>OY101442.1:120310978-120910978 GCA_956483585.1 Gymnocheta viridis
ACAACATCCGTGATCGTATAACCGAACGTGAGAGTCTTATATACTATCATCCGTTAGCGAAAATGCGTTCGAGTGCAAATAAAATCTCCTTAAATTTTATAATTGATAGAAAAATTGTGCCAGGAAATGGAATTTTCTTAACATTCTCACGATCGAAGAACTAATTATAATAATGTAAATACAAAATAAAATTGTTCGGAAGGAAAATATACACTCAACGCACTTCTTACTCATACGTCTCAGTTGCGTCACATTCTATTTTACAAAGTCAAAGTTTTTGATAAAACAAATAAGTTTTTACAAATCTGTAAGAAATATTAATGAATAATTCATGAATAAATATTCCTCACCGTGACTTGAAGTTGAAAAAAACGAGTGTCTTGAGGACTCCGTTTGGAACTACAGATGTTAATTAGCTGTATGCCTTAATATTGGTGTACGAAATAACAATAGAACTTAATTTAGCAATTGGCTTTTGTAGTGTAGGAATTTTAGCGAAATATTTTCTGTCGAACACTAATAACGGACATGAATAACAAACAACAAAAACAAACCGAACAAAATGAACAACATTTTCTTAAAGAATTACGATCCGTTTGAAATCGTAAGCCATCTTGTCATTCTGTTCATACGATTGACGTATAACGTAATTTTCTTTCGTGCGATTGCCGATACGATTCGAGCCCTTTATTTTGAGGCTTGAAAGTGTTGCCGATCTAGTCACACAGACTTGGAATTGTGTTCTACCGGGTGTCCGCCGGGAGGGTATACTACTTTGTTTTGCCGGCGTTTTGGTAAACATTAGTCTTGGCAGTTTATTTTTGGCAGTCGTGAAGTAGACTCGTGTAAATTTTTTTATAAAAATTTATTCGATTAATCAACATGTTTTAAGCGTTAAAACATTTTATCAAAATCAATCATCGATTACTGTGACGATGAGAAAGTTACGTGAAATTTTAGGGAGAAACAAGAGGCCAACAAAACGCCCTGTTTATCGTGTAGTGAATGATTTCGAAGAAAGAGGGTCTGTAGGTGATAGGTCCAAGCATGGACTTTAAATAAAAATGGACCAAAATAAAAACAAAAGAGAGGAACAGGTTGTTTGTTTCGTCTGTCTCTAATCAAATCCAAACAAAGGATTTGCTGAAGTCATCTAATTCGTGTTGCTGCAAAATTACTAAGAGTTTGTTTATATAAATGTGGGTATTGTAAACATCTTCTCTGTCACATAATGTTTTCAATCTAACGTCTTTTCTAGAATTACTTACGCGGTCTAGGGGATTCCCCAAATAACAGAAATGTGCGTACTCATAAAACATTTTAAACTTTTATTACATATATTTAATGATTTTTTTGTAATCAAAGCGAATTGAATTGTAATTTTTTTTTTTAAAAAAAGTATTTTTAAATAAAAACTAACAATCTTAGAAAATTCTTTGTTGCTTTAAATTTGTAGTTTTCTCTTGGCCGGACAGACCCCTTGTACGGACAAATTGTAACGGTCCCTTCCGTGTCCGCTCAAGAGTGATTCCACTGTAGTTTTATTTTTCATTACAGTTGTATTATTAATAAAATTTATGAAAACTGAATTCAATTAATTGCAAATGCTGTTATTTCTTCAAGTGTGTAAATGTTATTCAAAATAGCAACAAGTAACGATCATAAAACAATTACCAAACACAGCATTTCCTTAAACATATTTATTAAACCTGTCTAAGGGGAAAAATAAGTTCACTAAGAAACGATCAAACAGCAAAAACAACAACAATAACAGAAGAAACTTCATACGTAACTCCCTGAACGTATTACAAACATTCAAACGTACATCAAACTCTTAACAGTTCTCAAGAGGGCATTTTTGCAAGAGCCAAGAGGGAGTAATTGTTGCTGCTGTTTGTTGTTGTTGTTGTTGCGTTTGCTATTGTTAGACTTATTGTAGAACAGGTATGGTA
The DNA here is from genome assembly GCA_956483585.1 of Gymnocheta viridis. Taxonomy (NCBI): domain Eukaryota; kingdom Metazoa; phylum Arthropoda; class Insecta; order Diptera; family Tachinidae; genus Gymnocheta; species Gymnocheta viridis. The sequence continues at coordinate 120,312,931 of OY101442.1, forward strand.
GCAGTCGTCGTCGTCATCGTCGTCGTCGCACAGTAGTGGAAGACAGGTATGGAAGCATGAATTTAGGAACTTTATAAGGCTTTTAGTGAAGATATTACAAGCCAAGCAAAACAATACAGCGCCATCATCTTCGTAATCATCATCAGGCAGCAATTGCTACAGCAAAAGCAATAAACAGAAAAAAAAACACAAGAAACAAAAAGCAACAGTTGTATGCAGTAAGTTGTTGATAATATTAAACAATAACATTAGCAACAAACAATCGCCAAACAACAACAAAAATAATAAAAAATGAAAAAAAACTAAAAAAATTAACAAATAATGTTGTGAATACATTGAAGTGAATGAAGTTCAGAAATGCAAAATACAGCAGAGTGCAGCTCGGTTCAGTACGACACAATACAACCCAACAAAGTACTGCAACAATTTAAGACCAACAAAGGCGAATTTGGTTGTTATTATTGTTTATTTGGTTGATTGTTAAAATGTTTGTTTGTATGTTCGAATAAGTATGAAAGTATGTTTATGTGTGTGTGTGTTTGCTTGTTTTTTTTTTTGGTTGCTCGATGTAAGACGGGTAGCATTTGCATTATTGATGCATCGTTGCAAGTTGTATTTGTTGAGCATGGGCGCCTGCGTTTTTATGTTGTTACTTTATTAACGCTACCGAATGCTGCTCCTTCCACATGCAACTTCTTACTATATTCATCATTTGTTATCCCCCCTTGTATTTCGCTACAACTTAGAATTCACGTTTTCGTGTTCGTCGTGGGCGATACGAAAAAGTTGTATTCAAATCTGTCTGTTTCAATAATGCCGAACCAACTGCTGGCTGTGGCGCTTAGGCCAGTGAAAAACAAACGAAACTCTCCACCACTCATGCCCTCTCGCCATCAATCTGCATTACGCCGCAAAGGAAAACAAAAGGATTAAATACGTAGTCTGTACATGTGTATACAGCATTCAAATCCATATTAATCCACTACTAAAACTTTTTGTTTGATTTTTATTCTGGTTGGTTTTCTTAAATGTTGTAGAAAATTTGGAGTTGCAGTTTTTTTGTTGATATTGCTGCGTTTTTTATATTAATAAATTTTTCTTTTTTTTTTTTTATACCGCACACAATCGCACACATTTTAGGAAATGTCCTTATAGGTTTTGTTTCGTACAGACTTATCATCATAAAAGAAGTATTAGCGAGCTTAACATGTGGCTGTAGATATTAAGCGCCCTATGGAGCCAGCAAATTCATCTGTAATTGCACAGCCAACTACTTCTCAAATATTTACTTGTACTCGCACTGCAATTGCTGACCTCTAGTGACATGTTATCTTTTGGCGATTCCCAGCAACTTGATGACAACGCATCCTGGGGTCTCTGGCGTAAATAAAACTAAAATTTTGTTTTAGCCAAGTAATAGAAATAACAGATATTTCAATTTTGTTCGAATTTTCAAACATTCGCTAAACTATACAAAAAAGCGTTTGAATTTTTACATTTTAGCATAAAAATAATGTATTTATTAAATTTGGGCTATAAAATTTCTATTCTTATAAAATTCGAAATTTCGAAATTAGAGTTAAAATTTCGAACATGCATCAAAAATAAATATTTTTACTTTTTACCACAATGTTCGGTGAAAATCGTGAGCTTAGAAACAATTTTTAAAATTATATTCATATCTTGAAATAATTTCGAAATTTCGAACAAAATAAAAATTTTATGATTTAGTAATTTTTATGCAGAATTTCAAAATAAGGCCCGCGATAAGCATTTTTAGAACATTAATTAATATGTTAAAACATGAAGGCTGTAACACTTATATTCGAAATATAAAATTTTACTACGAAAATTCGAATATGTTGTGGAAATAAAAGTTTTTGCTTAACGTTGTAGCTATCAATGACAAGATATTCGTTCATTTCCGTTCTTCAACTATACATTTGTAAGGTTCGAAATATAATTCGAACATGTAAATCACTTAATATTTTTGGGGGTTTCTTAAAATATAGAAATTACTTAGTAAACTTTTAGTATATTTACTGATTTTTTGCTAAATTTAAAAATTAAGTTCGAAATAAAGTTCCGAAGTTTTCAAAATACTCAAAATTTGTAAATGCAAATTTACAAATTTACGGGGAGCCCCGTAGACTAGTAGATAGCGTACTAGACTATTAGTCGGGGGGTCGCAGGTTCGATTCCTGCCTAGACCCTGGGTGTTTCTGCAGACAAGCCAAAATGGCTTTGCGGTTTGTGTTTGTTCTTTAAAAAAAAAAGAAAAAAAAACTTTAAACTAATTTTGAAAAGATACAATTTCGATCACATAACTACATAAAATCAAGTTTACCGCGCCTCCAGGTTTTTAAGGAACTTCGAGTTTTAGAATATGTATATTCAAAATCCTAGTTTTTTTAATTTTAATTTAATTTGACAACTAATTGCAAAACAATACTCGAGTTTTAGTAAAACTTAGATTTTTTAAAAATTAAGGATTTTAAATTTATATTACACCTAAATTCGAAATTTCAAAATTTAGTTCGGAACTGCGAGCACATCATGCAAATAAAAACTTTTGCATAACATATTGATTGACAATGACAATGATCTATTCATTGCCATTATTTAAGCAGTTGTTTCGAAAGTTCGAAACTAAAATTGAATTTTCGAACATACTTGTAAGCACAATTATTAATCCCTTTTTAATTTTCCAAATATAGATAAATTACATATGCCGTAATATTGAGGCCATGAAATTGTTGTTCTGTCAAATCTCAACATAAACTTCGAAAAAAATTCGAAGTTTCGAAAATATTGAAAAATAAATTAAAATGAATTTTCTAAAGTTTAGGCTTACAAAATTGTTGCTTTACCTAAATTTGAAATTTTAAAATCAAAACTGATTATCGAACTTATAATTTAAGTCAGTTTTTGCATATTTTCAATTAGATTCGAGTTTTAGAATACATACACATACTTTGAATATGAAGATTTTGTTGTTTTTATGCTGAGTTTTTGCCTATTTGAACACAGTGCTAGAGTTTTGAAAAACTTAATTTTCAAAACTTTTATTAAACTTAAATTCGCAATTTCAAAGTTTTGTTCAAAAATTGAAAAAAAAAATAAAAATAAATATTGTTGCTGCATGCTTTCATTGTTAGTCACTATGCAATAGTGTATTGCCCTTTTCAGCTACACATTTGGTTAGTTCGAATTTTCGAACATATGCATTTTTGTTTATTTTCTAAATTTACGTTCGAAACCGTTAGCAAATCCAAAAATTTGGGCCATGAAAGTGATTGTTTGCTACGTTACGAGATTAACTTAGATTTTGTTTTGATATCAGTTTCATTTTGGCAATTTGTTATGAATATACAGGTGCCAAAGGATGTCTTGGATATTAAAAATATTTTCCTGTATTTTATTTAAATTTAAGTGTTTCCTTGTGTAAAAAAAAATCACCCTGTATTAGCCACCAAAAACAGCAATGTTGAGGCAACATCATTCATTCAAATGTATTCGTTAATAAATAAATAAAGCAAATATTTATGTAATTGTTTAACAAAAAACGTTTGCCATTGTTTTAGGCATGATTTGTTGTTGGCAACTTCTTATTTTTTATTTTTTATTTTTTTCTTTAATTGTATGCAACAATAACTCCTACTGTATGCTAAATGCAACAAAACAATATTACAATGGCAACAACAAAAGAAGATTATTTACATGTAATTGTGAAATTATGACAATTTCAACTTCAAAGTGTTTTCGCATTGTCTTTTTAGTTTTTATTTGCATCTCGACTATTATTTGGGAATATGAAGGAGTTTCGCTTGGGAAGTTATTTGCAATTCTGAACATAAGATTACGTATGTTAAATCCATTGTTAAAAGGTTTATATTTTAATAAAAAATAAAAAAAAATTAAATAAAAATACAAAATATTCCAGAAATAATAAGTTATTTATTGGTTGAGTTAAATCTTACTTGATAAAATGTAAAATATCATTCCCGGTGAAGCATGTCAAGTATGCTGGAGAGTTTCCGTAGACTAGTGGATGTTAGCATACTGACTATTAGCGTGGAGGTCGCAGGCAGGGGTGACAGTAATATTTTCAGAAAAATCGTGAAAATTTTGTAAATAAAATCCTCAAAAACGTCAGTATTTAAAAAAATCGTCTGTCAAAAATCCCCTGTTTTATACAACAATCTTTCATTTAAAAATTAACAATTCAACGGATTTATTAAAAGCAGCAAAAACTTTAAACATTTTATTATATTCACAGCAAGATTTAAGGGGATATTGTGTCGAAACAGATTTTATACCTTCCAAAATTAACGTTAATTTTTTATATGATATGTTTTATATTTTAATATAAATAGAAATTCATAGAATATACGATTATACAGTTTTTCATAAACTTGCAATTCATGTGTAGAGTCAAATAAATTTTTTGATTTATTCGATTTTATACGGGTACAAACATACACACGTATTTACATATAAAATACGGAAGAAGGACAATTGATATTGATTTAAATTGGGTAATTACAAAATTAAAATATTACACATACATATCATAGTTATGTTTTTTGATAATATTTTTTGTACTGCTAACATTGTAACATTCAGTGGAATTATTTTTTAAATAATCTTTAAGAATAGAGAATCATTTAGGGAGTATCTTTTCTTGGTTTTATTAAGATTAACTTTGCTAAATATTCTTTCAACATTAGCTGAAAAGTTTGACAAAGTCATAAAATTATTCACAAATTCACATAAATTTGGAAAAACAGGTTTATTGTTTGGTAGATTAACTGACTTTCCTCTTTTCCAAAATATATTTACATTTAATGCGCCAAAAATCCAAAAATCTTACTTTACACTTTCCACTTTTTTTTGTTTTTTTATATATAATTTTATTTTGTAAAACATTGAATTTTCAATACGAGTACAAAAAAAAAACTTTATTTAACAGCATATTTTTCAAGCTTAAAGAAAATTTTTAAAAATTTTCACAATATTTTTTATGAGCTTAAAACACTTGTTTTAGAGTATATTTTCAATTAAACTGGTGATGGGTTTCGTGCCACCTCGTACCTAGTTTAGCATAATTTATTTAAAAATCCTAAACTTTTTTTTTATTTTCTTAAAAGTGGCATAATTTTGCCAAAAGTTGAAGAGTTCATTCAATTCGGCGAAAATTTATCTATTTATTTTGTTTTTTTGCACCCCCCCAGCGAAAAGCAAAATTTTTATACTTAATTAAATGTATGCATGTGTTTGTGTAAAACTGCAGTGTGTTTATGAAATACTTTCTATAAAATCTTTTGATTGGATTTGAATTTGCCTGCTCTTGTTACAATCGACTCAATTTTATTTAACTTGATGATGATTGCACCAAAATTTGATTTTAATTATTTATTTTTATGTAGAGATTTGGTTTTAGTTTATTTTATTTATTTTGTTGTTGTTGTTGTTATTGTTCTTGGTTGCAATTATTTTGATGCATGGCAAAAATAGTTAGCAGGCATCAGCATCAGCAGCATCCATCCATCCATCCATCTTATGTATTGTAGAATTTTTAATACGTAAAATACACTACAATTGACACACACACATACACATACACACAAACACTCATATGTATGCATGTATAGATTGCTAAACGAATGTTCGTGCCATTATGGACAATGGGAACTGAACTATTTTCGTACATTCTAACATTCACTGCAACATTCGCCGTTCACATAAATTTATGAAAGATGCACAAAAATATGTCTATGATTTTATTTCATTTCACAATAAAAGTTTGTAAGTCAAACTGCAAATGCAAATGCAAATATATTGTACGACTGGTAAAATTGTCGTAGATTTTTGTTAATATTGTGTAGAAGTTAGCATCCGTCATATGCCATCCTTTCAGGTCACCTATAACCGTTCTCCCACCCACTCGGCCTCTTCCATATTATTGTGCTATCGTCCTTCTCTAAAAGTTTTATGTAGCACGAAATATTTCCTCGAATATTTTTATCAAATCACAGTTTGGTGACTTTTTGTCCATCAACTTACGAATATCTTTTCATTTGTACTCGTTATGTTTTATTATTTTATAGCAATAAATGCATGTGAATTTTGTTAATGGTGTGTGTTTTTGCGAACAAGCCTGGGGCTGGAAAGCCGCCGTCATGGGAGAATACAAAGAAGCAGCTTAGAAAAGTGAAAAAAATTAAGGATAACTCTGCACTCCATGCACGGCATATTAGAAAATTGGTATAAAAAATTTAAAAGCACGTATATTAATTCTTTAGAGGAAATGGAAAGGGGTCACCTTTCTTATTTTTTTGTTTAACAAAAAAAAATTATAATCTTGAACGGCTTTCAAGCAAAAAAGTTCTTAATAATTTTTTCGAGCTGTGCCTGGGCTGGTACAAGCCTTCTAAAGAAAGGGAAAAGTATAATTTCTCTACGATTACGGATGCCGTGACTCGAAAACTAGAGTCACAAAATATCTATAAGAAATTCGAAAGAATATTTTTAGAAAGAGAAAATTATTACAAAAGATTGAGTAAATGCAAACAAACAAAATTTAATACGGTTAACTAATACACATGCATGGCCATGTATATGGGGCATTCCATGCCAAACCACATAATTCCGCTAAACGTTTTCATACGTACTAAAATGAATGTTTACATAAAATGTTCGTCTTTTTCTTCCAAACTGGCTCTAAACAATAGATTTTTTAAGTTTTTAAGCAAACAAATTTCAATTAATTGGAGACTAAAAATAAATACGGATCAGTTAAAAAGAATAATTATGTTTGCCATTGAATGGGGTTTCAGAAAAAATATATGAGATGCTTTGATGTTCCTGAACTGAATACATTTATACATATCGGTAAATCCTGCCTGACGAACACTACATTCATACGCGTTTTCATATTAATATATACAAATATTTTTTGGTATTTCAAAAGAGGTACCTTCAACTTATGCATGGTATTTAGTGTGATATAAGTGTACTTTCGAATGGCACAAAAAATTATTTTCTAGCAGGTATTTGTTGTGAAATAATTGATCACAAAGTTTTGTGACGCACGCTACAAAAAAAACGGAAATAACTTTGAAAGTTAAAGTGTGTTTTCGTAATTTTTAGCGAATTTTGCATAATAAAGCGCACAGAATCTAGTTATTAAAAGAAAGATTAATAAACGAGAATTCTCAAAGAATTTATTTGCAGCCGAAAAATGTTGTCGTTTTTGTTCTATCTTATTTTCTACTCTGCAATTTCACACCTAATTTCAATGTTTCCGAAATAGTAAAGACACAATTTTTTAAACTAAAATTGAAGTGAATTAAAAGTATAAAAATATGGCTTTCGATCAGGAAATTTTCATGAACACTAAAGAAATTATATGAATACCTAAAAATTGTTAACTTCTGGTATGAAATTAGAAGACCTGAGGCAGGCAGAGTAGGATTTGGCAATAATTTTTGCATTAATGATCATCAAAATGCATTTGTTGATGAAATGAATGGCATTTCATGGAAATCAATTGGTAAGAGTCCGTTTGGATGGGATTTCCTTTTACTGGATCTCGTAGAAGGAGTGAAGGAAAGGTGTTCCCATGCATCTGTCGTTCTTGATCTCTACATAATTCTTTTATTAATTGATTAACGATAACTACATACAGATTTCAAGAGTGTATTTATAAAGTAAGAAAACTAGAAAGTGATATAATCACAGACTACTACAGCCCCGCCCCATCACTTTAATTCGAATGCAAATAAAAATTTTTTCCAGTTTGCAATTTTTTTCGTCCGTATTTGCTTTTTGTTACACACATTTGGTATGTTTTTACAACAATTTCATATCGCAACACATGCAGTTTTTTGCTTTTTATTGTTGCCAGTATCGACAAACGTGTACACAACCACCACGACAATTATTGAATGGAGTGTACGTCCAGGATAATTCATTTACTCATTATTTATAATATTTCACAATTTTGTTGCAGTTGTCAGTTTTGTGTACATATTCAAAAATTCTATTAAGTAAGTTCAAGTACGATAGGGGAATATTGCAATAATTATAATTCTCTATCAGACTAAAATTTTTTTTCTTTTTTTATATGTATATCTCTGGGAAAGTTTAAATTGTCAACAGTGTTTTCTGTATCAACTGATCTGAAAGCTTTCAGTTTTTAGAATTAGTTTGCTTTGGTAACTCATCGTGGAAAGAGAAGCGTTTGCAAATTGTTCAGAATTTTTCTATTCGAGAATGGAATACGAGAATTATAAAATTATATTCTAAATAAGTTTTTAATTAGATAATCAAATTTAATTAACGGTAAATTAAGCTTTGCATGGGCGCTTTTAAAAAAGCCGACACGTCGCTTTAACTTCTCCATTTGCAAGAATATTAACATAAATTTAACTGTTTGTTAATTTTCAGTTTTGCTACTTTAGTTTACAACAAATTATCAAATATTAGTTTTTTTTTCATTAATTATTTGTTGTTGATATTTTTATATGCATCATAGACACGAATAAATGGACTTCAATGTTGCGGCCATCGAGCCGGAAAAATAGATAATATGTGCAGCATTTTTAGTTTCTTTGTGTAGTTGCCAAATTTAACCCAAACACCCACTATCTCAGCTAGAAAGTCTATTCCCTCTCAATTTCTAATACTTTTTGGAAAATAAAAATAAATATAAAAAAAAAGACCGAGACAATGCAAGTAGCCACCACAAGCCACATTTGAATTACAACAGCGCCAGGATATAAATGAATATTAGGAAACGTACAAACAACAGTCGCATAACATCAGGAGGCACAAAGAACAGAATAATACAGAAATCATCATCCTTGCTGGCACTGACTGCAACGGCCCTACCGAGCCATTTCACATATAATTGTATGTATTTATGTATGTGTGTTTATGTTTTGTGCACGATTGTCTATCTATTCATTGCCAGAGATCCTACTTTTCAATACATACAAGCGAGCACATTCACGCACTTACTCCCCCATCCCGACAGTCTTGTTTTTACTAACCGAATGCAAAATACACCCTCTATTCCCTGTTCCGTTCTCTTTGGCAAAAAACATTACGTATGCATGCAAAAATACTTGATTTCTAAATTGCATTCAAAACTAGGCGCAACAAAACGAATTTTCGCTTAGAATTGACATTAGAAACACACACACACACACACACGCAGGCACAAGTTAAAAAAACTACAAACAATAAATACAAACGCATAAGCACCTCGGTCATCTCAACTTCAGTGCACCGACACCCAACACCACCACCATCAAACATTAACATTTAACATGAGTACAAGTGTAACCACAACAGTAAAACTTTCAAAACTAACGGTGACGACGACGACGCATACATACATAAGCCCTCATCTAAATGTACCGGTACTAACATCTACACACACACACACACACACACACACATAGATACACATCTATAAAACTTACCAAAAATATATATAAAACATAACTAACAGCAAACTGAAAGAATTAACAACAAAAACATCACGAAAAATAGAATTGAAAATTGAGAAAATTCCTATGAAATTCAATATGTGATTCTAAGTTTGTGTGTGTGTGTGTGTGTGTGTGTGTGCGTGCGTTCGAGTGCGGATGGGCAAGTTTGTACGGTTTAAGAACCAATATGCACAGTGGCAAAACGCGACCAGCAAGCGGTTTGCGGAATTTGAATTTGAGTTGAGAAAGCTTGGAGGAAGATGAGTAATTTCAGGATGTCTTAAGGACCCCTTCTTAGACCATCACATGACATACAACTCATGTTGAACAGTTTTCCTGATAGATAGAGTTCCGCTTTTCAGCACTTTTGAGTGAGCGCTCTTTTCAGCTCAGCTTACCTTACTGAACTATTCTCATACATACACTCTTTTAGTTCAGTTAGTTCAATAGTTCAGTTGCTCAATATACGAAGATAAAAGAAATGAGCTAAATAAAATCAGTAGTGTCCGACCGAACGCACTTTTTCAGGCAGTACTCGAACTCGAACTTCGGTCAATTTTTCAGAGTTCGACCGAACCCGAACTTTTTGTCATTAAACCTGAACAATTGTGCTTTTTTAATTTACACTTTCGTAAAGATGCAAAAAAGATAAATTGCACTTTAAAATAGTAAAACAATCTTATACAGGGTGTCTGCCGGGAAAGTATACATACTACTTTGTTTGTTTGCCATTTTGGTAAACATTAGTCTTGACAGTTCATATTTGGCAGTCGTGAAGTAGACACGTGGCAAAATATTCGATAAATCAACGTGTTTTAATCGTTAAAACATTTTATCAAAATCAATCATCGATTACTGTGACGATGAGAAAGTTACGTGAAACTTTTTGGGAGAAACAACGTGCCAACAAAACGCACTATTTATCGTATAGTGAATGATTTCGAAGAAAGAGGGACTGTAAGTGATAGGCCCAAGCTTGGACCACAACGTACTGCAAGATCGGCTGAAAATATTACCGCTGCTCAAGAAAGTGTTCAAAACAATCCATCCACCTCAATTCGATTCCGTGCCCAGGAGCTTAGTCTTCAAAGGATATCCTTGGCCACAATTTTGAACAAGGATTTGCATTTGTTTCCATTTAAGATTCAGTTGCCACAAGAGCTACTTTCACAAGACCACTTACGCCGCCGTACATATGCCAATAGGATGTTACAGGTCGCCCATGACAAACCCGATTTTCATGAAAAAATCATAATGAGTGACGAAGCACATTTTCATTTGAATGGATTTCTGAATATACAGAATAGTCGGTTCTGAGCAATGGAAAACCCTCAGATTATTCATCAGTCACCTTTGCATACATTTAAAGTGACACTCTGGTGTGAAATTTAGTCAGGAGGAATCATTGGATCTTATTTCTTTGAAAATGAAACCGGCGTAACGGTAACTGTGAATGGGGGAGCGATATCGTGATATGATTGAAAACTTTACAGGATTACAATGAAATTACTGCGAGACCTCTTTCCAAAACAAGTTCTTTCAAGAAATAGTGATGTTGATTGGCCTCCACGGTCGCCTGATTTGACTGCTCCGGACTTCTTTTTGTGGGGATATCTGAAATGCAAGGTTTATGCAAACAGACCAGAAACGCTTGAGTAACTCAAACAAAATATTCGTGATGAATTTAATGAAATACCGCGTGAAATGTTTGAAAATGTAATGAAAAATGTGCTCAAAAGGACTCGCATTTGTGAGGCTAACAGAGGCGGACATTTATCTGATATTGTATTCCATGCATAATTGCCGACATTAAGTAAAACATTTATCAATATAACATCTATTCTCTTTCATTTAATCAAAAATTATAAACAAACAAAGTAGTATACCTTCCCAGCGGACATCCTGTACATAAAAATAATTTGCAATTGGTTTTCAAAAAAAGTACAGGAGTTCAATATAGACAGTGTACATACATATATAAATATATATATATATTAGTACTGAAAATTTAATATTTCTAATGATAATAGGAAAAAAGAATTTTTTGCATTTATGCCATGTAGATTATTTTGCGGTTTGAATTGAATTATACAGCAGCAATAAATAACTTCTGACTAGAAGCGCTGGTTGGTGATGCTGAAAGGTACTTCCTGGTCACAGCCTTAAGATTTATAGATTTACAATTTTCTTTTAGCAACGCATTGGAAACAGTAGATGTTTTTATTTTTTATTGTTTGTTTTTGTGTTTTGGGGAAGATGAGGCTAGAACGTTATCTGCGAAGAGGCTCAAGTACTAGTCCACTTGCGATTAAATGCAACCGCTGCCCCACTGTATTCATTTGCAGTCGATTCATTTAGACGACAACTAAACAAGTGCACCAAATATGAATACACAAAGTAAATACAGAGAAAATAAGGACTTTTTTCCTACACACACACAAACACACACACATACACACTCTTTGATGCACAAGCACGATGCACACATTCAAGCAAGTTATCCTTCTTTTAACTTGGATACACAACGTGGACATGTAAGAACGTGTGTGGCTCTTCATGAAGGCCTACGAATAGATGATGGCAGCGACAAACGCAGGAAATCCAGCAAAATACAAATACATTTGCCGATTCGAAAATAAAACGCAACGTATACTTTTAGCAGCCGTAGAATATTTATACACATGCACCAGATACAACTGAAATTCTTTGGCTGAAAGTATAAAGTTGTGGAGTTGGTAGTCGGAGTCGTAGTCGTAGTGGTAGTGGTCACTAGTGACCAGTGTATTGAATGCGAACCAAAAAATAATCTCCTATTGAGGCACATTTATATGCAGATATACACCTTTTTTATATTTTGCTTTAAGTTAGTTTGACTGAATGTGAGATGAAGACGTACACACACGGGTGTGGGTTGGATGGAGTTCGCCAAAATCTACAGCGAATGTAAGTAAAATATGTATTGTAATCTATGGAGGATATCATAATGTATATCCAATAGTGTATGCGTAACCAAGAGCAGCTAGAAACCCCCAGTTTCCTTTACTCTTAGACGGAGGGTTGGTGCACTGAAGTAGATGCTTTAACTCCGATACTGTCTTCGTTTTTCAACACCAGCATAAAGAAACGTGTATCACGATGCAAAGTTAAATTAACAGAATTAACTAAAAAATATTATTAACACCAGCACACAAGGAGTAAGTCTGGGATCTCTCATCGTGTATTCTAGAATTTGAGAGGTTTCATTTCAATAGAAAATTATTATTTAAAGTTTATTTTTTTGGCTTAATTTGGAATTCTTTAAATTAGATTAGATAAATGAAGAAGATTTTCATATTATGTGTATTTATGTTTTAGGGATGTGGAGGGAGATGTTTACTAATTACAAGAGCCCCGAACAAGTTAATTTATTTCTTGGTTAAAAAATTTTATGTGTTTGAAATACTTGTGCAACGAGATGTACTTTCAAGCTGTCTTGATACCAAACAAGTTTTTGGAAGCTTTCATGTGACTTCCACATACTCCATCCTGAATCTATTTATATATATTTTTAAACCCTTAATCCTTTTTTGGTTCCGCCCATGGCAGATCAACAAGGTAGTAGCGATAACACAGCAGATTTACCTGACTAAATGTCAATTGTGTTAAATTAAAATTGTATTGATAATATACTCGTAACATGGCTGATGCCAAACACCACAGCTTTGTATGTATGATGTTTAAAATTTGTTAGAGGTTCAGCTGTGCTAACAGTGCCAACCGATTATGTACAAGTTTTGACAGTTGCTTAGGTATTTTTGCAACAAATTTTGCATTGTTTTAGAATCGCTACAACCTTGTAGATCTGCCTTGGTTCCGTCAGATCGATACAACAACCATGTTCAGCGTGCCAGATCGCTCCGAGCACAGCTCAACCAAGGACTGCCAACTCAGCAAATCAGTTAACAAACATTTTTAGCATTCCCTATTTAAGATACCACTAATACCTTCCAGGTGGATCATTTATAGACTTATTTAATTGAAAACTTCTACCACTTTCCGCCCCAAAATTCTTTTTGAAAGAAAAGTGACACTCAGGCAATTAATTCGCCTACCAAACAGTAGGTGGGTTATTTTATTTGGGACAGGGATAGTGCGAGAGGACAGATGGTGAAAATTTAAAGTTTAATATTTTTTACAAGTCTGACATTGCGCGTTATGTTAGTATTTAGATCAGTGTTGCAGCACGCCTCTACTGTCAAGTAGGTGGATTAAACGTGTTTTAAGCTGTGTAACCATGTTTTTGCTTCAATACCGACGGTGGAGGGCGCTGTGATGTCCGCTAGCATACACCAGTATCAATTGCTACCAGTACTGTTCAGTGACCAGTGCTATGCCTTCATCACTTAAACAGTCCGACAAGAATAAATACAATGGCATACTATGCACATCTGAAAATGCTCGATGTTATGACTTGCTCGAGAACCCACGTTCTTAGATACTATTTGCTTTGTAGTCAACGCGCTAACCATTTCAGCCAACAGCACCTTAAAAACTAACAGCCTTATTCACGTTTTATTAGAGACTAATAAGCAAAAATCGTTAAAGTAGTATTCACAAACGTTTAATAGCACTATGAAGCTGCAATTAGACACTAATAAACTAAAAAAATTTATTGTAGGCATCACCCTTCTTTATCCGTTTAATAAGTTGACTTTTGTATTTTGTGAAAGTTTGAATGTGTGAAAATTAAAATATGAATGTTTTAAATGTAATTTTGACAAAGGTTTGAGCAAATTATAATTGTAAAATAAGTAAATTTTTTATTAAGTAATTGGTGTCTGTGTTTTCTATTGTGGACACTCTTTGTTTTGCCAACTCTCAGCAAAGTCTAGTTAACATAAAAAAGTTCAATAAAATGTACGTACATGTACATATGTATATAGGTATTTGCCGAGTAAACACACCTATGTATGCACATATTTATACACAAACAAACGCATAACTTTACCTGATCATTGAAATATTGATAGTTGCCTTGTCTTCTTCCACCCAGTTGTCGCTGCGTTTTCTTTTAATGATTTTTTCCATGTTTTTGTACATTGCAAACACCAAAAATTTTCCAAATGAATCACTCAAATAAATTAGTGGTGAATAAAAAACTGCAACGTACTCGGTATTTGAATATTTTTGTAATATTTTATCAAAATATATTGTTGGCAATGCCATTTCAACACGTCTTAATAAATTTATATATATTTTTAGATATTATAAGCAATATGCTATTAATCTAAATTGATTAAACAACCTTTATATGGAATTAATTTCATATTTTTCCAACCCTTAGAGAATACTTGCTAATCGAGTATTTTATTGTATGCAACATTAATTTTAAATTGACAATTCAAATAAAACAGTGTAGCTAACATACAATCACAAAACTTAAAATATCGCTTAATAGTTAATTTTGCCTTATTAAACGTTTGTGAATAAGGTTTCTTATTACTGGCTAATAAGACTAAAACTGATTATTAACTAATGTGAGCATAATGTCTTCAATAACAATTTTTTGCGCATAAGGCTGTAAATATTTTGCATAAATGTACTTTGGTGGGTACCAAAAAAAATTTTTTTTTGCGCCCCACCTCTTTTTAGAAGCTAATAGGGTAAAGTATTTTTGTGATTTTTTTTAAGATTTTTCGGAAGAGATTTAGAGGTCGCTAAAATCGAATTTAACCGTAAAATCGGGATTTCTCGACTTATTTTTAATTTTGCTCATTACTCGGCCCATTAGCAAGATTTTCTTTGTTGCTAAATCAATTTTTTGAAACAAAACTGTCCACATTTTACATCTCTGTGCAGATATTATATGTTTCGGTTATTTTTTGCCCTTTTGTGACATTTTTTTTGTGAATTTAGCATAAATTTTAAAAGTCATGCTTTGTAACTTTTATTATTTCTATTGAAGTTAACTGCCGGTTTTTATAAAATGAAAAAAAAATGTGAGTGAGAATTTATATTTATAGAATTTATGTTGTTTTCAATATTAATTCTCACTCACAATTTTGTTTTCATTTTATAAAAACAGGCAGTAAAAAAATCAAGGAGACAGTTTAAAAGGTGGAGAAAGTCTGAGTCATTTAAAAAAATAGATATTGAATTTGCTCTTATCTTTCCAAAGTTATACCCTTTTAAGTTTTGAATCCATTTTGTGAAATTAAAAATATGGAATTTTACCCTGATTTCTTGCTTCCGTTAGGATATAAAAATAAAAGAATTAACTAAGCATTAAAATATGCTCTAAAAGAAGTGTATACGCTCAATGATTTAAAAAATGTTTCCATATATAATTTTAAGACTGAAATATGCAAAAAAAATATGCTGTAAAAGCTAAAATAATCAAGAATATGCATTAAAAAATCTGTCAATATTCATAGGAATTTCGAAAACGAATAAATATTTTATTTCCGCCTCCATAAGTTACACAAGAAAAACATGCAATTGCATATTATTAGTTTCCCTCCATTCAAAATTCGACCAAAGTAATAAATGCTGTGGGCCAGATGAGCCAAACTCTTGTATATAAATCTCCACAAATTAAGTTTTATTGGCCAAGGTTAATTCAACGATCTATACTATTTAAATAGATTCGTAAATCATGTACAACATTTTTAGAATTAATTTTAAATCCTTTGAAAAACACTATTGGCCTTAAGACACCGAGGCACACATAATCCGCCGTACGTTATACGTTGCTTTTTTCAACTGACAACTAAGTTGAAATACAGGTTTTCTTATGAGCTTTGTCACATTCGGCACGTCTCCGTCAACGCAAAGTACCAAAGTTGGGCAACCTTTAACTTCTAACGTACGTGGAGTACTTTGACAAATATCATTGTTTTGCTTTGTTTTTATTAAGCTTTTTGTGTTGTGTGGTGACAAAATTAAATTAAATAAAAATTAAAATAAAAAAACCGCATAGCTTCTAATTCTATTGAAAATGTGTACTTTAATCAAATGAAGCCGATTTAAATTCGGTCAGCAAAGTAATCATTGTGTCCGCCGATACTTTAAAGTCAGTTGAAAAAAAACAACGTACTCGTATAACGAACGTATGTATGACGGATTCTACGTGCTTCGGCCTTTATTCATAAACGTGTCATAAAGTTATAGTAGTTTTATTGTATTTTGACAAAAAATATTGTTCAAGTGACAAAAAAATTAGTCAAAAGTCAAACTTTGCAAAAATAAAACCAACAATTTAATTTGAAAAATAATTAATCAGTTTAAGAATTGATTTTGACAAAAAAACTGTTCATTTGTCAAAAAAAAATTGTCAAAAATATTTTATTCGAAAAAACAACAATAATAAACATCTGGCAACCGTATGTTTTGTAATTTTTGAAATTCTCATTGGTTTTTTAAAAGTTTTTGTATACGATAAGAGGTTTGAAAAATTTCAAAAATACGGTTTAAGGTCTACTGATGATTTGGCATTAGCACCAATGAAATGCAGCTAAATAGACTGGCTAAAAAACACTCAACAAACAAAAGTTTTTTAATTTCCAAATATTTTGTCTTTTTTATAGTGGAAGGTGTAAGGAAGATAAAAATAACAAACAAAATTGTGGGGTGAAAAAATATTTAATAAAATATTTTTTATTATTCAACCAAATAAATCGTTGGTTTGATAACAATTTTAGTCAACATTTTTTTTTGTCTTTGACTAAAATTTTATTCAAGCTGACAAAAAGTATTGTTGGAATACTATTCATAACTCAACAAATTTTTTTGCCAAATGATATTATTTTAGTCAAATAAAATTTTACAAATTACTTAAAATTTTATTTATCAATATGACAAAAAAAATATTTATAGGCTGGATATTGAATAACTTTTTAATCAGATCTGCGTTTTTTTTTGTCAAATACGATTTTTATTTTTTTCTGTGTATTCTTTTAATAGTTATTAAATTTTATTGCTAATATTTTTCGCATATATAATTTCTATTAACAACTAATTTCAACTAAAAAGTAACAAAGGACAAATGAATTATCGAAATTGCAAATATATTACCAATTTTTCAATGACTTCAAAAGGATTTTTAAAAGCAGGCGTCTCTCAGACGTACAATAAAAAAAATAACAATATCTTTCTGCGGCTGACAAAACATGTGTTTATTTTTTTTAGTTTTCTTTTCAAATAACATTCAAATAAAACACAAACATCAACTGCTTGGAAAATTGCAAAAATTGCACCCTTTTCTCTCATTTATGCCTTTTTCGATTTAAAAGTTTCATATTTACCAAAACATTAAAAGTCGGAAAAGTTTTCTTTAATGCTCGTTCATTGTTTACATTCGAAATAAAATATTTAAATTTCAATTTGAAAATGATCTTCGATGACACGTTTCTTTGATCTTTGACTTGTTTGTTAAATTGTTTACATCAACACCGCTAGAACAAACAAGTGTTGCATCCATCCACGACTCCTGCAAGCACACACACACAAACAAACAAGCACACAATCAAACGCACACCTTCCAGCAGAATGCATACGAACGAATAGATTTATTTAGTGTCGTTTATCTGGTGTTAGTAAAAGTAAAAATAAGTTAGAAAATATTATAAAATACACAAAATATAAAAATATTTCATGCTCACAGCATTCAGAATTGTTTAGTTTTAAAATGTATTTTCGAAATTAGAAGAGTGAGCATTTGTATTTGTTTACAAGAGGCCACACAAATACACGAAACATTATTTACACTACACACTTACACTGATCCGTACACATATGTAAAGCTGCACAGATGTGTTATTTGTTTATTGAAAATATTTTATTTAAAACACACACACACACACACACACTTTGATGTCTTCGGCTTTCGAAATGCTGGAACTTTCAATAAATAGTAAATAATATTGAAGTGTTCTCAAATGTCTTTTGAAGACAACTTCATGTCTTATTTTGCATAATAATGACTTGCTGGTAATAAATAAAATAAGTACTTATTTATATCATATATGAAAGTAGTTATTTGAGTAATTTCTTTGCTGTTAACAAAATGAGAGAAAATCAGAAGTATTTTGCATGAAAAATTCTATTAAGCGAATTAAAAAATTATATCTTAAAAAAATTAAGAAATACGATTATTTTGTATTGCAACCAAATCATTGTGGGTTTGAAGAGTAGGATATTTTCCCTTTTTGTAAACAATTTATCAGAAAATTTCAAGCGAAGGAAAATAAGGACAGATTTTTTTATTTTAATTTTTCATTTTATTGTCAGTTTGGGTGACCTTCTGAGGCGGCTATTCAAGTTCTTGTGATTAAATTTCGCACCAAATTTACATTATTGGACATTAAACCAGCAACACGCAGACGGAGAGTGCGGACAGAGGAAAATATTGCAGCTATATCCGCCAGTATTGTTGATGACCGTGAATTATTGATTCGGCGCCGCCCGTAGCAATCGCACATTTTTCTTTTGCCCAAAATGGAAGAGCTTGACTTGGCTGGCATGTGGTTTCAACAAGACTATGCCACATGCCACACAGCACGCGAAACAGTGTCTCAATTGAGAGACGAATTTGTGGAACAGTTTATTTAACGTTTGAGGCCGGTCAATTGGCCGACTATATCGTGCGATTTAACGCCTTTTAACTATTTTTTGTGGGGCGACGTTATGGGTCATATCTAAAGGGACAAGCTCGCAATGGTTGACGCACCACAAGCCAATATTGAAGAATTTATTCGTGAGATACCGCCCGATATGTTGGAGAGAGTATGCCAAAATTGCTCCCCGCGTATGAACCATTTGAGGCGTATCTGCGGTCAACATTTACATGAAATCATCTTTAAACATTGAATTATAGAAATCGTTTAATCAACTCAAATAAAGATTTCATACATTTCTCTAAATTTTATGTGTTTTTTTAAAGCCAAATCTGAAAACTCTTAAAAATCACATTTTATAATTGATTGAATTTCTATTTTTTAACAAAAAGTTATTAAAACAAGATTTCTGTGCACAATGTTTATATGAGTATATAAGTATATTTATTAAAACTAAATCAACATTTATAATCCAGACGCTTCAATAATCCGGACATGTTCGGAATTTAAGGGTGTTCAGATTATCGAGGTAGTCCTGTACTTAGTACTTTCTTTGCATTTGTACTAAAAATAGTTTTAATCGCTTTTCACTATTGGAGAAAAAAATATGGAGGGAAAGATCCGAAAGCTCTTAAAAAATCATCTCTTATGAGATCCGCAGGGACCTTGTCGGTTATAGGGTGTTGAATAAAATTACTGGTTCTCGGTATTGCGGTTGCTCTTTAAGAATATGTATCACACTAAGTTGTGTGTTGCAGGTAGTACACCGTCCGGTAGTTGATGTTTGCACTAGATATCCTGAGTCGTCGTTGTTGTTCAATCACTGGGATCAGGTTTGGTAGTTTGTCTATTTTTGCTGGCATACAGCGCGGAAGTGGGGCAAGATAATATTCATTGTTTCGCGGCTTTTCCAGTTTGGAAATTTCTGTAGATCTCTACAATTTGGTCGCTGGCGCAGCTGTGCCAGCCTGTTCGTAATTCCCATCAAATCCACCTGCATACATAACAAAAATGCCAACTATTAAAAGTTGTTAAGTGCATGGAACTGAAATCCTTTAACGAGTCTTTAGGGTTTTAGCGCAAAAGTGTTAAAAATAAAAGATTTTTAATTTCTTTTAAAAACTTTCATTAAGATTATTAAGATTCTTTGTATAAGATTTGCTTAGATGAGTTCGTTTACCCTCGCAAGCGCACATACACACAGACACACACACACACGATCGCTCACACACACTCAATCGCAATTAAAAATATTAATTCAATTTATTTGTTGTTGCAGTAACGAACGAGTGTTTGTTTGATTTCGAGGCCTGCATTTTGGCCATGAAGTCTAGAGTTGCTGCATGCCACAACATTGTTGCATTAATAGCATTAAAAATATAAATTGAAATAAAATTTGTAATAAACGAGTCGCCATTAAATGTTTATACATTAAGTATAATTTTTTATTGCATGGCAAAGAGCTGCAACAAAAAGAAAAAATAAAGGAAGTCAGTCAGCCAGTCAGTGAACCAGTCAGACAGTCAGTGAAAGAGATCGTCAAGTCGGTTGTTCCTGTGAGTGCGTTGGCCGGCAAGTGCCCGTTAATAAAGAAACACAAAACAGTTCCAATGTTTGCAGTGCATTCGTTTGCAGTAGAATTAAAAGTAGAATCATATTTAATTTAGAGAGTTTCTTTGGTTTGAGTTATACGGAATCTTGCGGATTCTGAATCTACTTGTGAGTTGTTGCCTTTAGCAACAAAATGTATTTAAAAAATTCGTAAAATTCGTTTGCAGCACCTGCACGATCGTTTCCAATTTAATTTTGATTTCATCTTTTGTATTTATTTACTCTACACAATGAAACAATAATGATTGAATTAGTTCATGTTGTGTGGCATGTTATTGTTTATTAATTTTGTCTTTTTCAAAACATTAATATAATTCAAAATGAATTTGTTTTTTTTTTTGCTTTTCAACTTGTTGGTTTCTTTTGTTTTCTTTTTTGTTTTATCAAATATTTGTTAAAATTATTATTTGTATTTTGTTGTGTTGCTTCATTTTTATTTTGTTTGCTTATCATAACATAATAAAAAACAATTTATAATTAAAATGATATTTTTTATTGTTGTTGTTGTTGTTGAAATAGTTGATACAATTGAAACTTGTGAAATTTTTCTTTTAAATAATCAAATTCAAGTTTTATTTGAGAGCAATAAAATTACCAATTATTATCGTAAATTGAAATTTAAATCTTATCGTAATAATGTTACAAGCAAAGAAAAAAATAATATTTCTTATTTTCAATAATGTAAAATAAAAATGTTCTTCATTTTATTAATAATAAAAATACTCTCAAAGTGACTAAGACACAATGAGCCGCCGTCAGCCGATCGATCGATCATTCAGTAGTCAACCACATTTGATCAGCAAAAGCCAGGCCAGCAACCAGCCAGCCAGTAGTCAGTCAGTTAGTTACTTAGTCATTTATTCAGCCAATAATTGCAATGATCATTTAGTCAGAGTGACACTTTTGTCAAATGAAAACACTTCAGTTGAACAAGTTTCAATTAGAAAATCAGTAGATCAATAAATTGATCGTTCGTTGCTTCAGCGTATAAAACACTCGTACCGCCAAAGCTTGTATTATCACGGCGGTAACATTTATTTATATTTTTTGTTGTTACTGTTTATGTGTGTCTGTTGTTTTTTTTTTGTTTCTTCTTTTTCTAAGATATTCCGCTTTAAGCAATTAATTGCCTATTTTGTTCTTGTCACTCAAGTGGTATTTGTTTATCTGTTAAGTTTTCTTTGAAATTTGTTTATAATTTTATATTAAACAAAAGTTTTACTGATAATTTTAGATTCCAGAGGTGTACAATCTTTTGATTTTGGCATTAACGCTGCAGTTTGCGAGGCACTGTTCATGGCTTCTTTTTATAGAAGACCAGTCAATACGCCAGGGATAGCTTCTGCTTATGCAATGAATGCATTGCGCTGGAACTATGTAAATGTCGGAAAAATGGTGTCATTCCATACATCACTTCGGCGAAAGTAAGGTGGAGGCTCTAGATATTTCCAAGACGTTTGACAGAGTGTGGCATGATATATATATATAAATTCAAAGACAGGAAAAGAACTCAGCTGGGGCTTTATTCCGCACATGAACTGTACGTCGTAAGTTTTCAAAGATCTCTTGTGTTTGTGAGATTTGTTAAAAAAATAAGTTGGACTTTCAGTAATATAAACATAAATATGTAGATTCCCCGTTAACGTTCAACGGGCAAGGATAGTAAATAAAAGAAAAAAGCTTCCAAAATAATAGCACTTTTGCGATCCCATTTGTACTTAAATCGTTTTTTATAAATACATTTATTTTTGTATATTTTAGAACAATAAGCAACAAGGATTCACTTCTTGCGGATACCAAAGAGTCTAATTATGAATATTAGAAAATCTATCTATTCTCAAAGTAAAATAAAATCTATTAGTTTGTTTGCTCATTTCTTTTTTAATTTAAGAAATTTTCGATAAATTCATTATTTTATTAAGAAAGTAAAATAGTTGGGAAAATGTAAACTTTGCTTTATTTAGCAGCCGCAACAATTGTTCTTTATTATTTTCTGCACACAATTTGTCGCATGTATTTACACACAGAAAAATACACAATGTAAAACCAGCGAAAACCAGGTTGAAATTACTTTTTTCGTTAATGATTTTGCTTCATAGTCGTTTCGTGTTAAATCAACATGACTTTACGATAACTTGCAAGCAACAGCAGCCCATTTCAATATAACATCCGAGTGTAATTGAATAAAAATGTACCCCACATTAAAATAATATAACGAATCTTGTTGAATCAAAATTATTTCAGTTTGAAATAACATAAATTACATATTGAATGAATATGTTTTCAGCATGAAATTCATTTAATATGTAAGTTATTATAATGTTGAGTTAATACGATTCCATGATTGATCTAACATGAAATTATTTTAAAATTAAACTGATACTCATATTAAAATAACACTAAATGTTTGTTGCTTCAACATGATGCCCTTAATTAAATAACTCATAAAAAAATTTAATAAAAACGATTTCTATTTCGTATTTACTTTTTTAATATTTTTTTTATTTACGTACATTTAGTGCCAACGCCAAATCATCAGTAGACCTTAAACCATATTTTTGAAAAGTTTCAAGTTTTCTTATACGAAAACTTTTACAAAACCAATGAGAATTTCTTATACTTTTGGGATTTTTGAAATTCTCATTGAAATTTGTGGAATACTTATTAGCAATGTTAATTTAAAATGAAGAAATGTTGTCTTTACACTACTCAATGTTGATTTTATTAAATCCAAAGTTAATTTAACGTAATATTTTTTATTTTACTATGAAGCTGAGTTGTGTAAATTCAACATTGCACAACGTTATTTTAACTACGAAAAATGTTCAATCTATAATTTTTTAGTTCACATTTAAAGTTCTAAACATTGAATCGATATGAATATGTTTTAGCTTTGAACAAAATCAATATTTTTGGAAAAAATTACATGACATGAAATCAATAATGTTTAATTTTTGTTTTACATGGACGTTTTTTTCTGTGTGTATTAACATACATATGTACATCATATGACTTCATATGGCTTTGAATTTCCGGAGAGTTTTTATTTTCCGAATGGCTGTGAATCGCGTTGCATAAAACTTCCAGTCAACAAAAGTTTGTCCGAACAAAAATTATATACGAAACAAGCGGGTGTATTCACCTTAAGTTTCGTAATAACTCTCCTCTTCTGATGTTGTTTTTGTGTTGTGACCTGATGCATCAAGCTTGTGCATGACTTATATTATTCTGTTTTTGTTTGCGCTCATTTTCATTAATTGTACAACTGAATCAAAGAAAATAATGAAACAGAAAATTACATAAAATTAAAAAAAAAATAAAATACAATAATTTGAATATAATTGTAACCTGTTCATATCATACCTGGATGTGTGTGCGCATGCAGCAAGTGCGTGTGAATGTATTTTTGATAAAAAAAAACTTTTTTTATATTTTTGTTTGGCGTGTAAGTTTTTTTTTGCCTCCAATAAGTTT
Source organism: Gymnocheta viridis (assembly GCA_956483585.1). Taxonomy (NCBI): domain Eukaryota; kingdom Metazoa; phylum Arthropoda; class Insecta; order Diptera; family Tachinidae; genus Gymnocheta; species Gymnocheta viridis. The sequence continues at coordinate 120,337,109 of OY101442.1, forward strand.
TTCTCTGTGCAGCTTTTGCACATTTTAATTATAAAGAATTCAATTTATTGACAATTCTTTGCTGCATATTTGACATTTTTATTAAAAATTATGTTAAAACCTCATATTAAAATGGATTTAATCGAAAGAATTGCGGCTTTTTAACATATAAACTCATGTTTACTTGCAACATTGTTGTGTGCGAATATGCTGCTGCTGCTGCTTTGGATCTCTGAGTCTCGTCTTCATCGCCTGTCGTCTGGCTTCTCTGAATGACGGTTTGGATTGTTGGTTGTTTGGTTGGTTGGTTTGTTTGTTGATTTGTTTGTTGACTGCTTGTTATTGTTGTTATTTTTTTTGTCTGGTATTTTTTCCGCGTTGTTTGCTGCCATACTCGATTCTGAAATGAAGATCCTGCTCATTGCAGGCAGAATTACTCAATAAAATATTTAAAATAATACATTTTTAAATGTGAAACAAATCAAAATGTTTATTTGTGTTAACATACACATATTTTTTAATATTATTATTATTTTGTTTTTTTTTTTGCTTTTGTAAATGCTTATTTGTTACGAGTATTATATCAATTTGCAGACATGTTGGCCAATAAATTGAGGACGCCAAAATGAGCATTGAAAATCAGGTTGACAATGCTGTTTTGTAAATTTTTATCCGTTTGTTGCCGGCTATGTTTTTATTGTTAGTTGGCTGTTACCGAGGGGGAAACCAGACATATTTTGCAAAAAAATAGTGAAAGTAACAAGTTGACAAACAAGCGTGGTTTTAAAAAATCGACAACGTAGGTTACCAAATTGATCACAAACGTTGTTGATTTTGCAATGGCTTCTCCCTCAGCGGACTTTTAGAATGCAGATTTAAAGTATTCTCGCAAACAATTGATTTCGTTAAGCATAAAAAGCTCGCTAAAACTACAAGGGATGTTAAAATGGTTCACCAGTCCTGCGAGTGAAATTGCTGCAAGCCTGGCAATCCATTCAAACGAAACTGATCTGACAATATATTTGAATTGCAAGTAAATAAAAATTATTAGTTAACAGCTGGCAAAGATTTCTCTTGGTAACAATAAAAAAAATAAAATCGACAAACATCTCACTTAACGAATCAATTTAAAGGATCACCATCCACAAATCGTTGGCCAGCCAATGTGTTGATTCCCTCGTATTGATGATTATATAGATGGTTGAAAATTATACATTGCCAGCATTTATGCTGTTCATAATGAAACTTGATATTTTCTTTAAATGCAAAACATATGCCGAAACATTGTTGCTTAATTGAAATTTTAATTATTGATAAAATACAATATCTACACACGTACTTACAGATACGGATACATTTTAAATTTATACAGAAACTAATAAATTATAACAACAACAACAACAAAAAACAAAACAAAAATATAAGAAGTTTAAAAGTAATAAAAAATAAACACATTCATATGCTAAAATAAACATATTATTAATTTATTTTTTTTATTTTCGCCTTTGACGGCGGCGGCAACCAAGCGTCGTTCATTAGGAGGGTCTCGTTCATATGAAACGTAATAATAGCTTATTATTAAAAAAGAAATTATCCCTAATTTATCTAGCATTTGTTGCAAACAAACAACCTCAACTGATTCTAAAGGATAATTTGCAATCCACTGTTGAGAAATCGGTAGTCAGGAGGTGCAACTGATAAATTAAGTACTTTTGCAGATGTATACCTTGTAACATTTAATTAATAAGTAATCAAAATCATTTTATTACACTTTTAGAAAAGCCAGCCTAATTTTTTTTCTTTATTTCTCTGACTTCAGTCCATCGCAAAAATATTTGCCTTTTTATTGTTTATTTCGAAAACAAATTGGTATTTGTTTTGATTGGTTTATTCTTTTCATTTTATTTGGCAATTATTTTTATGACTTAAATATGTCTTTCTTTCTAGTTTGTATTTATTGCTGCGTTTCATTAAACGCTCCCCCAAAACACACAAGCCAATGCCACAAGTGTAAACTACAGCACGATCATCTTCTCATCAACATCATCAGCATCATTTTGCTGCAAACCCTTTTGAATTTTATTTCCCATTGCTGATTAATCCAAATCGATGGCAGCAACTTTGTTGCACAAAATCAAAGACTTTACTACCGAGAGGCGTTGCGAAATTCGCTTATTAAGATAAAACGGTTAAACCTTAATGAGAGTACGAGTATATTTGAGGAGGTAAAAAATAGCTTGATGTTTTATGTTGTTTGTTCACGTAATCGAAAGAAACAGCAAAACAAAAATACGGAGTGACAAAAAAAAATTCACTCCAATATGTTTATATTGAAATTGAAACTCAAAAAATGTTCAGAAACATTCTTTACAATCAAGAGAAAGGATGAAGAACTTAATGATGAGAAATTAATTTCATTATATGTTGTATAGTTATTTCCTAGTACAGGTAGTCCTCGCTTAACGGCGTGGTTATAACACGGTTCATATTTAGGGACACCTTCTTGGTTAAAGCATGGTACTCTGTTCATAATTTTGTGCGAACTGCTGTCAGAAGTCCATATAAAAAAAATCATGCGAAATAATTGCAAAATAATATGGCTGAAGTTGTACTCTTCATCTTGTGAAAACATTCGAAATGTTTCTGGCAGCATTATTTTTCAACTGCGAAATAATGAAATAGTAAGCACCACTTATTTTGTGCGGAATTGCAAACAACAGCTGATCAGATATTTCTGTTCGTTGTGGTTTTAATTTTAAGTTTGCTGCCCAGAAATAATTAAAATAATGTAAATATAATATAAAATGAAGGTGAGTGCTTTTTGCAGAACGTGTGTCTTCAATGAGCTCCTCCGCAGCAGCTGCGATTTGCATTAATTGGTACATTGCAGTACAAGCTCCTAAAATTATTTTGTTGTCCATTTGTTTTAATTTTTTATTAAAATAAACACATTTTTTTGTTTTCATAAGAAAAACACTGTTGCTCATTTCAAGGCAATAAAACCGATAAATTTGTTCTAAATCGTGGTATTTTTGCCACTGATCAGTTGTCAAAATTTTCAAACGAAATAATCAATGTTGCTCAACATTTTTCGCAAATTTGAACAGAGTACTAAGCTTAACACGGAAAATATCTCGAAAATACACGGTTTCTATAAACAGTTTATTTATGTACTTTTTTAACCTTGAACCATGTTCTGAATGGCAAACAAGATTTAAAAAAAGCTTGAAAAATATTTCCAATGAACAAAAAAAAAATTACAGATTTGTTTATTTAATTTTTTTTTATCTTGACCGCCAGTTTCATCATACACCTAATTAAGTTGCAGTCATTTAAAAAGATAAAACTACATAATCACTTATTCCCTTCTCCTAAAGTCATCATTAGTTTTTACTTTTCGTTGCCGTTCTGTGCCGTTCTTTTCTGTAGAAAATATTTCTTACTTGTTCTGCGTCTAAACTTTCGGATGTGGACGATATAATTATAGGAATGAATTTTGTAAATGTTTGCAAAATGTTTTTAACTTGACAAAAATATGTAAATCTTTAATAATTTGAATTAAAATAAAATTTTTCCTGTACTTTAAAACAAAATTTGTAATGTTTCACAAACTCTTGGCTGTCACTTAACGTTGTATTCTATTTTCTGCAGAATAGTCCGCAACAGAACAGAACGAAAAGGTAACAAGAAATCACACATATAGTTTTCCAATTGAACGGAAACAAAACAGCTGATTCGTAACAGAACAGAACGTACAAACTAATGCTAGGAACACAACTGAGACGAACGACGAATTTTTGGTGGCGAATATTCGTCGACAATAATATGAAAATATACACAATCATGGCGACGGCGAAATTCATCGTACGCGACGAACTCTGCAATAGATTTATTTCTATTTCTTACGCTGGCGAACGACAAACAAATCAATACCATGTGACCATTTTCGTTTATAGTTTTCAAGTCTTTTGATAAATAAAGTTTCTTATTACTCTAATATTTGTTTTATCGTTATTTTGTAGCGTTTACAATAAATATGCAAAATAATTAACTACAAGAGTTGGTTTTAGTTGTGTTTTTACCAATGATCAATTTTGTAAGTATTACTTTTTAATATGGTCACACTATCCAGCACAAACCTGTGATGGAAATGAAATTTAATTTCGATATCAGTACTATTTTATCCCAAGAGTACCAAACATTTTTATTTTTAGTATTTTTTTTTTGTTTAAACTTTATTAAAAATTAAAAAAATATTTAAAATTTACAAAGAAATAAAGAGGGAACACAAAGCATATACGAGTACATATGTACATAAGTTAATCTTTGTGGACTTTTTTGATTAAAAAATAATAATAATTTATACATGTGTACATATCGTCATATGATTTCAAAAAAGCCCCAACAAATTTTATATCAACTACTTGATTGATTACAATGCACCATATCAAAATACATGTCGCTGAAAATTTTTACATATTTAAAATGTACTAATTCCTTAATAAGAAATGAGCTTAAACTGAAAAAATTTTTAAAAATTTTGGTTAACTTTTCATATAGAATTTTTTTTGCTTGTCCTGTAAAATTGTTTCAATGTAAGTTAGGGCTTTTATGAATTCATATTACGAAATGTATTTTGAGTTGTTGGTATAGTCTGCAACGCCAATTGTTTTCTTATGATTGGCACTAGAATCGTGTCGATTTCAATGTGATTATGTGCCTACAATGGGAATGTTACACACGCTGCATACTTTTATTTTTTCACCATTTTTCAAATTTTTTCAAAATTTTTTTGATCATTCATCTCTAAAAGGGACTTATGTTGTTTACTCGTCCTAAAAATATATATGTACATATAATTTTAGATGGATTATCAAACTGTCTTCAAACATTAAAATAAAACTAACCCGGATTCTTCAAATTCCTTCATTTAATATATGAAATTTGCGGGAGGAGTACTACGGTATTTTTTTATTTCAAATAGTAAAATTGTACCAACTTTCTCATCACTGGTACAAACAGTAAACAACTTCATTAATTATAACAGCTATTATTATTTCGTCGTTATTGTGGTTCAAACGACGAATTTAAACTGCGAAATTTTTCCGACGAATTCGTTGTGTTGGACGAAATTTTCGTCGTTCGTCTCAGTTGTGTTCCTACCATAATTCTGCCTTAACACATCCATACGTAATGAATATGTACTTCCTTATTTAATTCGCTTCTCTTCTCAATTCTGATATTTTTTTTCAACTTCACTCTTTTTAAGAGAAAACATCTTATTACTTTTATACGTATGGAGGGCTCAGAGCTGAAGTGAACCAAGTGATAAAATATCAAAATTTTCAACATTACTGCGAAATTCTCCGCAAAAATTTAACTTTATTTAGTTCTGTAATGGACTAAGCAAAAAAGTGTTTCGGTCCTAAGGTAATGGTAAAAAATCCGTCAATGGCTCTCATTTTATATATTATTTATGGCAGATCATTTACTGAAACTCAAAATATTTTTGGTCCACTTCACCTCTGAGCCAGTCGCCTTTTGAAAATGCTTTAACTGTACTTCTAGATAAATACATCTTGAGATTAATGACACGATGTCGATATTTTTTCAGTTTTGACGCCGGTGTATCGTCCACCAAAGCTTTAATGTTTTCCAAACATTGATGTATCGTTTGCATCCCCAAATGTGATACGAAATATCGTAGTTAAATAAAGAGGTTTTTAAAAAAAAATTCCTAGATAAATATCTCAAGTTTAATAAATACAATAATGAACCAAAATAAAAAGCAGATCGAACGAACTAATTTCAGCAGTGAAACATATTTTAAGAACTTAACATATATTAAGAACTTCCATGAACTTTTAAGCCGCATTTACACGATAACATTTTTGAAGAATTTTTTTTTATTGAAAACTTTTATAAGGAAAAGTTTATTCTATATATTGGCCAGAGTTTTCATCTCGTTTGGTTATCTTTGTAACCAAAAAATAATTTTTGCGAATTCTTTATCATGACAATATTATCGTGTAAGCCCATTTATAGTTAATTAATGAGGCGAGATAATATCAGGTTTATTATTAATGCAGTAATCAATTTTGCCACTAGTTATTATTATGAACATAATCGTGTTACAAATTTCTTTAAGCTTTATTATTTTCAAGTATATAAAACCACTCAAGTCATATAAAATGTAAAATATAAATAAATGTGTGTAACGTATTCACTTTGTAATACAAACACTAGAGAATTAAAACAAGACTTATTGATGGCCGTATGTTGAAAATTTTTTTTTATTAAATATTCTTCATGCAATGAAAATAATATTATTTCTATTACGAAAAAAAAAATAACCAAAATAACAGCACTATCTTATCACTAATTATCATTCAGAAATAAGTAGGGAAGTCCTTTACGAATACACTCGTGATCAAACAATTAATTGCTGCACCTCAATGAATTTTGCATATCTGCATCATTTTGTTAGCAGATCAGTAGTTGAAAAGAATCAGATTTATTTCCACCATGTTTTACAACTGCATCTCCATGCGTTGTCAGCCACGAAATCCCCTGGTGCTATAGAAAGTATATAAAATTTAGAAAAGATCGCTTAAATTGCAAGATAATGCAATTATGCACAATTAAGAAAGATATCACGATTGCAGACGAAGAGTGTGACGCACATCATTCTACAGGTTTCTAATTAGTTCGGTTCAGCTTTAGTTCAGCTAAATTAAATAAAAAAATAACGACTCTAGTGTCGATAAAAGAAAATGTTACTTCAATATTACGTGAAAAAGAAATCTCGATGAAGGGGCGGCTGTCTGATATTCGGTGAAGCAGAAATAATACCGCGTTTGTGGGGGATCTTGAAAAATGCTGACTAATTTTAGATTTCTATCAGACTTTCGCTTGTTTCGACTTAATGATCACCCAGACCTGAGGCTGAACGATGTTTTCCTTACAGTTTGACACAAAGTTTTGCGAGAGAATGCGGTCGTGAAATAGAATCTGTTTTGTTTTTGAGAGCATAAGAAACTCAATTTAAGGCACTCATTCTCTCAACAATCTTGCAGTGTTTTCATGAAAAATTCAAACAAAATCAAATATTATTAAGAGAGTATTTGAAGTTACTGGCGTCGACTTTATTATGGACCATCCGCGATTGTTCCTGCAGTTGCCGACTTTGTTCTGTTTCATCATTTATAGAGTAATATTTTGACCATCCAATAGAAAAATTCATTCTGATTTTACGATCAGGAACCCTGTTCTCAGAGCAACAATTTTATGTGTGTTACTCATAAACTTTATAACTTGTCGTATTGCGAAATGGTCCCCATAAATATCAAACCTTCATGCTGAAATCTTTTCCAGCATTTTCCGATGAATTTCGTTTTGTCGTCTTTTTGTTTGCGATTTCGACTAATGCAGCATTTGCTGGTCTAAAATATACATGAGAGATGTTTTTTTTTCGTTTTTGCATAAAGACGCACCATCAAGCAGCCATCTGCATCTGTACATCATCGTGCTTATCGAATCTACTGCATGTACTCGTATGTGCGTGAGGCTTGATGCTGGTCATGTGTATTTCAATTCGAAAGCATACTAGTTTGCGCGCGTGTATGTGCGTGTGATTGTATGCACTTATATATGAGTAAAACTTATACGAAAACTAACGGAAAACATATAGAATTCTTTTATGTTGTTGTTTTTATTACACACAATAAATTGTGCATAGTTGTGTGCGTGACTGTGTGTGTGTATGTGTGTGTGTGTAGGTATGCGTTTCGTATTCGCAGTACTCGTTTTAAGCTTCAACGATGTGGATGCGAGTTTTGGTAGACATTTGCTGTTACCAGTTGCCAGATTTGAGAAAATGTTGGAAAATTCAATATTAAAAGATTTTTCTATTGCAGAAACAATTTAATTTCTGTTTATTTTGTTTTTTATAAATGACCCAGAAATTTTAATTCTGCCAAACTTGCTACGGGCTTAAGATGGTTTCCTGATGGACTTACTTTTAGGGTTCCGTACCCAAAATGTATAATTAAATTTCTTATTGGCACGTGCCGCTGATAAACTACTTTTAACGTCACAAAATGGATGCCTCTTTCTCAGACTGGCAACACCGTTTGCATGCCTTCTTCTACACTTCGTTTCTGTTTCGGCCTTTTCCTCTTCGTTTTCCGCCAACTCATGTGTTGCGATTAAAAGTATCTACGGTGTGTCTATGAGTTCGCATGTGATTTTTTGTTTTCATCACTTTTAGAAAAAGACTTTCCCGATTGCCGTGGTGTGTGTGCAGAAAACTTTGAAAAATATAAAATATAAAAAAATAAAAACTAGAAAGAAAATAGCAACAACTGTATTACAACAACAATAACAACAGCAGTAGCAGAAGCAGCAGCAGCAGCAGGAGTGGAATGATACAGAAAACACATCTTGGGCTTAAGGAGAATTTTTTTATAACGTTTTTGTTGCTAGAGTTGCTTTTCATGAGTGGTCATTGGTGCTCACAGTGTTGTTTCGATTACCGTTGATTCTGTCCATCAGCCACTGGTCTTTAGTATTCATCTTTTACACATATGCACAGCCAAACGCACACGCACATACATCCACACATACATATGCATTAGATAGTTTTATATATAGTGGATATATATATATGTATAAGTTCCATATACATAAGCATAATGGTTTAAGAAGCAAGGCGTTGTTCTTTACCTTCGAAGGCTTGACGCATTTCTCCTTTTTCTAAGTGAAACTAATACTTTGGCTATTCGACGGCCATTTCGCTGATCGGCCAACGTTACATATTGTTATGAAAGATACACACATAATAAAGAATATCTTTCAAGTAGTTATGAATTTGAAAAGTTTGCCAAATTTGCCATTTGCATTTTCATACATACAACTTCTGCCTTTTGGCAGGTAAAAAATGAAATAATGAAAAACACTTCACCTTAAGTAATAAATAAAAAGTTTTTGCAATACATCTTGTGTGAACTGTATGCATTAGGAAATGAAAGCCATTAGGAAATAATTCCAAAGTTATTCATGGTCTACACAATATTATTTTATATATTATTATTCGTTTTGCTTAACACCATTCAATAAGTTGCGCGCGTTATTTTTCTTATTATAAGTGTAAAAGTAAAAGTACACACACATGGTACGTTCAAATTGATAAAATATTTGACTGAAAATATCCAATATTTCTTTGTCGTAGTCTGAACACAATATATTTTTGGGCATCAAATAAAATAACAGTTGATTTTGAGCAAATAAAATTATTTTCCGGCAAACAAATATTTGTCCAATGTGCACAGACCCTGCAGACAAAATATCTAGTATATGGCTAGAATTATAGTAGTTGCTTTCAACTTCGGACTGGTTTCCTGACTGTCTTTTTTTCATATATCGAACTATCGATTTTAACATTAGGTTGTCATAGGAGCCCAACTAGTTCAATCGTGTATAGTTCAGCTACTAGTATTATTTGAGTCAGTTTTATACTAGTTGAGTTTTTTACGAATATATACCAGTCCATCCTGTACTAGTAAGGTCACTAGTTATTATTAGCTGTACCTTTGAATTGGTTCGTAATTCTAGTCTTCTACTAGTACTTGTTAAAGTATACTACACTAGTTTATTTTACAATATATTTATTTAACAAAAATTTCTCTAGTTTTTTATTTATTTTGGACTTGCTGTCGAAATTCTCTTTTTTCATAGCTGCATTGCCTGGCGTAACATTGTTTTTTAGTCCTTCTGTCTGAAAAAATTTCAAAGAAATTTGTTAATAATTCAAATTTTACAGCTAATATATAAACAATTTACCAATCAATGCTTTGTATAGTTTTTTGAACGCAATTTTCCATGCGTTCCATCAATGTTATACTGCATAACAATGTTCCAATGCAGTTCCTACATAGTCTGCTCATTGTAGGGACCTAAATTCATGTAACATTAAAATAATATAAATATATATGTATAATAAATAGTAAACAGATTTTTTACTTACGTGTACATAAGTATATGGTGGTTGTCAGCGCTAATTTTTTCTTCAAATCTCTGAGCATTTCATCAGACGTCAATGGAAAATAATTTAGAAATCAATTTGAAAAATATTTATATTTGTTATTTTTTTATATATTCTATTTATGTTTTCATTCTCATTAACTCAATAGTCTCATTGCAACCAGTATTATAACTGTCCCAAAACTTTACTAGTTACAAATTTTGCTGCAGGGGAGTGTGAATACAAAAGGTCAAATATTTTACTAATTTTAGAGCAAACATTTATTTGATATTACAAAAAAAATGGTAAAAGCAAACTGTGTCAAATGAAAATGTTGTCAACTTTTAAAACTTAAATTGCGATATCGGCTAATATTAAAACAGTAAAACGATATAATTTAAGTTCGACTTAAGAATCTAAATTTGTTGGTTGAAGCCACTAGTTTAAGGCTTTTTAAATTCAAACAATATAATTTAAAAATATACATATAGTACATATGAGGAGCCGCAGAACAAAATGTGCTTTTTCGCATTTCTCGAAAAATTTGTTTTATGTTATTTTTATAATATTTTGGTTGAAATCTTGTAGAAACAATCAAGTTATTATTATTATAATTTTTTTTTACAAAGTAAATGGGTTCTAAAAAATTTATGCTTAACAAAAGGTGCTTTTTTGTTTATTTTTTAACAAAAGGTGCTTTGAAAATATTCAAGGAATAAAACGGATAATATTTTATAAGAATTTTATGAAAAACGGTATAGTAAAATGCTTGATTAAAACTTTCGAGTCCTTTAAATTTGAATCTGAAAACGAACAGAATACTAATTTAAATTTGCTGAAACGAGGAAAAACACCCTTTTAATTTTCTCTGAATGAAACTAAAACAGGCCGTTATATTAGCGCTGACAATAGAAAAGACGTGGAAAGTCTTTTAATAAAACAGTTTGGTAATGACTGGAGTGAAAACCAGTCATTATTTTGGTACAAGGACATTTTGTAAAACCAGGATAAAGATATGAAGGATTCAATAGACGAAAATGCCTAGAAGAAGATGTTGGAACAAGAGTTGAGGTATTTAACAAATTTCATATGTATTTAATTTAAGGCTAAGAAAGAAATGTTTAAGTTGCAATATTATTTAATAAAACGACAAAAATAATATACTTAACTTAACATTTTTTTAATATATTAGATCAGGTTTAACCACATTCAGTCAAACTTTTATCGTCATATATGTGTATTCGCAATACACAATGTACTTTTTCCTTCTATTAACAAAAATTTGTTATTTTACTTTTTTTCCTTAACAAAAGGTGCTTTTTTGCTTTCTTTTCTGCAAAAGGTGCTTTTTCCGAAATAAAAATGGAATTATATCAAACATCCTTAAGATTTAATGGGGTGACTTATGACAGTTAGATGCATCTGTAGATAAGTAAAAAACTTTTTAGCATTTCCAGGTTCTTGCAGTTTTTTAAAGGGGCGAAAAAAATAAATCTCGATTTCCCAAAAATTTGAAATGAGCGAAAAAGCACCTTTTGTTCTGCGGCTCCTCATGTGTAAACTATATATTTTACCAAGTGACTATATTTCAACACAGTTTTGGGAAAGCTAATAGCGTGAATGCCGTGTAGTTGCATTTTAAGTAGAGATGTTATAGTAATATTGATGAAAAAACTTTTGTCAATTTTAAATATTAACTAACGTTAGCTTATGTTAAATCAACATGTTAAAAAAGTTAAATCAATGGTAAAAAAACCTGAATCATGTTGAAACAACGTGAAACATGTTGAAATAAAATTAATTCACGATAAAGCTTAGTACTCTGTTTGAATTTGCGAAAAATGTTGAGCAACATTGATTATTTCGTTTGAAAATTTTGACAACTGATCAGTGGCGACAATACCACGATTTATAAAAAATTTATCGGTTTTATTGCCTTGAAATGAACAACATTGTTTTTCTTATAAAAACAAAAGAAATGTGTTTATTAAAAAAAATTAAAACAAATGGAAAACAAAATAATATTAGAAGCTCGTAATGCAACGTATCAATTAATGCAAATCGCAGCTGCTGCGGAGGAGCTCGTTGAAGAAACACGTTCTGAAAAAAGCATTTTATATTATATTTACATTATTTTCCATTATTTTAATTATTTCTGGGCAACAAACTGCTGTTGTTTGCAATCCCGCACGAAATAAGTGGTGCTTACTATTTCATTATTTCGCAGTTGAAAAATATGTTACCAGAAATATGTTGTGGTTGAAAAATAATGCTGCCAGAAACATTTCGAATGTTTTCACAAGATGAAGAGTACAACTTCGGCCATATTATTTTGCAATTATTTCGCATGAATTTTTTTATATGGACTTCTGACAGCAGTTCGCACGAAGTGATGAACAGAGTACCATGCTTAAAAGAGAAAAAAATGTAAAACGTATCGCTACTTTACTGCATTAAAGAAACAGCAAGCTTCATTCTATCGCAGCTTTACTACGTATCAGAAGTGCGGTGTTATAAATTTTAAGTGAATTAAATTCTTCATTATGTCTGCAGCTAATAATGATTATATGAATTTAAAAAGGTTTGTGTAACATTTAGCAACCGGAGGAGAAAATATTTATCTTGTTAGTGACGAAATATTATAGTAAACATTTCAGTTGTTCAAAATACAACACAAGGTTCCCAATTAGACGAACTGTTGAATAATTAATGAATAATGGTAAAATATATTTCAGAAACAAATATTTGTAGGCCTAAAAAAATTAATTAACTGCTTTTTACTAACTGCCTGACCCATTGTTAAAAATAACATTGCGTAAATGTTATTTCAATGTAGGAACCATGTTAAATTAACATGGAATTTCCTGTAATTGTAACATCTTTTCATGTTATTTCAATACGGCTGCAACATTAATTCTAAATGGATTAATAGTTGATACGACATTAAATTTATTTTAATTCAACATGAAATTCATGTTGTTATAAATGTTCTTATTATTGTTTCAATAAGTCTCTTAACGTTATTTTGACATGACAATCTCTTTGATTCTATGAGGGTACAGTTTAAATTCATCATGATTTCTAGTTGTTTTAAAGTGGATAACTATAATATTTATTTTACTTTAATATCATGTTAAATTAACACGAAACGCTTATGAAGCAAAATTGTTAACAAATCTTGTTGAATCCACCTCGTTTTAGTTGATTTTACAATGATTTTTTTCTGTGTGTAGTTGAAGAACTTTTAAGTTATAAACACATTTTTAAGGAACGAAATTTTTTAAAGTATTTTATTTTGTTTTATTTTTTATTTAAATGAGCCAAAGCAATATTTTTATATTATAAATAAATTAAAGTGAATCTAATTTATCTCGAGCTATAGGTCAATTTTTGTATAAAAAACGTTTACAAAATTTTATTAGTTAACCGATATTTCGCCACTTCCTTGTGTGGCTTCTTCAGGGGAATTTAAAAATTGTTTAAATAAAAATTTTTTTACAATAATCTAAAAACAAAAAATACAAAAAATTTTCAAAATTTCAAAATTTTCATTTATAATAACCAAATATTCATTTAAAAAAACAAAAGGTCGAAAAAATATATAAGAATAATTATAAATAAATAAAAACTATTTAAACTATGAAAATTATCGAAATAACTGAAAGTTACTATTGGAAAACTACAAAAAAAATTTTGCTTTACTTTTTGGTTTTAGATTTCCTTCTTTAGCTCTTTTTAGCTCTATTTCAAATGTGATTTAACTTTATATCGACCCCTGTGTGCGATATTATCGTATGTTACAAAAACTAAAATTTACAGGAGACCTTACTGTTTGTATTGCTATTATACGATAAAATGTGCATTGTATTATCTCCATAACTATAATATTTATCGCTATAATATTTTGTCCACAGATTAATTAATAGATTCAGAACCGATTTGCATAAAAAAATCGATTTCATAAAAGTGTAACATACTATAATTTCGCGCACAGGGGTCGATATTATTATAAAATCTCGTCACATTGGAAATGTGTGAACCGTGTAAAAATTAGTAACCAAAAAATTTTGCGGACAAATTAGTGAATTCGAAAACAACTGGCGCATCCAGGGGCCTTATCGTTGCTTTCGATATCGAGCTGATTCGATCAAATTTTCTTAGTTTGAGATTATGACATTCGCTATCGAACAATATAAACACATTATACGATATCGAATGTCATAATTTTAAACTAAGAAAATTCGATCGAATCAGCTCGATATCGAAAGCGACGATTAAACGCCAGCATTAGAAGAACGTTCTTAAAATGCTAAAGGCATGACTGCTCGGATGTTGTGGTCCCAGAGGACTCCAATTCATAGTTGTTAACTTTGAGTTCAAAAAATGTCGAGTCTGTACAGAAGGATGAGATACCAGAACAAATTTTTTACTTCTTTTCGGCTCTAATGTCTTGTACACTATCTCGTTTCTTGGAAGCCTTAAGCTCTGCCATGTATCAGTTTAGAAAGCAATTAAAATCCACTACTTTAACTAATTTAACTAATTTCTTCTTTTTTAATATTCCAGTCAAACAACTGATTCGACATGAGAGAATAGAAGTTCATTCGCTCTGCCGCAATTGTCCATGCAATTTTCTTTAGACAAACAAATTTCTAGAAAATTTCATATTTCCTTAGAACAAATGTGCAAAAATTAGCTGAATAATATAAAACGTTTGCATAATGGAAATCATGTTGTCCTGGATTTAATTCGAATGCCTTTAAAATATGACTAAAACAGTCGATTACGAAATAAATGTGCCCCCATAAATTCTTCTTATTCGTACGAAACTTTAAAAAAGGATTCAGTCTTTCCATCATGGAGCACTAGATGCGGCCATACCTTTTTAGTTGGATGCAAATGCAAATGCATTTTTGTGTGTATGTGTGTGTGTGTGTATTCGTGTTAAGATTAATGTGTGTAAAGTTTCTTTCAGCTTAGAATTTTGTTCTTAGCACCCTTTACCATGTGTGTGTGCGCACGTGTATGTGTGTCATCTCCATCACAAATGTCTAAAAACAAAAATTAATTCCATTTAAGTTTTTTTTTGCAGAAAATTGTGTGCTGCTGCCACGAAGACCATCAATATTACAACTATTGCCATGGTCTTCGTTATAAGTTTTTCGTTGTCATTATCGTCGTCATCATTATCACCATCAGCATAAACATTGTTAGAACACACACACACACTCACACACACACACATACTCATACTCACGTGTATAAACACAAACAATATAAACAAACATGCAAGTTTGATCAAGTATATTTATGTGTGTGTGTGTGTGTGTGTGTGTGTGTATGTGCTTGTGTGTTTGTATGAATGTATGAAAACGCATAATCAAGAACATACAAACGTAATTTAAATTTAGATGGGCCTAAGCACACACACACACAGAGAGAGTTGTCCCTTCACATCAATTTTGTCGATTGGCCACCTCTTGCCATCTAAATGCTCGTACCACGAGGACTCATCATCTACTCTTCTCCAAAACTCGACCACTCTCTTAAGTGGGTATTGAACGCACACACACACACACACACACACACGCTCATGCATTTAAATATTTCTGCTTGTTTCTAGTTTGTGTGTGAGTGTCCGAGAGTGGTCGGAGGGTGTTGGGTGCGGCACATATAGTGTTTCGTTTACGCATTTATATTTTATATGCTTTATATGCATATATGCCGTTTGTGTGTGTGGCTGTGTGTATGTGTGATTGTATTGCGAGTTAGTTTCCTCAATTTGGTCCTCCAAACAATTCTACATTTAAACAAATTCGCACACTCGTCCATGCAGCCGTGTAGTTAGTTGTAGTTATACGACACTATATTGTTGGTCTTTAATAGATGTTATTGCTGTTGTTCTTATTCTTTTTGTTGTTGCTGTTGCTGCTGTTGTTGTTGTTGTTAGACTGTGTATTCTATTGTTTTAATGCTGCTTATATGCTTAACGAACGTTCATATTTATATACACACACAAACACACACATCACCGTACAAGCAATTTTTTCCAGTGCAATTTTGAACGCATTCTAGAATTTCAATTAAAAATAAATCACACATACGTTGCCCCAGGCCCATACTACACAGTACCGAAAAATAAAATCTTCTGACAACTGAAAAGGCTTCGTTCGAAAACGAAAATAATGGCACCATCATTTATTAGAACAAGTTGAGCCTAAAACGATGCATCGACAATAGTAAACACCTCCACCAGGAACGGTTGCAAACGAAAGTGCACACAAGCAACGAACGCGTATATTTGCGGCTTCTAGAGTGCGGAAATACGAAAAACGAGAAAAATAGAAACGGAAAAAAGCGTACGAATGCGATGCGATGCGAGTTAAGGTTGAATAAAATGCACGAGTATGAACGCTTGTTTGTTTGTTTGTGTTTAGAAGTTAGAATTGATTTGTAGGGCCTACTGGCTCATAGCATGGTTACAGCCGAATAACTGTACATACGCACCCATTGTTCTCTTATTGCACACACACACACACATGTGCACAGCCACCAAAACTTTGCATGTAGATAAAATACATACGAACACAAAAATAGTCACACACGGACGCTTGCACATTGAGAAACTTTACTTGTACAGAACCTCAATTCTACAGAATGCAGTTTTTCACAGGCATGGAAAATAGGTTTAAGTACATTTTCGCATAAAGCTTTCGCAAGCTAATAATGGAGTCACGGGAATAGGATCGATTTTAACGCTCGTAAGACTGCGAGTTGCATGTTTACGCACAGACGTCTGACCGAACTTGCTGCTCCATTTGTAATTATAAGTGGCATGGTTACTAAGGAATCGAATGCTCTTGATGTTATTGACATGAAGATCGAGTGTGAGAGGAGAGTAAAAATGCTTGATAATTTAAAACTACCCTAGAGGAAAAAGAATCTGTCACAGGATACGCCACGTGACTAGTTCCCAGGGACTACCAACTGGTTCAAGTTCTGGAATTTTATATGAGATGAACCGAGTACCATGCTTAAGACGCCAATCTAAGTATAACTCCAAGTATTTAACACAATTAGCAATAGGTATTTGCATTCCATTAAGTGCAACAGCTGGACAACTTTCTCTTCTAAGGGCGAATGTTGGGTGGGAAGACTTTGAAGTATTTATTTTAATTTTCCACTGCTGTAATTTATTTAATGCTCTTTGTAGCAATATTGAAGCGCCAATAGGACACATCGCCGATGCTATTAGCGCAGTATCATCTGCATAAGTCGCAACTGTAATATTTTGTGAGTATGGCATGTCACAAGTATAAATTGTATAAAGTGTTGGTCCTGGAACACTGCCCTGGAACTCCAGCTTTAATTGGTTTTATATTCGAAAATTCCTCGCTATTATTAACTTAAGAAAATCTAACTTAACTCTTATTTAAAGATTTAAGAGCAAAATAAAATGCTGTTGGTAATAACGAGTTTAGCTTGAACAATATTTTTGAAAATTGTTTATGATTTTTTTTCCATTTAAACCCATTACTTATTTAATAGAATCATATTGTGTACATCACTTAACAAAATATGGCAGGTTATTTACAACAAGCTTGACAATAGAAAAGAAGAAATTGGTAAATGTATTTCATTGCTAATCTAGCGTTATGAAACGTTTATGAATATACATTTTTATTACAGGCTTATCACTCAAAATTTGTTTAATAACTATAACATAGTTAAACACTGAAATAAGAAAATTTTATGAATTATACCGTAAAGCTGTGAAGTAGGCTGCACGCAAATTTTTTTTAGCAAAATGCCATGAAGACTCCGAAACTATAAGACTGCTAAAAAATTAATCCGTACATGATTATTATTTTGTTTTCGATCCGTCTATGTTTTTCTATTAAATTAAATTTTTTTCTTATGCAGCATCCTCTTTTTTCAATTTAACAAAAAACTTCGCGATAGAGAGTTAATTAAAAAAAAGTAATTTATAGGCATTGATGCTCAGTAGCAAAAGTGTATACAAATTGACTACGACACCTTAGACTTTACATAAAAAATTTCATTTTGTTGGCATGTTTAATCAATATGAGGATGCAAATTTTGTCAATTTAGATCTTGAAGAGTTAACTTTCATATGGAATCTTGTATTAGTAAAATCGGAGACTATGAAATGTAAAACTTTTGTCCGCCTTCTCGCAAAAGGTCCCCATCGTGCATCGTAATGCCGATTAAATTGGTTTTGCATTTTTCAAACTAAAAAATGTTTGGCTTAAAATCAAGCGCAAGTGGTCTTAATGAGAGTTTAAATAATAAATTAATCCTTTGTTGAATCCTTTCCTAAATCAAGAATTTAGTACTTGATTCGAAGGAATCCTTATTTAACACCGCTACATATTATTTCAAGACTATTAAAAAATAAAATCAAAAATACTACTTAAATGTCCACTCCTGTTGTGCATCACACATACACACACACACGCACCCCCAAGCAAACACACACGAATTTACGCACACAGTCCAATCTGCCAAAAGAAAAAAAAAACAACATGGCTTATTTGTTCATTTCGAAGCGCTTTCTGGGGACAGAGTTGAGGCAAGAGATGCTCGCATACGAAACACACATGGAAAATATAGAAAACTTTTCGATTGCACTAGTTATTATTAGATCCAGGAGAATTCTACAACTACAATACGCACAAAGACTCCTGTGCACACACGCACTCAAGCACACACAAGCATTAAATACGTTTACACACGCACATACGCACACACGCACATATATTTTTTGTTAGGATTTTGTTTCTGGGCAGTTGGTGGGCATTAGACACTATCGCTTTGGGTTCCGGTTTCTCTGTAGTTGGAGATGGTGGCGTTCTTGTGCGTAACATATTAAATTGCATTATGCATACAAGTGAAAATTGTTTGCCACCTTGAGCTATCTCACTCTCCTCTCCTCTCCTCACCACCCATTAACCCAAACTGAAAATTGCATATTCGAATGCATTTGAATATATTTTTGTGGGCACTTTTTTCATTTTCGTTTCTTTTTTTTTTGTTTTTGGTTTTCTTGCTTGCAAACTTTAAAACAAACAGCGCCTGCTGCTACGATGGTGATGCCTAATTTAGGATTTAAGTCCTGGCAATGGCAGATTTTTTAGTTTTTATTTTCTATTTTTTTTGGCATTTAAATGCACGTTTGCGAATGGGAATGCAATCGGGAGTAGAATAACTTGAGAGCATTTGAGCACTTTATCAACATCGATTTATGTGAAAATGTAAAATATTTTAATGTTTTATATATGGTAATTAAAAAAAGTATAATTAGCGTGTGTAGTGGATCCAGCTTTCGGGCTAAAGAAAGAAAGAAATTTTCATAAGAAAGACTTTTATTGAAAACGAAAATAAAAAACCCAAACTTTTCTTTCAGTTGAATGGTATTGTTGGCCTCAAGCTCAAAGCTGACTTTACCCAATTCTTTTCAATTTAGGAAATTTTATTGATAACTCTAAATTATGTTTATTAAAAAAGTGAATATTGAAACTTTTTTATATTTTTACCTCAACATTTTCTTCTGCATGTAAAGACACAGACCCTGAACTTTAAATCTTGTTCTATTTGAGAGAAGTTGAATAAAAACTATATGATTTTGAAAAGAAAATACACACAGAAAAAACCCCAATGTAATATCAACATGAAGAAATGTTGATATCAAGTCATTGTTAATATGTGGAAAAATCCAATTGAATTTACTTTTAATATTGTTTTAAGTTAGATCAATGGTTAAAATTGTTAATTTAGTATTAAGATATGTTGATTTAAAATTAATCACATTGAAATAACATTATATGTACATTTTAAATTTTACCTTTTACAGGGTTAAAATAACATCAATCAATGTTTAATTTTGTTAATTCTGTTTTGAGGTAACAATTAAATTTTTTCATGTAAAATTAACATTGCATATAGTTAAACCAAGATTAACTATTGTAAAATCAATAATGTTATTAAAATTAAAAATGATATTGGAATACTTTGAAAAACCTTTTGTCAATTTCAAATATTAACAAACGTTGGCTTATGTTAAATCAACATGTTAAAAAAGTTAAATCAAATTTGTGAAACATTAAAAATGACTGGAATAATATTAAAATAAAATTGTTGTATCTTAAAAAAAGAAAGATGTTGAAACAACATGAAACATGTTGAAATGAAATTAATTCATGATAAAAGAGAAAAAATTCAAAACGTATCGCTACTTTACTGCATTAAAGAAACAGCAAGTTTCATTCTATCGCAGCTTTACTACGTATCAGAAGTGCAGTGTTATAAATTTTAAGTGAATTAAATTCTTCATTATGTCCGCAGCTAATAATGATTATATGAATTTAAAAAGGTTTGTGTAACATTTAGCAACCAGAGGAGAAAATATTAATCTTGTTAGTGACGAAATATTATAGTAAACATTTCAGTTGTTCAAAATACGACACAAGATTCCTAATTAGACGAACTGCTGAATAATTAATTAATAATGGTAAAATATATTTCAGAAACAAATATTTGTAGGCCTAAAAAAATTAATTAACTGCTTTTTACTAACTGCCTGACCCATTGTTAAAAATAACATTGCGTAAATGTTATTTCAATGTAGAAACCATGTTAAATTAACATGGAATTTCCTGTAATTGTAACATCTTTTCATGTTATTTCAATACGGCAGTCACATTAATTCTAAATGGATTAATAGTTGATACGACATTAAATTTATTGCGATTCAACATGAAATTCATGTTGTTATAAAAGTTCTTAATATTGCTTCAATAAGTCTCTTAACGTTATTTTGACATGACAATCTCTTTGATTCAATTGGCGTATAGTGTCAATTCAGCATGTTGAATTTGTAAAAAAAAAAAATAGAAAATATAATTCGGTAAACTCGTATTTGAAATTGGGCCAAACTATTCGTTTCAATATACATATATACAATATACGAGGGCGGATTGATATTGAAGCCGCCTAGCATTAGGGGCAGCACAAACACAAAATTTTTTTGATTGTTTTCTTGAATTTTTAACGATTTGCTACCTATGGACCTCTACAGTGGAAAAAAAAGTAAAAAATCTAATTTTTTTTTTAATTTTTTGGCGATTTTCATGTTGAAGATGAAGATTTTTTGATTTTATATGTTCACAATTTTTGTTTTTTATGACAAGATCTACAACTTTGCCCCAGAGAGTAAGTCAAAATTCTAAACGATTTGCAAGATATGAGACTGAGAAAATGATCAGTATTTTGTAAAAATGACACCGAGGTCCCAAATCGTTGGGGGACCATTAAAAAAAATGCATGACTTTGGACAAAACTGGGTGACACGGGTCTCCTTTTTTTGGTCTTTTATCACGTAGTGGTGTCCGTATATGGTTATTTTTCCATGGCTTAAAAAATTACACACAGTGTAATTTGAAAAACTTTGAGTAGCATTCTTATTTAATAAAAAGTAAAAAAAAGTAAAACGGCATAAGACGCCAGACCACATGCTAAATCTTTGAATGAATGAATGAATTGTTCTTGTTCGGGAAACACAGGACACTGCGACCAAAGATCTATTGTATTCCTTGTCAAGTGCTGGAACACCTCATCTAGACCTGTTTTCCTGAGTAATCTCAAAATTGCCAGTGGTTCTAGTGTTGGCAGTTGCCAATCCTCCTATAGATGCTTGCCCAATTAGGGCATAAAGCTTCACAGTCCTTCAGAATATGCTCTGGAGTTTCGTCTTCGTAATCACTGTCTACAATGGCCTGTGAGGAAGTCTGTGAGAATTCTACTATTGTTTTTACTAAGGGTCGTGAGAACTGAGAAACGGTTTTGGTTATACGTTCCAATCATCATTAGCTTTGCATGCCTCAGTCCAGGGATATTGTACCAGTGATATTCCCGGGTACTTCTGGTCACCATTGATATATCTTGCCGGATTTTATTCAATCCAAGCCCACAAAACGGTTCTAGTCCGTTTTGTCTGCGTTTTCGTCTCCTGCCACCCCTGCGTGTCCAGGAACCCAGCTGAGTGTGACCTTATTCGTCCTGCTTAGCTGATTAATCTTGCAGCACCATTCCCAAGCCAGCTGAGAGGTAAACTCATATGAGCTGAGTGAGCTTGATAGCCGCCTGACCATCCGAGAAGATTCACGTCCTCGTTAGCACCTGTCAAGATTAAATTGTGCACATCTTTCAATGGCAAAAATCTCTGATTGAAAAATGGTAGCAGTTTTCCCCAAGGACTCGTAGTATTTAATCACCGGTCTTATAACTCTAACGTCAGAGCCTGTCGGCGTTCTGGAGCCATCAGTGTACCACCTAATAGTGCTCGTTCCAGAGGAATATCGAGGTGACGATTTCCCCCATTGCCTCCTGTTGGCCTGGACAGTTTCAAACCTTTTGTCGAACTCGTGCACTTTGTTCATCACATCAGAGCGCTGCGCAAGTAGGGGAAATTGTCTGCCAGGCATGATTTCTCCCATTGGATAATTTTACAGTCCCTGTCGGTGTTTTTTCCCGCAATGCTGATTATTTTTTGCCTGCCCGCAGTCTCTATCAGAATAAGACGGCAGACCACATTCTAACTAAAGGGTCCGCCATCTAACGTTTTTTTTTCAACTAGTGCTTATTTCGTGAATGGTAACATTTAGCTCATGTATGATTTGACAGATAATTAG
Organism: Gymnocheta viridis; assembly: GCA_956483585.1. Taxonomy (NCBI): domain Eukaryota; kingdom Metazoa; phylum Arthropoda; class Insecta; order Diptera; family Tachinidae; genus Gymnocheta; species Gymnocheta viridis. The sequence continues at coordinate 120,359,819 of OY101442.1, forward strand.
TTTTATCCTTCCGCTGAATGAATATGGTTGTGTATACGGTTGTGATTTTGCCAAAAAAAATCATCTTTTCAGATGAAGCTCATTTTGATCTTGGCGGGTATGTAAACAAGCAAAAATGTCGCATTTGGGGCACCGAAAACCCGCACGCATAAATTGAAAAGCCGACGCACCCAAAACGAATCACTGTTTGGTGCGGATTTTGGTCCAGAGGCATAATTGGACCATTTTTCTTCGAAAATGAGCCAGGAGTGTCCGTTACAGTCAATGGCGATCGTTATCGGGCCATGTTGAATGAATTTTTGTTCACAAAAATTTAAGAGGAGGATATTGGCAACATTTGGTTTCAACAGGACGGCGCTACGTGCCACACAGCCGAAGCTACACTCGCTGTTTTGCGCCCTGTTTTTGAAGATCGCATTATCCGCCGCAGAGCTGATGTCGTTTGGCCACCTCAGAGCTGCGATTTGACACCGTTGTACTATTATTTGTGGGGTGCCGTCAAAGATAAGTGTTACGTCGACAAGCCAGAGACAATTGACGCTTTAAAGGACAATATTCGTGAAGCCATTGGTGAAATACAGCTGCACACAATCGATAATGTGCTTAAAAATTGGACCGATCGTGTAGGCTACTGCATGGCCAGCCGAGGAAGCCATTTGAATAAAATTATTTTTCATTATTAACCGGAAGGATTGTACTTTCAAATAAAAAAGAAATTTGAGAAAATATTTAGTAGTTTTTTTTATAGCGTTTTCAAAAAAAAGTTATCTGGCGGACCCTGTAAGTAAATTTTTAGTACTATAATAATTGTACTTCAAAGAAAAATATAGTGGAATTCTAGAGACAATAAATATCAGGATAGTAACGACAACAGCGAGGAAGTCAGTCAATGTTGTCTGCAACCAGCCGTTATAAGTATGAAGTAGTTAAAAAAGGACACAGATAAATTAAAAGTGGCAGATATTGTCCGCACTTTGCCAGACATCAAGAGGTGATCGAGGGTGGGGCAGGGTTGAGGGGTCATGCAGGCCGAGCACTGATATTATTGTTTTCAAATTGGGTATGGTGGCGACTTGACCACGCTCTTCTCCCCCTTTAACAAAACGCTAAATCCACGCTTGCAAGACACATACGCTCACATGATCAGGCGTGTATCCAACTCTAGTATAAATTTATTGTGGAACTTACGATAATTTTTAATCAATATTATCATTCCACTTATGGAATTTTTCCATAACATTAGAATTCCAAAACTTTGTTCCCTCTAAACTCTCATGATTTAACAATATTTAAAAAAAATATAAGCTTGTAATATTTTTGCATTTAACCCAACATTCGGTCAAAGGTATTTATTAAGTTTTAACGAAAGAAAAAAAACTGCATTTCAAATTATTTAAAGTCTATAATAAAAACACTGAATAAATTGTTTTTAGTTTTATTAAGATTTTGTTTTTGGCGTTCATTTCTAAATTGAAGCTGCCAAACGTACAGATCGTTAGGATCACGAATATTATTCTTTTAATTTTTTTCTTTAATGATAATAAACAGTTTGTAACGCACGAATCAACATTTTTATGTTCATATTAATAATATTATCAATACTCGTGCAAATACTTTTGAATGCATACAAATAATTACACACATACATACATGCATGTATGCATACATGAATGTGTATGTAATGTGAACATTCAACAGACACATGCAGCCAACAGGATAACGTGCAAAATTACTGCGTACAACAGAAGCTGACTGACGAGCTTGTTTGCAACATAATAAACATATTTTTTGTTTTATATTCACTACCAAAATCAATAGCTCATGCATCTATCCATCCATCTATCTCTCACTTGTTGCATATGCAGCAATAATCAGTTAGTTAACCTGCCAGGCAGACAGTCAACCAGTCAGCCAGTCGGCCAGACAGCCAGGCGCACAAAACCAAACAGATCGTCAGTCAACAGCCAAAGCGAGTCTGAGGGATAGTCAATCAGGAATTCTAACTACTCATCAAACAGTAGTCAGCAAAAACACGAAAACTTTGCCGATTTAAGTGTTCGCCTTAACAAATTGTCTGCTGATCTTCACAGACTACTTTCAATGCGAGTGCACAAGTATGGGTGAATTGATTGATCAGCAGTTTTAATTGACATACTGGCATTCCGTGGCCAACGTTTGGTCGGTCGATGGGGCGGACGTTTTGTCTGGCTGTCTAAATGGTTGCAGGGTCAGATGGTAATTGCTGTATGACTAGAATTATGAAGAGCTACTGTTTTATTTTTTTTTTTGCTGTTGGCCAAAAACAATATTTTCTTTTCTCTCTTCCTCATAATATTTATATATTTTTACATACAAACAACTATTTCATTTTTGAGTAAAATATAATTTGTACATATAATCTTATAAATACATACTGCATTTGTACAGTGGCTAACAAATGTAAGTTGATTAAATTTTAAATTTCCTTGAAGGTGAAAAAAATATGGGAAAATTGCAGCAATATTGCATGCAGATACACACTACAAACTTATAATAATTCTGTTTTTTGGTCAAATTAAATAATGATAAATACAGAAAAAAATTTCAGACAAACGACCCTGGAGCATAGAGTACCTGTTACAAAATGAATCATGTAGCCGGCCCCTAAAAAGTAGCGAACGGTTCTAATTCTGAAGCTTTTGGAAAGCAGCTTTTATTACATGGTCCGATGACTCCTCCAGCGTGAACAGCGCACCATGCAGTCACTTTGAGCGGTGGTAATGGTTCCACGTGCATCACTCGGTGCCCCAGGAGCGATAGTTTTGCTTGTTCATGTACCCGCTGAGGTGGAAATGAGCCGCATCGCTCATTATGATTTTGGTCAAAAAGTCGTCCACTTGATTTTCGAGATTGGGGATGGCTTGGGCATAGATTGCACGCGTTTGGCGGTCGACAGATAGCAAGCAGCTGATGCAAGGAATGGACTTTGTACGAAAACATGCGCAGGTCTTTGACCAAAATTTGTCTTAGGGACGACCGGCTGATGTCTAATTGTCAGGCACGGCGTCTGGTCGATGTTTATGGCGACAGCTCGACATCCTCGGCAGCAGCGGCGATATTCTCGGCAGAACGGGCGCTCCGGGGCCGGCCACTCTTGGCTGCGTCTCGTGTGGTCCCATACTCTTCAAGGTTGGTGGCCAAACGGCGCGGTGTTTGCGCAGTCGGTGCCGGACGCCTGGGGAATCGGCGACGGAATTCGCGCTGCGCCAACACCACAAACGAATTGTTACGCAAACAAAATAGACACGATTATTCCGCGTTCTTGGGGAGTGTATCGCTCCATGGCTTGTTCACTTGTATTCTACATCCGTCTAGTTCACAAATGTCAAAACATATTTGACATTGGCCGCCATTTGCAAAAATAAGAGCATCTTCCAAAAGGGTGATTTCTTGGCCCACCTTGTATAAGCTATACAAATTCGAATGATTTCCGTTTCGAATCGTTTTGAAACCCTCTTCGTAACACATTTTAACAAAATTTCAGTATAGATTTTCAACTTAAGCAATTTATTTAATTCTATTGATTTTTCTGAGCTTCTTTCTATTTGAGACTTTTTCAATCTTAGGAACATTTTTTCGCTTTCTTTTATTTTTCTTTTGGCATTTTATGGATTTTTTAAGCTTATGTCATTTATCAAGCTTATTGATTTCTTCTGGATTCGGGTCTTTGAAAAATAGTTTAGTTTTATATTACATTGGGTTTGGCAGCTGGCGGCAATGGATGACTTTCCTGATACCGAAGGAAAAAAATGGAACAATAAGGATCCACGTGGCACCTGGCGTTTTATTTACTCTACAGAATATTGGATCCCCTCTTGAGATCAGCCTTCATTAGAAGTCGATTATGTAAGAGTATATGCCGAATAATTTATTTAGGATTTATATAAAAACACATAAATAAACATCTTTTTATATCATCATTTTATGCTTATGCAAATTTTTACAATTATTTAAATAAAAATTATTTGCAATAAAAATATATATTTTGTCAACTAATAGTAATAAACAGCACATTTTTCTTAAAACAGTTAAAATTTAATTAATTAACTACTAACGTAAAATATTAAAAATGAGACGAGTATTTTGCCAAAAATATTTCTTCCTTTACGAACACGAATCGTAGTCGGTAGACAATCCCATGATCAAACTTGAACTGCCAGGGCCACGATGTCACAAGCTCTAAATTTTCTAAATTTTATTTATTTTTTAATGTAATTGTACGAAGAAATGAATACGTGTGACATCGTGGACCTGGCAATAAATGTGTTCCGCTTAGTGATACTCCTTCTAACTTATAATCGCTGATTTTCTAGCAGCATGTTCAGTTTGGTCTATAATTTAATCATGAATCGACTTCCAAATGAACAACGCTTGCTGATTATTGAATTTTATTATAAAAATTCATGATCGTTTAAGAAACTACACCTTGCACTTCCGCCATTTTTTCGTTTGTTTTGGGCGACCTTCTGAGGCGGCTATTCGGAATTTTGTGACTAAATTTCGCACCAAATTTACATTACTTAAAAATAAGACAAATCGTCACATATGGTAACAGTGACTGCAGCTCTACTGGCTTCAATCGATTTCAAACTGTGCACCAATTTTTCGCCCACTCCTTATATGGGTTCAATTCGCTTCTGGAGAAATGAAATTCATCTTTAATTTCATCAAATCAATAAATGAAATTTTCTACTCTTTCATGTAATTTCATAAGTGCAACCTGTTCTGAATTTCACTGTACCCGACTCCAGTGCTTATTCGGTTTTATCAAAATTGTAGTTATTTGGCCATTATAATGGTGGAATATGCCCACAACGGAAAAAAAATTTGGTTTTGTCTTTTTGTGTGTGTGTGTGTTCTTATTTTCTTGCTAAAAATTAAAGCTTTTCTTGCATTTGGCGATGTGTTGTTAGGTTTTATTTATTATTTTTACATTTCTCTGCATCTTTGGAAAACATAAAATGCGTTTAACTTGGATATAATTTTGAACAATGAATGCTTGCCAGCGAAACAGGTAAGTAGGCAGTTTGCAAGACAAATGCAGCTCTTTGGTTTTAAGGATATAATGCAACCAACCACCACTCACTCCACACCTTTCGCCATTCAGTTAGTCAGCCATCCATCCAGCCAGCAGTACCTTCAATCATATTTTCAGCAAATTATTATAATGTATTATTATTGTAGATGTTGTGCTAAATTGTTTTTGCTTTGTTATTTCCTCCTGCAGCAGAGTATAAATGTTGCTATTGCTGCTGCCGCTACTGCTGCTGGTTGGTTGTTTCTTTTGCAACTCTTCATCTGCTTCTTATGCTTTAAAGGCGAATACTGGAAGTTTCTTGTCGTCCGTCGTTGGCAATAATGCGTTTTAATGGTTTTAATAATGTTCTGTTGTGTTTTTTATTTGTATTTATTTTTAATATTTTTTGCTCTTGTATTTTTTTATACATATTTAGTTTTTAGTTGATCATTTATTATGAAATTCGAATTGTTTTTGTTAATATCATCCAATTATGGTTTACTTATGAACATAGTATTTAGTAATTTTCTCTTCTTTTTATTGTTCTTGATCTTTTGTTCAGAGTTTTATGTAGATTTGTGGGAACCTTTGGAATAAAATAAATTTTGTTTTATTCTCCAAAAAAAAAAACACACACACAAGAGATAACAAAAATTAAAGTTCAAAAACCTTATTTCCCATACAATAAAAAGTCAATATTGAATAAAAAAAATAAATTAAAAAGAAAATAAAACCCACTTGTTTGTCGTAAATTGCAGATATTGATGATGCTCATCCTAAAGTTTGCATAACAAATACATAATTTGATATCGGTTGGTTGCTTGAACATAATAAATTGTTGTGCTACCCATCCATTTGTTTCTTTGACACAAAACTATTACCTTAACCGTTGAGCCATATGCCTATTAACTCTAATGTCAATCTAAAATCCATTTTCTAAAAGGTTTACTTCACAAAACAGAAGAAAACCCCATGAAAAAAAACGAAAGAATTTATATATTGTATGTTTATACTCACATGCGGACATTCACATGCATTTATTTCTGTATACGGAAATTTGCACAAAGTAGAAAAAAGAAGAATTAACAAAAAAAAATTTTATAAAAAAAACTGTAGAAACAAAGAACTGCAATATGGTGCTGAAGGTTAAAATAAGCTCCTGAGAAAAGTGCTAAAGTCCAGTAGCAACGAGTTTTAGTAGTTTTAATATCAAAGGAAATTTGTTTTTAGTTGCTTTTTTTATTTTTTGTTAAAACATTATTCGAAGTGACATAAAGTTGAGAAAAATTTCTAGTTTTCAAGCAATAGAAACACAAGCAAGCACTCATACGAGGGAGAGACAATAAGTCATCACAAGATCAGTGATTTATATCAAGTTCTTTTCTTTTTTGGAAAGTTTCAATCAATACTATTTTTCTGGTTTTGGCAATTTTTAGCGAATTTTCCCAAGTGTTTGGCCTGGTCTGCCTTCCAGTTTCAGCTGATCTTAATCAACTTTAACGATTGTGTCAATGAAAAAGCCGTTTTGGATGTAACTTTTATTTACAATATATTTTATTTACTTAGTTTCATATTTTGTAATTTTTTGCTAAATGTTGAAATTTTTGCGATCGAATGGATTTTTTGCAATTTATTTATCTTCTTGCAGTATTAGTGGTTTTTAATCAACATTAGAATTTTATATACAGTTATGTGAAAAATAATAGGGACAGGTTATATGAGGGTTATATTTTGTACAGACAAATTTTGTAAAATAATAATATTCTTCTTTTTTTTAATTTATCAATCAAGATTGCTCGATATCTTCTTTCAAAGATTTTCAAAAACTTTTGTTTGTTGAGGGTTTTTTAGCTAGTCTATATACATGCATTTCATTGGTGCTAATGCCAAATCATCAGTAGACCTTAAATCATATTTTTGAAATGTTTCAAACCTTTTATCTTTGTTGCATATTGTACATGTTATAGCTGTATTATTTCTGAAGCTTCTAGAATTTAAATTGAGTAGTCCACCTCGTGCTTTTATTAACAAGCTAGTGTTATAAGGCGACAAATGTGACATGAGTCCTGGGCCTACATCGAAATTGAGTTACGAGTATAGATCATGATGCTTAGAATACGCTGCATTTCTTAGGTTATCTTCTCGCTCTTTGGATTGAAGTGTTTTTAAAATTGTCCTCCAGTACGTACATAAGGGTGCGCCCGAACTCAAGTTTTGAGTGATTTCAAGTTTTCAACAGAAATTTTACCATTCTTTTCCCCAGCGATATAATACTCTCCGTTAAAATACGAGATAGCCGTTGTTGACTCAAATTCAGAACTTTATTCATGTAATTATATTGTAGTTTCAACGTCGAAACAAATAGCGAGTCCAGGGCAGTCGTGGAGGGAAGGTAAAACATTTTTTTAAGGAAAAATCGAAACAGCTTCATCGTGCTTTTCATATCTGCATATTTGAGCCGCATATAAGATAATTGATCTACAGGCTGCTTTAAATATATTTATCTTATTTATAATCGACATTTGTGGGTTTGTTATGTATTTTGACCATGTGGAATTTATTGTTAGCTTTAATGCAGTTAATTTGTTATTTAAATATTTTTTGAAAGACAGATTGTACATGATGGTTACCCCAAGATATTTGTAGCTATTTACAATTTCTATATTATCTGCACTATAATATTTCCAGTTGAGGTTCGAGTGCCTGTACGAAATACTAAAATTTTGGACTGTTCCAAATAAACTTTTAGACACCACTTAGTGTGCAATATGAGTGAAAGGCGTCAATCATGAGTTGCAGTTCAGACAGTGAATCCGATAGAATAACTATATTATATTTTGATATTTTTGTCTGCAACATTTACACCACCTGGCAGCACATCGACCAGGTCATTAATACATTGCGAAAACAACCGTGGGATCAAAATACAATCTTGTTTTACATCAAGTTCAACAGTGAATGAATTTGAGATGGAATTTCCGTCCCAAATTTGACGTACAGTGTTTACATATGATCGCTGCAGTAATCTTATTATCTTAGATGAAATGCCAATATTTCATGGCATGTATTTCTTGCAATAGGAGCAAGGACACTTGTTAACAGCTCTGTAACATGGCTAAAGTAAATTGACATTTTAAAGGATTTCAGGCGTAAGACGGTGCATAAAAGTGTTTGAAAAATATATAGTTCTCACGTAAATAAAAATAATAGAGTTGGGAAAAATCGTTCATTTTGTGGAATCGTTTCGCCTGATCCGAAAGATAAAAGGAACTAGGTCTTTCCTTTCCTTCATCGTTCCTTTAATTACTTTGAACAGTGAGGAACCAGGAACGAGGAAGTTCCATAAGTGCTTTCGTAAAATATTGAAGAAAAAAAAATTATAACTGTTATAAAATAAATTGTAAATATATTATTGTCGATTAAGTCGGCAACACTGATCTCTATACAAAAAGTGTTCTAAGCATAAGATATATGTGAACGATGAGTCAACGATTTGCCTGCACATCCGGCAAGCATCATACATAAAAAAAATAATTTAAAGTTGGTGTTGACTTTTCATACTGATTTTGATATTTTTCAAAACAATTCAATGATTTCTCAAGACCGTTTGCAATTGCGGAGCGAGGAACGATAAAAGGGAGCGTTTTGCTCGGTCCACATCGTTCCAATTAGGGAATCTTTCAAGGGAACTAGATCGTCCCTTACTTCAGTTGGCGACATCGAGGTCACGTTAACACAATATCAAAAAATAGGAGCTTGTCTACTCGCTTTCGAAAACAATTTTGTGCTACTGGCAGTCTATATCTGTTCTCTATGTTCCAGAAAATAACATGAGCCTGTCAATAGCAGTCAGTTTTTTTTTCGACAACGGTTAGACGAGACCCATTTTTTTGGCATTGTGTTGACGTGACGTCGATGTGGCCAACTGGAATAAGGGTGAATATATAAATACACATATTAATCATACGCACTGTGTACATATCGCGCTGTTATTGCAGTGTAGTCCTTCTGTGTTGCCAGGAGCCGGAGGGAAAAGAGGCTTAAGGCCTGAAAAAGCTAAATCATTCAAAAATAAAAGCTAGAAAAAAAAACTAAAAACTTTTTCAATGCAATGCATTTCAAGTACTTAAACGAAAAAAAGGATTAAAAGACTACATATTTTTTAATTCATATAAGTAATAATTCATATTTCATGAGCTAAACCATGAACTGCTCTTGAAGAAACTTAACACAATGGGGTTTTCATATAACACTCTCAAATGGATTGAGTCATATTTATTAAATCGAAAGCAATGAGTCCGTTTTAAAAACGTCACATCTAAATCGCTAGACGTCTTATCTGGAGTGCCACAAATAAGTCATCTGGGACCATTGCTGTTTACTCTTTTTATAAATGATCTTCCTGGCGTGATTAAATTTTCCAACGTTTTAATGAATGCGGATGATGTAAAAATTTTCCTAAGTCTTAATCAATATGGAGATCACAGTCTACTTTAACCAGATTTGGACTCATTTCAGTCATGGTGTAATTTAAATTTGATGCTGCTTAACTTGAAAAAATGCAAACATATGTCCTTCTACAGAGGAAATCATATAAAAGTAAATTATTCTTTGGGAAATCACCAGCTAGAAAATTGTGTTACAGTGTTGGATCTTGGAGTTATGTTGGATGCTAAGTTGAACTTTATTAATCATATTTCTATAACTGTAAATAAAGCAACGTTGTATTCTTGGTTTTATCAAAAGATGGCCAAACGAATTTAAGGACCCATACGTTACAAAGCAACTTTATGTTTCCCTCGTCAGACCTGTCTTAGAATATGCATCTATAGTTTGGCATCCCATATACGTGACTCAGAACAATTACATTGAATCGATACAAAAGCAATTTTTGTTATTCTGCCTTCGTGGTCTTCAGTGGAACCCATTAGATCTTCCGTCATACACCAGCCGTCTTCCTTTAATCACACTTCCAACTCTTAAAAGCCGAAGGACTATGTTAAATGTGTCGTTTATATTAAATTTAATTAATTGTGATATTTGTTTTAACTTCCTGCTCGATAACATTTCGTTTAATGTTCCTCATCGTCCATCTCGACACTTTGAATTGCTCGCAATTAAATTTTTCAGGTCAAATTACGCAAATGCTGATCTATTTAGAAGAATGTGCAGTCAATTTAATAAATTTTATAGAATTATAGATTTTTCTTTAAATGTAAATGTTATTAAACTTAAAATTATCGTTCTGTTAAATAATCAATAATTTTGTATTTTTATTTGAATTTACTATATTAATTATATTGTTTGACTGTCTGTAAGGATATTATATCTATAGACAAAATAAAAATAAAAAAAAAATACATAAAATAAATATCAGGTATTTCTATTGACTTCAATTCAGTATTGGATCAAAAATATAACAGGATATTTATATTTAGACACGATATAATAATTATTGCAATTAGAATATCTGTCTTAAGCAAACAAAGAAATATATACTAAATGCGAGTATATATATTTATTTAATATGTTATATACTCTTAAGTGCATTTATTATTTATGCATATAACAGTCATTATAATTTCGTCATCGCCAGTAGAATCGGCATTATCTGGGATTGCCGAACTTCTAACACCGTTTGGGATTGAATTAAGTACGGATGAATTGATTTTTCTTTTGAGTGTAGATCCTAAAGCGTATTCTTGAAAAATATCAAACCTCTTAGTTTATACAACCGTTTGTGCAAAGGTTTTCGCTAAAATATTAACAAAAGAGAAAACTTGTTAAAAATTTAGAAATATTTGAGAAAGTTTTGGGGCTCAAAATTTTTTGAAACATTTTATCAATACAGTTTTTTGCAACCACTTTGTAAATGATGCCAAACTTAATTTAATTCTATTATTTTGCCCATAATTGAATCAGCGGGCGGCGATGGTTTCTCTTCATGTTTCAAGAAACTCCTACACACCATGAGTGCTGCTGAGAAAATATATTCTGCTACAGTATACTGATCGTCGACAAACTCTGATTAGATACCGGGAAACAGAGACAGCTTTTGTAATTACCGACATCACTTTTCTTACTGACCGCCCCCCACCCCAAAAAAAAGTACCCGTTGCTATAGCAAAAGCTTTTTAGTTTTAAGACTTTGTGCAACAGTTGAGAACATTAAAGATCTCAAGTGTCTGAAAATGCCTTTTTTATTAATTAGAATTATTTTATTCGATTAAATATGCAAAATAGTTGTGTTATCTTCTCAGCATAGAAACGTCGTCACCCTGGGATTCAAATTTCTTTAATTATTTTTATAACATTTTTACACATCAGCATCATCAGCTGCCACACACGAGTTGGTTGCAGTTATCACTAGCAAATATTTGGCTCCAACAATTATGTATGTTTGGTCATAGTTTTTCTGTACAAATACATATGTACATTCATATGCATATGTACATATGTATGTAATTGCACATGGACAGGTCCCAGAAAAAAAATCCATCAGGATCAGTAAAATTGGTATACGATGCAATATTCTTCTTTTTATATTTTGTACTTTTTCTACGCTGCATTAGATTATGTTATTTGAATGTTGGTGTGTGGTGCTCTTACAAAGTCTAACTAAGTAAATGTCTAATTGTGTGTGTGTATGTGTTTGTGTGTGTGCATGTGTTTGTGTATCATTGTTTAAATGTTAGTGTTTACGGTTCTTTATTATTGTATAGATTGATTCTGCATCGCTACTGAGTTAACGCAATTCTTTAGATTCTTTTTCGTTTTCTACACATATTTGCATAAGCACACTGCATACACACACACACACTCGCTCATACACTCTTATGTGTGTATGCATGCCTGTGCATGTCGTAGATGTAGATGCTGTGTCTAATATAACTACTAATAAAAGAATAGAAGAAGTAGGCCTGAATGATTTAGCCGGCCACTGTGTTTATGTGAGTGTGTGTGTGTGTGTATGTGTGTGTGTCTTGTAGAAAGGACCAGCCAACAATCCATGCATTTTTTCATATGCAAAAAAAAAATTGTTTAGCCAAAGGAACATTTGCTCTGTGAGTCTTGTATGTTTGAATGTGATTCCATGAAACTCCTATCAGACTTCAGATCGTACGGTTTTTAGTGGCAACTTTACCTTTAACATCAATATACCACAAACTGGGCGGTGGTGGTGGTGGTGCCCGAGATGGAGTTGAATTTAGCTACGCTAAAAAAAAAGCAACAAAAATCCTGCCAATGTACGTATGTAAGTACATATATATTTATGTGTGTTATATATTGATGCACCAAAAGGATTCGTACATATTTTTTTTTTGTTCATGCTGCAACCGTACGCATCAACATTTTTCTAAACAAGAACTTTTTACTGCAAAGTCATGAGTTTCTTTACCGGGAGAGTAAAAGGAAAAAAACTTTTTCACTTTTGGATTGCATTACGACAGCTACTGTGTCTAACTGGGTGGCTGTTATTGATGCCTTAAAAATCATCATACCATTTTTTTGATTTGGAAATATTAGAAGTAACTAGACTCAGATGTGCGGAGTATTACAACAGAACTTCACTTGCTCTCCCAACATTCGAAAAATCATCATCGTCATCATCAGCATGAAAAATGCTAGCAACAGCAACAACAACAACACCGTCATTCATATATTGATGTGCTTGCTTCGTTTGTCCTCCAGCTCTCACGCTATGGAGACCATGACTGTTTTTCTTGTACGTAACATTGTATGGATGCACATATTAAATTGAATCGAATTCTGCACTCACATGTTGGTAGGTAACAAAACTCTCATAAATATATACATACATACTTACATACATTCAGACAAACTTATATCTACATATAGACAAACTTTTTACACTTTTATTGCCCCACACTACCAGCCATTCAAGTTGCAAGCATCGTGCCCTTCATGCCATCATCCATGATGTTGTTCTATAGTTTATTGTGCCAAACGTCGTACGTAGCTGGAATAAGTTACGTTTAGAAATAGGCGGAGTTATCAACGTTTTTAAGTCTTTATAATAAAAATTCACCGTATCCAAGTTTTGTATTTTTGTATATCTTTCATACAAACACACACACACACACATACACGCACACTTTCTTATATACAAACATATGGAAAAATAGATACAGACATACATACATGGATATGTACATACCAATTAAATATACAAGTATTTATCCATCCATCCATACATATTGATACGAACAGTATTGTTCGGATACATTCGAATGTAAAAGAAGAGTGTTGTTTTTCATTAGCGACTATTCATATATCACGTGACGTCAGTTGTTTGCAATTTTTCACCGCCACCCAGTGTTGCCACCTTATGTGTAATTACACATATCATGTGTAATTTTTATTTTCATGTATGCCCCATGTGTAACTCATGTGTAATTTAAAATTTTATCGTTTTTGAGCACTACTTTGTTTTTTGTATGATGACGTGATGACTGTGATGACGACAAATAAGAATTGGTTGTGATATTTTAATTTATTTATGATATATTTGGGTAAAGTTCCCTGATGATCTGCATTAGCAACAGTGAAATGGGCATAGGAACCAGAGCTATACCCCTCAATAATCAATTGAAATTTGTTTTTAACAAAATTGTTAATGTTTTCCTGAATAAGTAAAATATAAATTTTGGGAAAAAGTGCGAATAAAAATTTAAAATACTAAAATATTTTTGAACCTTTTTTGCATTTTTTTGCTTTAAATTTATTAAGTTTTTATTTGTGATTGTCCTTTTTGCACAAAACAAAACTGTGATATTTTTAAGGAGAATGATGTAGAATTGGTCTAAAGAAGATTATATATTTACAAAAGTAAAAAAATTCCTGAACAAGTTAGAAAATACCAACGAAATGTCGGAATAATATGTAAAAAAAAATATTTTATTAAATGATCTTGAAAGCCCAAATATTTAAAATATATTCATCATTAAAAAAAATTTTGGAATTACACCAAAAACGTCAAATATTTACTATCAGTCACTTTATTTTGCAAAAACAAAAAGAAAGCAGGTGTAATTTACCATTTTGTTGGTGGCAACACTGTTTCGAAGCGCGTCAAAGAAAATTCCCCGTAAATTAATTAATAATTTTAACATTGTTGTCAAACTTAATGATAATATTTTATTACCACATGATTAGAATTTATATAAAAATTATATTTTCATACATTATCAAATATAGAGATGCGATCACCATGTGATTCGCCGACTCATATAATCATGATTTCCGAGTCACTCTAGAATCTCTAGTCTCGTAACAATCGTTAGTTTACTGAAAGCGCTACTGAAATATTTCTATTAATTTTTATTGCGGCCTCAGCTAAAAACCCTGCCAATAGACTGAAGCATGAAATGTACAGGATGCTGCAATAAAAACTTTATTACGTTTGTTTCTATGCAATTTACTCTATTCATTATAATGTGTCTTATCATAAAATTATTTTGCATTAATTATACTTATCGTTTCCGTGCAAAAGAAAAAGTGTTGAGCTATTTCAATCGGCATGGCGGAACCGCAAAATAAAGAAAAGCCGTCTGCTCGCCATCAACCAAGCGACGATTTCTGTTCAATAAAATAAATACTTATAAAAAAAATAGTTTGAAACAAGCAGAAATAAAATAATTTACTGTCAGGCCCACGATGTATGTCGATCGAATTCTTTCTTTCGTACAATTACATTTAAAACAAAAACAAATTCTAATTTTTTTTTTGAGCTGGTCAGGTAAGGGCAGGTGGTTAAAAAATGAGGGGCACGGGCGCGGGGGTCTACATTGAGGATCTGAACATTAGAAGGTCATACAGGCTCCCTAACGAATGTACTGTCTTCCAGGCGGAGGTTCTAAGGATCTTGAGAGCCATAGAATTGGAAAGGAACAATATTGCTAAGGACTCGGAGATCACTATATATGTGGACAGCAAGGCGGCTCTTAAGGCCTTAATGGGCTGTCGCGTGAACTCTGAGCTAGTAGATAATTGTAAGAGGACTCTGGGAGAAGTCCTCTAGGTTTATGAACTAAGATTGTGTTGGGTACCGAGTCACAGCAACATCACCGGCAATGAAATAGCTGATGAGTTAGCAAGACTAGATTCAGAAATGGAGGTTCAGGACTGTCTAGAGGCGGTTAGACCTCCGATAGGTTTCTTCTTTTGGAAGGATCAGAGAATGGGCTCTACGCAGAACTAACAGGGTCTTGAGGACCCGAACGTATTGCGGCGATGTGTCACGTGCGCTCTGGCCGGTGCTTAGTAAGTCCGATTCGGCTTCGCTCCTGGGCAAAAGTAAGGTCTGCTTTAGGACCATTATAGGTGTCATCACGGCCCACTGTCTGATTGGAAGGATGGCGGAGAGGTTAGGATCCAACTTGTCGGATATTTGCTGGTTGTGTGAGGACCCTGAGGAGCTGCAGACAGTGTAACACATTCTGTGTTACTATCCCAGGCTACAGAACAGCAGGCTGAATTGGCTAGATGGTAGATTCTTAGGCGATTTAGGTGATGTCTAGGGGTGTGGGCTCGGTAATCTTACGGGATTCGTAAAGGGAATGACCTGGCTGCACAATAGGAGACTGCTAAGTGTTCTCTCTCTTTCTCTTTCTATTCATAACTGCCACTACATTCTTCATTCCTGAGCTTCACTACTTTTCTTTCTCTTCTTTCTTTTCTAACTTCTTCTTAAGGCGTCACAATGGACGATTACCTCACACAGTTAATGAATTTATTCGTTGAACTATCTATACTTAATTTAATAGGCTTCATTTTAATATTTTTTTTAACTTTACTAACACTTCTTGAATCGTTTTAAAATGTGGGGAATTTGAGAGGCGTTAGTGGAAAACTTTTCACATAATATTGTTAGAGAAACACTCTTGCTCACATCCTTCCACTAATTATTGAAAAATAGCTTGAAATGACAGATAGTTCTCGCAATGTAAAGACACAGAAACAATTGTGTAAGAAAACCCATTTACTATTTCAATTTACATCGTTTTTTTCTTCAACTCAATCGTTTCATGCGAAACCCATTGCGATGCGAGAGACACAGAAATGAGGTACAGAACTTGAAAAAGCTTGAAGCTTATATTAAAGATTAGATTAATTAAAGAAACCCGTAAATATAACTAAGAAACTATATAATCTCTCCTATATATTCTTTTGGCCTTTGCCACAGATTCGATAAATAAAAGCATTTTGTCTGAGTCAAGTTGCTTTAAAATTGAAGATATAACCCGTTTAAAACCTAAACATTTGAGTCAAACGAATACTTTAAGAGATTAATATAAAAAATTTTTGTAAAATGATTTCACTTATTTGGTTTTTAGTCGACTTCAAAAACTGAGAAGTTTTTAAGCTCTTGTGTAATTTTTTACTTTTTTCAAAATTTTAATTTATTTCGAAATTAGATGGGTCATCATTAGCCCACCTAAAATATTGTTTATTGCTTTATTTATGAAACAATTAACTTCTCCTTTTATGGATCGATTTTGATAAACAAATTTTTATGTGAAAGCGCTTGCATGCAGTTTGGTACCGCAGAAATTTAAGTGGAAATCGCACGAAGAAATTGGCCGGTCAAAATGTTTAAAATTTATTTTTTTTCCTATGAAAAGGTATGCCCTAAAATATAAACCCAATAGATGAAATCAGATTTTAAACTTACCCAGAATTGCATCTTCTTTGTAATCTGTACGACATTTTGTATTGAAGTCGGTTCTTTTGCCAGAATTATTTTTTGTCAATACATCCATATTTAATGATTCTGCCTAATTTATTTCAATAATTCTTAGATTTATTTTGTTATTATTTTTTTACTAATAAAACTCTAAAATCATAAATAATTATTTATATAAAAATTTATTAATGGGTTAATCGATTAATTCATAATGGATCGATTTTAACCGATTAAACAAAACCGCCGATTACTTAATTTAACAATTTTTTATATCCCTCTTACACTCATATTATACAACCAATTTTGACAAAACTTCTATCATTTTGAAGATATTTATCCACAATTGTGCACAATATATATTTTGTTAAAATCGGTTCAGTATTTTTGGATCCATACGCTCTTAAAGTTGCTACTAAACCATGCACATACATGACAAACCCACCTTATGGTTTGCATTATTTATTTTGTAATGGAAGAACAACTGACCAAGAATACCAAAAAAACTTAGTGTTGTTGTTTTTTTGATTGCGTTTCGAGTATTTTTACGCAATCAATATTTTTTATCATTGATTCCCGAATTAATCGTCCAAATTTTATTCGTAAAGGACTAAAGTACTCGTATATTAAATAAATGCCAATCATATATATATATATATATATTCTGTTAATAGTCCAAGAGAAGAAATTGCTTGTAACGTCTCAAAGGCCGGCTTTAAAATCCACTATGAATAATAAACGTAAAAAAATTGGGCGTTTGTACATCAAGGTGCCTTGGGCGATTTTGCGTGCTGCCTGTTAATTTGTAAATTCTGCAAAAAAAAATTCCCATAAATGGCGGAGATTATGGTCTTTCTATAATAATGATAATAATAATTGTTCGTTATAACCGCACTTTACTAGACAATATTTTACAATTTAGAACAGTGAGGATACTCATGCTCACTGAGGAAAACTTAAATTCAATCACACATACTCACACACACATATATTATCATATGAAACATTTTGTACCCTTTGCTGCATGCACACACAAACATACGTGTACTAGCACAAGTATTGTAAAGGGTTTTACAATTGAAACTAGTCGATGTTGACAGTCGGTGGCAGTTATGCAATACTGGCGGCTTTTGTCAGATCGCCAATTAAGATGTTACCCAGTAGAGCAGCATGACTAAATGTCATTACTATTATTACCAAAATGACTTTTGATTATTCAAAAAGCTGCCAACATACGACAAATCGGCCATATATTTAAATCGATGTCCTTGAAAATTTCCGGTAAAGCCTGGAGTAGTGGTTTGATTACTTGCCGTACACTTGAACCAGGAACTTCACTTTGAGAATTGTGTGTGCTTCCCACGTAATCGACCATAATTTAGCTATAGTTAATTATATATTAATGGCCTTATTCACAAACGATTATTAAAGTTAATGTGTGCATTAAAACCGGTTTTGCCATATAAAAATCTAACATTAACGATGAAACAGAACTGGGGCTGACGTTTGTTTTCCATACAATTTGACATAAAATTATGCCAGAGTATGTGGTCGTAAAATAGAATCTATATTATTTTTACAGCGTTTTTTCTTATACTCTCAATTGTAGACACTCATTCTCTCAACAATGTTACCGTGTTTTCATGAAATCGCATACATTTTTCATTCGAAAAATGCAAACAAAAGAAAATCAAACAATAATAAGAGAGTATTTGAAGTTACTGCCGTCGATTTTGTTATGGGCCACTAAGCGATTGTTCCTGAAGTTGCAGACTTGTTCTGTTTCATCATTTAAACTTACTATAACTTTATTAATCGGCTGTTAATAAGCCCATAAGCATTTACATTAACAAAACTGCAATGCACATGTACATCCATATTTAATTCTCACATCTTGCAATTCTGATCTCTTTATCTTTTTAAACTTCATTTGAAGAGAAAAGATATCTTATGTATGAGTACACATGTGTATATTGCTTAGCTTGTACTTTTACTTGATCCTATTACGTACACAAGTTAATGTACGTGTGTATTTTTAGCATTTGTAGTAGTGTCAACCTTAGGAGCCTTTTATTCCTTTACTACTGAACCGATTTAAATAATATATAGTGAAGTCACTAAGGCTCAACAATGTCTACCATTTTATAAAAGAATGCAGAAAATCGGTTGGCAAGCAAAGAAGAAATAGGGATCCAAAAATTTCTCTTTGCCTATTTATATAATAAATAGATAGATTTCATTTCGTTGTGGGAAAACTCTTTGAATTTCTGTGTTTTCATTATTTTGCTTCTGCTTTAAGTTTCTTTTTTTACCTCCCTCACTCCATCCCTCCCTCCCTCTCACTCTCTCGCACACATCCATGCATGTGTTCGCTCCTAGATACAAAACAAACAAGAACAACAACAAAGTTGTATTAGAATATGGTGATTCTATAGATTTTTTCCTTATGCAAAACATTTATATATGAGTTTGAGAAACACAAAAAAAATAAAATTATTGCTTTACTCAATAGTACTTCAATACTGAGATGACGTTGTCAATGATTTGGGTGTGAGTTTTGAATGACGATATTGAAATTGGGTGACGGTGACGGTGACGGTGATGGTGATGGTGGGCAGCAGTGTCAGTCAGTGTTGGTGGCGTTGATGACGATGCCAATGTTTGATGTGGATGATGGAGGAGGCTGTTTGTTAGAAAGAATAGTGTAAAGGCTTGTGCCGGAGAGAGTGAGCGGTGAAGGTTGGTTCAAGTGTTTTTACCGTTAACGGTTCTAATGTCGATAGTAGTGTTGATGGTTGCTATTCCTGCTGTTGCTGCTGCTGCTAGTTTGTTGTAGCTTTTCTTTTTTTTCTTGTTTTCTTCATATATTTACTTGTTTTTTTGTTTAGTTGTGCAGGTAGAAGCGAGACATTTTTGCTAATGCATTGATTAAAATTGAATTTTTAATTAAAATATATGTTGTTCTTGTTGTTTCTAGTTTATTTCCCTCCCAAAGTTGTTTGTTGCTGCTGTTGATATTTTTGTTACAACTGCGCTTGTTGTTTTTGTTGTTGTTGTTTTTCTTCTTCTATATTTTATTTAGATTTGTTTGTACCCATTTCCGTTTACGGGTTCCGTATGCATCTGTGTTTAACTGTTCTCTACCTCCAGTACGAGTGAGTACTTACTTACTTACACATACCGTTTGGATTAAATATTATTATTATTTTTATTTCTATTTTTTTCTAATTCTTTCAATGATTGAGTACGAGGATATATAGAATATTTATTATTTTCATTTTTAATTCTTTCTTCTTTTTTGTGTGTTTTGTTTGTTGATTTTTTTCTTTATTGTTTGCATATGTGCATATACTAGAATATTTATATATATATAAAAAAAAAGAAACGAAAAAAAAACAACAACAACAACAAGTTGGTTTATTTGCAGATGTAACGTGAAATATTCTTAAGCGCTTTATATTGGAAAATACATTATTATGCATAAAGTTATTGTGTATACATATTTTAATAACGAAAAAGATTTAAGAGTTATTCAAAATCAATAACTAGTGGATTGTGTTTTAATAGAAGAAAAAAAAATCAAACCGTTCCATTTTTTTTCTATTATGGTAATTTTGTCTTACGTGCTTTTATTACCAGTAAGTAAGCATGTATGGATTTGTGCATGCATATGCATGCTTTTAATTAAAAAATATTTTTCTCTATATAAATATTTCAACATGCATATCCATATTATTAATGAAACTAAATGACCACCTACGAATAACATTTAACAATCTTAAGCCAACAAGCTGACCGAAAAGCTTGGGAAAACTATAAATTAATTTTGCCATAATCATCACAAAACACTACACATTTAGCACATACTATAGAAGTAGAAAAACTTATACGCATACTCAAAAACTATGACAACTTCAGCTGTTATAATGGACTACTTTGTGCCAGTAACCTTGAGGAATTCCCTTGTCTTGCCAATGCCATCTATCAGACAGTTGTATGCAAAGTATACATTCTCTTAAGATATTTTTGTGTCTGCTTTAATGTCTAGTCTGACAATCGTATGGAACTCATAGAAAGAAATACACACACTTACTCACAAGCACATATCTAAGAAATACTCTATATAATTTGCCAAAAGTCCTTGCCACATATTTTCTTCATTCATAGAAGTACATCGCATGAAAGCTTACATACATACCAATCTACAAACATACTACGATAGACAGGCAGAGAGACAGACAGACCGGCAGACACACATTTAGACAGCATGCTAAGTATGTATAAGAATGTCTGGATGCAAGTGCAAGAAGCATTTGAAAAATATCAAAAAGGAGTTCAAAAGTTGCAACAGCATCTTAACACAACAACTGAGTTAACCACTTTTCCACATGCAAGCACACACACACACCACATGCTTACAGCTACTTATTGCTTGCTAAATTCTTCTTAGACATACTCTTAGGCATGCTCATATCCAAACACCTACATGCACACAGGCACACACACACACAGACACAGCCATGGATACTTGCCAGGAAGCACAACTTTTACTTTCACACATTGTTTGTTCATTGAGCAAGCAACAGGAACAGCAGCAGCAACAATAACAATGTATTTCATATTTTGAAAATTATCTGTAATTTCTCGACACCAAGAAAGTGATTTCCTCGGAGACGTAAAAGAACTTCCCAAAACTCAAAAAAGTAAAAGAAACACACCAAGCAACATAATGAACCCACATGAGACAAGGAGCAAATGTTCCCATGTGAAGAAACATAATTCAATGAATGCACACATACATACAGACATACAAAAAAAGGATACACTAAAATACACATGCACAAGCACACACACACACACATATACACCCACATACAATCATGCAAAGATAGTGTGTCTACAAAAGACAGACAGACAGACAGACAAGGACGTTTAAGTTATTTCTTCTCATATAGAGAAGCTCGAAAAGGCAGACAAATAAATACACATACAAACACTAACACACACACACATACATACACACATATACATATATAAATTTGTATACTTATTGTAAGAATAAGAAGACTAAAGTTCACATATTGGCAAACAATCCAAAAACAAGCAACAACATGAAAACACAATTGCCACAA
The DNA here is from genome assembly GCA_956483585.1 of Gymnocheta viridis. Taxonomy (NCBI): domain Eukaryota; kingdom Metazoa; phylum Arthropoda; class Insecta; order Diptera; family Tachinidae; genus Gymnocheta; species Gymnocheta viridis. Next base: position 120,381,711 of record OY101442.1, read on the forward strand.
TTGAGTTCATCATACTAAACACACACACAGCCACACACATATATACACACTCAATCACATGCAGAGATATTAAGTAAAACATACAAGCAACACAACGACGTTAAGCAAAGTACTCGTACTAATATGTAACTAGATTTCGTCCTTGTTAAGATTATTTTCTCTCTCTGGTCCTGAAGACAAGAGGGTAAGTCGGTCGCTAGCATCGTCTCGTCTCCTTGTTGTTGCTGCTGCTGCTGCCTTCCTTTTGTAGTGCAAGTGCAAATTTAAGTTATTTGCATGCTGTTTGGCTACAACTTCGAGACGACTAACTGCATTATGGGTTTGAGACGAAGGCGATGGATGGATGCAAGGCAACACCCTACAACTTGCTGGCTGCACTGATTTCTACAAAAAATTTTATACTTAGAATCTTTTTTTGTGTGTCAATTGGCTAAAGTATGTAGCATACGAATTGTAAGTCCGAACTAACTTTAGAAATGAAATGCCTGAATGAATGAATGAATGAACGAATGTTTGCTTGTTGATGGCTTGAACCCAAAGAACATGCCAACAAACACTTGTTTGTAACTTCATTCATTCTTTCATACATACACGCTTGTACATTCATTGTGAGCAGACCAAGAAGTCATAGTATTTTGGTTTTGATTTCTCGAAAGGAAGTTGTATTAAACAAACAAACACACACACACACAAGCGCCATCTCTTAACCCAGTGAACATTTTATGGCGACATGTTCGAATACAGAAATAATGTGAAACTTTAGCAAGCAACAGTTTAGCCAAATTTAGTTATTTTTTTGCTAAATTTAGTCATTTTTTCTACTGCAAAATACAGAAAATTAAAATGTTTTTGTTTACGATATTCAAAGGAGCGAATTCTAGTTTCAGTTCTCGTAGCATCAAAAATACAAGAAAAAAAGTTACTCAAACGCTATCGTTGCTCTTTCACGGAATTTTCTAATTACAGAGATGCTGGCGGAAATGAAGTGTTTAACTCTTTCGGTCCAATGGAGACGTATGATTCTAATATATCCTATTTAATTATTTAAAAGTTTAGAATGATGACGAATCGAAAGAACATTTGCAAATTGTTGAAAACTACTCAAGGATGAGGCTATTTTCAAATCGTGTGCTTCTGCATACAAAATGGCATGCTACCAAGGATGTCGGGAAATAATAAAATTTTACCGCATTAGAATGGATGGCGTAGATCGATCTGATCAGTTATCCGAAATGTATGAACTAGACTGTAAATTACAGAAGTGGTGGAAGTAGTTTTTAATCCAAAGTGATTATTATTTTTTGGCTAAAGTTCGTAACAATTTTAGTCAGAAAGAATTGGACGTGAGACCATATTTCAAAGGAACAAGGAACAATTTTTAACACTAATTAATTTCAACTTACACGGCAGAACAGAAACAACGTTGTTTTTCGGGAGCCGCTACTTAGCCGCCATTGTTTAGGTGAGTCGGTTGAATGTGATTTCAAATTTGTATTTATACAAATAATGTCTAGAAAAAGCGTACGAGAGTTATTTGTATTATTAGTTGTTTATACAGCGAACACAACTTCACCACTATCAATATTCAAATTTTACCATCACTAATTAACGTTAAATTAACCCATTGTTATACGTTGGTGTTATCTCATGCGGAAGAAAGTTTCTAGTAGATGAATGATAAATGTCAACTGAATATTCGTGGATCGTATACGTGTATGAATTTGTAACGTAAAAACTAACTATTTCCTGATTTTATGGTTCTGTTAGCAGAAGGTCTCACTGCAGAAGGACACTAAACTGTGGCCGTTAGCAGAAGCCTTAGTCATGGTAGTTACCATTCTAAAAATAAGAAAACTTGTGGTCAATCTGCTTGCTCACTTGCATATTGAAGGATCTACGCGACGTACGACTGTAGCAAAAAAAAAATTAAATTGAAAAACGAAAAACTTCATGCGAAGAATGTCTGTGAACTTCTGTTGTGCAAAGATTGTTTTGTTTAATTTCAAATGTTTGCCTTTTATTTCGTTTTTGTTTTTAAAATGCACAAAATAAATTGTGAAAGAATAAATAAAAAACCATAAAAATTAAAATAAATACAAGGGCGGATCAATAAGTTCGCAACACTGTTGCCATCAAGTACCAACTGTTAATAGACTACCGTCGTCATTTACTTTGCGTTTAACAGCTGCTCAAAACAAACAAACTCGTGTACGAGTATTTTTCTAAAAATGGAAAAGAGTGAATTTCGAGTGCTCATTTAACATTATTTTTTGCGAAAAAAACCGTCAATCGAACCAAGGAAAAGCTCGACAAATAGTATGGGGACTCTGCACCATCGATTTCAATGGTAAAAAAGTGGTTTACTGACTTTCGTTGTGGTCGCACAAGTACAAATGACGCTGAACGTTCTGGACGGCCAATTGAGATCTCAGTACACCCGAAAATGTCGAAAAAATTCACGAAATCATGTTGGCCGATCGAAGAATAAAAGTACGTGAGAGGCCCTCATAACGTCAAGTAAACTTACTAAAGCACTTTTAAAGAAAATGGAAAAGGGTTTTATTGCATATAATAAATACTTTCATAAGTGGAAAATAAAAAAAAACCCTTTAAAAACTCAAGCGATGATATTTCCTTATAATACATCTCCTAAACGTCTACCTAACCGTCAGTTAAATTTAAAAACTGAAATCTTAACGATTAAAAACGATGTAAAATATCTTGGTATTTACCTTGATAAGAAACTAAACTTTGCAAAACACGTAGATGAAATTTGTAAGAAATCGTCGAGAACTATTAGAGCTTTATGGCCAATTATAAACAATCGTTCCTCTCTTAACTTTTCGAACAAAAATTTATTATTCAAGAGTGTGATAAGACCAGTATTACCATACGCGTGCCCCATATGGTACACAGCAGGAAAAACGCATTTGAAGAAACTACAAATCATTCAGAACAAATGCCTAAAGATAATAAATAAAAAAACGGGAGATATTCCACTGAATTTCTTCATAATGAAACTGGCTATGAGCGAATTCTCGACTTCATAAAAAAAGATCAACAACAAATACCGCGAATCAATACAAAATTCCTCTTATCAATTGATACAGAAATGCAAAAATAAAATCAATTAAATCGAGAATGGCATGTGTAAGTTTGTTATCCTTTGATAACATCACAGTATACATGTTTATTTTCCAACTTATTTTAAACTTTTTTTTACACATAAAAAGGTTTTACTTATTTTTCCTTTAAATCTTATTTATATTTGTAAATACTTTCTTCTATCAACATCTGTGATTACTAATGAAATTCGCTGTAGTATCTTTAAATAAATCTCGAAAATGTAATTTTATATGTAAAGATAAGTTGTAAATAAAGATGAATTCATAAATGAAAAACTGCGTGAGATTGTTGATGGCACGGGCATTCCATGTGCCAGTGTGGTTCCGATTTTAAGTGATCAGCTGGGTTTAAGAAAGTTGTCTGCCAGATGGGTGCCGCGTTTGATCTCAATTGACCATAAAGGTAAACGTGTGACAATTTCAAAGGATTGTTTTTAGTCTTTTAACCGCAATCCGAATTAGTACCTCATCCGCCATTTTTACTGGATTTAGCCCCTAGTAACTACTTCCTATTTCAAACCTAAAGAAATGGTTCGGTGAAAAGAGATTTAGATCCAACGATGAAATTATTGACCAAACTAATGCCTATTTGAAGGACCTCGAAAAATCATATTTCTTAGAAGGGATACAAACACTGGAGAAACGTTGGAGTAAGTGTATTGAGTTAAAAGGAGACTATGTTGAAAAATAATTTTTTGTTTTGCAAAAAAACTGTGTTTTTTTATTTTAAAAAAATCACGGACTTATTGATCCGCCCTCGTATTATTCATTTATGTATGTTCACTAAACATCCAGTAGTACGAGTTATATATATTGTCAGGACGCTATTCAAAAATTATAAAATTCTTATTAATGGAAAATGTTTTTTCTTTGGAAGAAGACAGTTCGAGACATTTTTAGTTAGAAAGAATTAGACATGAGATAATATTCCAAAGGGCCTTTAAATTTTTTGTTATCCAAGTGAAAAAGATGACTTCCGCCAAGTGGCTGCCGTCAGTAAACTTTTGTGCCCGATTTATCTCAATTTCCATAACTTTTCGCTAGATTTTCGCTGGTAAGTGTTCGCATTCCTGTCGAATATTCTCCTTGCGATTGTCTGCGACTTGTTGGCATAAGCCCGCGACTTCAATTAGGTCCAAAGAGAGATCACTTGGATAGTTAAATCCGGCGATCTTGCGGGCCCTGCCGAGTCTCCTAAGCGGGAGTTTATACGACCAGGAAACGCTTCTCTCAAAATGTCCACAGTTACTTCAAACTCTTCTTGCGGAGAGTAGCACTCCACTGCTTGTCTGTTTGTAAACTGCAGCTGTCTAGTTCACAAATGTCAAATATAATTGACGTTCGACGCCAATTCCAAAAACTAGAACATCTTTCAATAGGCTGATTAGTTTTGTGCCACCTTGTATAAAGAAAATGCACAATTTTCTAGAGGCATGTAATAATTTGTAGGAATTTTATTAAAACGAAAAATTAATTTTTTCTTATGAAATTCATTTAAAATTTGTTACCTGAGACAGATCCATCCTAGAAGTTTGGCGAATTTCGTCAGGAAAAAAAGGTGCGTTAATTTATTAATCCTCCAAATGAGGTTCGTTAAGGTTTCTGACCGTCCACGGAGACGAATTAGGCAACCTGTTCAAAATGTTTGCTGGGCTTACTACCCAAAGAAACACAAACACAAGCACAAGCACAAACATAAACCCTTAAAACTTATTTTTGTGCAGAAAAATAATTTTTATTTGGAAGTCAAGCTGTCATAGATAGACAAATTGTGTGTCGTCGTCAGTGGCTGTGTGAATCGTTTAAAGGAATGCCAACCAAGACTGCCAGCTCTGCCAACAACCTTAACGAAAATGTGTGTGTGATTGGGTATGTGTGTGTGTGTGTGTTGTAGCGAAGAGTGTTTCTTCTTGTGAATTTCCAAAGGATGCCAACTTGAGATGAGCTAATGCTGTTGCTCAAGTGTGTTTAGCTTGAATACTTAACATTCATTTGGTTTCCCATGCTGTGTGCTGTTGTTTTTTTTGTTGTTGTTGTTGTGTTCTCCGTTTTGTTTGTTTCGTATTTCCTCTTCTGCCATCACCACGTTTAGCTCTGGGTGACCTTGATAATGACGATGTTTATAATGTTGTTGTTGTTGTTTTTGTTGTTTTTGTTGTTATGTCGTTGCTGTTGTTATTATAGCTGATAACGGTGGTATTGGTGATATCTCACATTACCCAAGTGTCTTTATATCTGTCCGTCTGTCTGTCTATCTGTCTGTCTGTGGGTTTTGTCTGTCTTTGCAAGTGTCTTGCTTTCCTTGCCTTTCATTTCTTTTTTTATTGTTTTCTTCCCAGCTGAGTGTATTGTCTGTACAAATGTTTGTACATTTAGTGTCTGTATTTTTTGTCCGTCTCGTAACAGTTTTGGGGCGTTAAGCTGTTGATTGCTAGAACTATTGTTTTCTTTCAACAAATACTTACACTCAACGACGACCTTGTCGTTTGTCCAGAACTTAAGCACACACAAATAAACATGCAAACACAGACGTCTACTTACACATAAAAATATAAGCAAATATATTTATCAGCTTGAGGAAGCTTAAATATGTGTAAAAGTATGTTTATTAAATGGCTCCATGGTGTAGAAAAAAAAGTATATTTAATAATACCTTGACCGAATTAAAATGTCCGAAACTGTGGGATAAAGGGTGGCACAAGATTTAATAAAATAGTTGTGATCACACTTACACACATACATATAAGCATATAATAATATTCAAGCTACTTGCACACTTCCCCCCTTTCAACAACTGGCAATTTGTAACGTCTTTTGTATAACAATTTCCGAGATCTTTTCATTAGTCTGACGTCACTATTGAAACAGACAAGCAAGCAGCCACAAAAGAAGCAACAAATGACTGTCAAGATTACTAACCACGATACCAAATGACAAAGCTGTTAAATGCCAACACATGCTGCCAATGCCATTTTGACCCACTCACACACACACACACTCACACACACGGGTGCAGTTAATTTTTTTTAGTTTTTCACTTCCAACTTGTCGGACTTTGTTTTGACTGTTGCAACTTGACTCTTGGTCATTTTATTAACATCAATTCTTTTTTTTTTTAATTCTTTCATTCACTTGTATCTCGTGTTAACTTTTTTGACTTCTATGCTTTCTCTCCTTTTCAAGGATTAACAATCAATTTGTTCAAGTTTTTTATAGCAGTTAGTTGCTGTAATGTGTCCTTGAAATTAACCGCAACAATGTCATAGATAATATTTTGAATTAAAAGCAAATTATCTAAAGAAAATTTGAATGAATAAAAAATTAAGTGAATCCCAGTTAGCGTTTGTCAAGTGTTTATATTCGCAGGTTCATTCGATTGCCTGAAGCTACTCGTATTTAATAAGACGAGCTTATTTTAACTTGTAGCAGCATTCAGGGGATGTCTCCTACTGGTACATTAAGGATTGAGGGGTGAAGTGTAGAGGCCAAAGCGTTTAAGATTTTCGATTTCAACTCTTCTGTCATTGCAAATGACGGAAAAACCCTGAGCAAGGAGTTTTTTTTTTCACATGCGACTCATGATCTAATAATACATGTCTGTTTAGTACTACAAAAATGAAAAAAACTACAGGCATTTTATTTTTGTTTAAAATCGCAGGGAAGTCACAAACAGTTGAAGAAATTTGTATTTTATGTTAGTGATGGAAAATTTAATTTTTCTTCGGTACAAAAAAATATTCTAAATAATACTTTTTTGACCCCCACCGTAATAAGTTGAAATCTTTGTATTTTTTCTTTATTAACTAAAATGTAATTTTCCATCGACGATCTCAATACAAAACTTGTGGCAATTTCACAATTTTCGGCCATTAAAAAAAACACAACGCTAAAAAAATCATCTGGACTATTAAAAAGATCTGTATTATTGGATCATGATGCGACTAACTAAAATAGAAACCATGATCCAATAAGGACAAATAAAATAACTCCAAAAGAAATTAAATAAGTCTTAATGAAATTAAATAAGACCCAATTCCAATATTTCACCAATTTAAAAAGCCTCACAAAAAGTAAATAACTCCCCATAACAGATATGAAAATGTGATAGATAATAAGTCCCAACTATATTTTTTTGGGTGTTATATCATTTCAAAATCATTTGAACTTAACTTCTGAAAAATAGGATTTTGCATAAAAGTTTGGGTTTTTCTCAACTTGAGAAATGTGTTAGATCTTAATATATAATTGAAATTAAATTATTCCATAATAGTAAAATTTTTCATACTTTTAAATAATAAATCTTTGGATTAATTATTTACGATATCCTAAGGACGACCTAATATAACGGATGGTTCATGTACAATCCTCGTTTTGATTGATATGTTACTTTAACACTTATGGATTTTTTCTGTCAGAAATATTTACTATCGGTCAGTATCACAAAAACGAGGATAAAAACTCGATATCGATATGCCGTAATTTGCCCCCTGTATTATTAGATCATGATAGAAACTAAATTTCGTGTGAACATTAATATTGAAAACAACAATAAAAAATTGTTTTCAAAAAATATCCAACTTCAAGACAGATGCATGGACAGAGAGATAAATGGATATTTAATACAAAATAAAAATGCAAGCAAAGGGACGACCAATCTAGAAGTGAGTTTTTACAATTAAAGGAGAACTTATCCGAATCATTTCCTAAACGTGGGAGTTCTGTGTAAAAAAACATTAAACAAAAAATTAAATTGAATTGATAACCGTGTAATTTTTTTTAGAATCCGCTAGATTATACGCAATATCTGGCATATATTTAGGTCCCAACGAAAAGTCTTTAATGACCTTTCCTTAGCGAGCAGCAGACAGACATCATACGTGAGCTACTCTTCCAATAAATACCAAGAATATAATATCTGTAGTTTTCATTAATAAAAATTCTTGAAGAGTGTAAACGACCCTTCTGAGGTACGCTGTCCCCCTTCTTCTTCTTATTCTTCTTCTATTATCCTTGACTCCCAATGAAGCTTAGGGCCTTAACCTTCCTCTTATACCGGACACTATTGCGAGATGTTAGACTTGCTGCCTGCAGCTCCGTATCAATCGACCTTCTCCATGTTATAGCAGCTGTGCCAGCACGACGGCCTCCTTCCTGAGGATTCCACCAAAGCGCTTGTCGGGCAATGAGGCTCATTGGCCTTCGAAGTGTTTGATCAATACATCGTCATTTCCGCTGGAATACCTCCACAGGCGCTGAGATTTGATTTGTCGCATTCAGCAGATGAACATTTCTTATTCGATTCGGCCACCATATCCTTCATTTATTGCAAGATAGTCATATCTCAAAAAACGTGATTTTTGAATTAAGAATGCAGAAATATTAATTGCACCGCTCTTCATTTTGTGTAAAAAAAATTATATAAATATCTTGTTTACTCACCTCTTGAGGGGGCGAATACTTTAAATTAAAAACTTTAAACTCGTTTTCTGACGAACAAAACTGTTTGAGTTGTAATTACGTTGCACTAAAGCAGTGATATATTCCTTAGTTAGGAATTATGGAAAATCTGCTATTGCATTGGCTGTTGGAAATCGAACATATTTATTTAATCCAAACATTTAATTTCGTGCACACTCCCTTCTTTCATTAGAAAATATTAAACTCTATCTAATTATAATTAGCTGCGTTCGAGTTGCAGTAAAATGCAGTAAATGAGTAATTACTAAGTAAACTGAAAAATTTAGTCTCAAATAAAGCTGTTGGCCAAAAAATTACGCGAACGGAAAAAGTTTAAAAATTAGTAAGTTTAAGGAAACAGGTGATTGCAAAACAATATAGTGTTGAAATATATTTACACTTCTGACTCAACTCTTTTTCTTGTTAGTACTGGATGCAATATTTTTTATAATACGAACATTTTAAGAAAATATAAAGAAATGATTTTCTATAATCGTTTCAATCTCTTTATTTTCATTTTATATGATTTTCCTAATTTGTGTCTGATTAAATTTATTCAAAAATATGTGATTATTTGTTTTTGCTATTGACTACCTTAAAAGCAAGTGCAGTACTAAGTAACCGTATATGTACTTAGTATATTCACAACTCCAAAGAAATAACAAAATTACAACGAAAATGGCTGTAAATGGTTTCTCCCTCATTTTTGTTTTCTTTTAAAATGCATTTACTTACATTTTTAACGAACGAATAGTTTAAAAATAATTGTTCACTTATTATTATTTTGTTTGAGTTTTTCTTTTCTTTAAATAATTCTTTCACAAATTGTATACTTTTTAATTTCTTACTTTTGTTTGTTTACCTTTTGAATCATATGTTTTTCTGTTTTATTATATTTTACTGCAAGAAATTTCTGCAGTAAAAATTTGTAAATTCTCAGCCATGAACTGTCACTTTACGCTCTCAATTTATGTTCTCATTTACTGTAACTGGAGTAAACGAACGCAATTTAGTAAAATGCAGTAAAGTTCAGAAAAATTTATAAAAACTTTTGGGTACTCGAATACACTTATTATCAAGACTAATTAAATCATCATTATAAGTGTCGAAAAATATGTGTATAAAAGTGCAAACCGCCCCCCTCATACATCTAAAATAAGTATCATTCTACCTAAATTGCCCATTAAATTTGACCACTAAACAAGTTTGTTGGGTTGACTGTCATCCACAAATTAAAAAATAATAATAGAAACAAAAAATAAACCTTAAATCCAAACATACAGTGTTAATGAACAAGATTATCATCGTTTTAGTTGTCTTGTTCCCAGCATGTGTGACTTATAAGGAAAATATAGTTGATGATACATGGCCGCAATTCATTCGCCACTTAACATATGTTTGTTTATTATAAAAGGTTAAAAGTGACCTTTTGCCCATTTTTTATTTATTTTTTTTTTTTTTAATTTTTTGCAAAAACATTTGTATGTTTCACAATGAACAATTATCCTCTACAAGCGATTAACTCACTCAACACCAGTCACAATACATACAACTGCAAGGATACTTCATTACAGTGTTAGTTAGTGTTCGTAGGCGACAAATTTCAAAAGTCTGTCACTCTCCGATTTATAATTTCTACTGTTTCAACCGAATCCTTTTGGCACTTGTCTTTATTATTTTGTTTAATTTTATAAAAACATAAAACACAAAAGAAGAAAAAAACATAAAAGTTCTTTAGAAAAAATAAAGTACAAATGAATACACTCGAAAAATTAATGGTGTAAGCTAATTGCTTGAACAAATTCAAAAAAAAAAAATAAATAGATATTAATACAACGAATGAAAGTTAATGATGTGATCTTGCTTTTGTATTTTTATTAAAACATAATTATTGTTTATATTTAATTAAAAATTAAATCTGTCATAGAAAATATTAATTCTCTGAAGATGACCAACAAAATTGGCCGAAATATCGGAAAAATAAATTAATAAATTAAAAACTTAAGAAATAGTTAATCATTTTATTTATTTATTAAACAAAAGAGACAGAACTGAAGTCAAACAACTAATTCCTCGAATAAATTTTTATTTTGCATAAAAAGTTGTATGCTACTGCATAGCTTTTATCGCGGGCAACCGAATCAAAAAATTCCGTAACGAAAAAAACCTAATACTAAGTTTGTTTCTCAAGTCTTTTATTTTTTTAGTATTTGAATCGCCTAGCTTATGTTAACCCCTAAAGTATGCTATTGATTTCATTAACATACAGTATTGCCAGAACAGATTTCTACATGTAGGAAAACACAAAATGGCGTACTTACGAGCAATCGTGGTAGACAAAAAAATGATTTTCACAAACAAACAGACAATTCGTAGGTTTTTAAGCGGTATTTTCCAGATATTTAGAGGATATCAAGTCTCAAACTTATGTTTCTTATTTCAGTTACCATAAACCTATAGTTTCAATGATAAAAATTTCTGAATAACCTGCATGTATTGTATAACAATAAAAATATTTTAAACGATATTAAATTTTCATTTATTCAATAAAAGAAAAAAATCGGTCACCACGCTCAAAAAGTGTAACTTGAATTAATATCAAAGAAAAAAACTAGAATTAATATAAAAAAATACTGCATAAATAAAAAATAAATAAATAATTATAATTGTATAAGTTGATAAAAAATGATATGCAATAGCTTTGCCGCGCCAGTTCCCAAGTGCCACACGTCTTTTTTTTAATTTTATTTTTTCCATACAAAATTCTAAAAAAGTAACTTTATTTAATAGTAATTGTACGAAAGAAAGTATACGTGCAACATGGTGGGCCTGGCAGTTAATTTAAAAAAATGTGGCTTTTAGTAAAGTGTGTAAAAAATGTGATTTTCTCAAGTAGCCTTCGCATTTGCTGGATTTTATGTAAACTCTATCCAATAAAATCTTCTAAAAAATATTTTAAACTTTTTTTTTTGAAAGAGATCTTCTGGAGTTGTAAAATATGCCAACACTTGGTTGTTGCATAAACGTGCAGATACGAAAAATTCCTAAATATTAACTTTAGTCCCCTAAATTTCCAATAAGAATTTTTAATCGCTAAGTTTTGCCCTTAAGTGACATAAAAACCCCCCTAATCTGGAGGGAAACTTCAAAGCGGGCAATTCTGGCTTTAGGCCTTTTTGGCTTTAATAGAAGTGATGCTAGTAAGCAGGTACCTGGTGTCTTGTAGAGTTGGCATTCCTTTTTATTTTAAGCCAAACCGATACATCTAAATGACTCTCTTTCTTAATCAAAATTACGATAATTTTAAAAAATTTTAGTTTTTCATATTTTTATTAAATTTAACATTTAAAAAAACCCTTTAAAGACTTTTGTCAGATCTTAACACATTGTCAGTAAAATATGTTAAAACTGTACTACAATCGTGTGAACTGACAATTTTTTTCTAACACAGCATTCTCAGTCCATTGCAAGATTACCAGCTGACAACAATATTGTCAGGTATCTGCAAATCATGTGAACATCCTTCTTTGCCGCTCTCAGATCACTGTCAAACGTTTTAAGATTTTGTTTTATTGTCAATAACATCATTGTGAGTTTTCGATAACAATTTTATAAGAAATATTAATGTAAAAAGGAGTATTTTAAAATACACTTAATAACTTTTCTTCTCCACGAGAAAAATTAATTAGAAGACAAAAAATTTCTCGTAATAAAATAACTTCAATTTGTAGCCATGAAATCTTTTCTCTCTTACCTCTTAAAGTAGGCTATATCGCGAGAATAAATGTGCTCTGCGAATTTCTGACAACAGATCTGAGAGTTTATATTACACTCATACCCCGGTTTGCGTCGTTTCGGTTTGCGTCGTTTAGGTTTACGTCGTTTCGAAGTTGCGTCTTTTTAAAATTTCCGCGATTTCGATGTTGCTTCGTTTTTGCTTCAGTGTGCGTCGCATAGCTTCGAAGTTGCGTCGTTAATAAATGTCTGTATGTACAAAGCATAAATATAAAAAGGGGGATTTTCCATCGAAGTTTAATCCAAATTTGTATGTGAAAATTGTCTATAAGTTTGTCTTCGTTGGTAGTTTCAAATTGCAATTGGTAAAGTGAAGTCTTTTATTTTAATAATTGTTTATAATAATTTATTACACAAATAATATTAATTAATTGGTATTTTCTATTGAAAAATAATTTTTTTTTTACTAAAATTATGAGTCTCGGAACGAATTAAATGAAAATTAATACAAATGTATTGAAAACTGTGATTCGGTTTGTGTCATTGCAGCTTGCGTCTCGTTTTTCCGGTCCCAATTAGCGACGCTAACTGGGGTATGAGTGTATTTAGTTATCTGACTATTGTGTGAATTGACAATTTTTTATCTTGCCATGTTGTCAGATAAACTTATTGCCAGACCATGTCCTGACAATAAAATTATAAGCTTTTTACACAAGTCTCTTGCATGTGAAGTGTACCATGGACAAAAGAATTTAAGGACCCATATGTTACAAAGCAACTTTATGTTTCCCGCGTCAGACCTGTCTTAGAATATGCATCTATAGTTTGGGATCCCATATACGTGACTCACAACAATTACATTGAATCGGTACAAAAGCAATTTTTGTTATTCTGCCTTCGTGGTCTTCAATGGAACCCATTAGATCTTCCGTCATACACCAGCCGTCTTGCTTTAATCAAACTTCCAACTCTTAAAAGCCGAAGGACTATGTTGAATGTGTCGTTTATATTAAATTTAATTAATGGTGATATTTATTCCAATTTCCTGATCGATAACATTTCGTTTAATGTTCCTCATCGTCCATCTCGACACTTTGAATTGCTCGCAATTAAATTCTTCAGGTCAAATTACGCAAATGCTGATCCATTTAGAAGAATGTGCAGTCAATTTAATAAATTTTATAGAATTATAGATTTTTCTTTAAATGTAAATGTTATTAAACTTAAAATTATCGTCCTGTTAAATAATCAATAGTTTTGTATTTTTATTGGAATTTACTATACGAGTATTAATTATACTGTTTAACTGTCTGTAAGGATATTATATCTATAGACAAAATAAATAAATAAAATAAAAAGGCCGATCAACAACGTAGTAGCTGATTAACCTGATTAGATGTGTAAAATTATTATTTTTTGTTTGATAATATACTCACAACAAGATGTCTAATTTCAAACTGCCAAATGTCACAGCTTTAAATGATGTTTGACATTTTCTTAGATATTCAACTGTGCTGACAGTTTTGTACATGTTTTGACAGCTAATCAGGTATTTACTGCAACAAATTTTGTATCGTTGTAGAATCGCTATTACCTGATTGATCTGCCTGGGTGTGCGCTGACAATCTACCCTGTGATGGCAATTTTTCATTATCGGTCCAGCACATTAACCGAACTGACAATTTTTTTCGAGTGAATCCCATTGAAGCACAACATAAAACAAACCAAATGGTGCTGAGATCTTTTATTTATTTTTTATTACATTTTATACATTTTTTGCCTTTGTTGTTGTATTGTTTTCTTTTCTCTTGCCTTTCTATGTTAATGTCGTTGTTTGTATGCTTGTTGGTTGTCCTTTAAAAGGGATTCTATTATATTCTTTACTTGTTGCTGTCATGACGACTTCATTGTTTTACTCACAAACGTTTAAAGTTGTTTTATTCGTTCCCTTTTTACCGCAAAGATAACAAAATGTGGCTTAACAAAGCCATTCATTCGTTCGCTCATTCACTCGTTCACTCATACAAGTTGCTAATCTCTATTTTAATAATGTTGTGATAAGCCAGCATAACTCCATTTGTTAGTAATTGAGAAAACAATTTAAATATAAAAATCTTTCTTATGTCAAGGAAGTTAATTGTGGAGTTAATTGGTATTTCAAAAAAAAAATATAAAAAAAGTTCTTGTTGTGTTTTCTTTATACGCTATACAAGTATGCACTTGTATATTTATTTTTATATAAATGAAAATATAGTTTGAAGATTATTTTACCTGAAAAGTTTGCGAAAATTATTACAATTGCGTTTGGAGATATTCTTGCTAATTATTTTCAAGCAACTTTTTTCTATTTAACGTGGATTGCAAACTGGTCGAGATGTCTGCATTTAATTGATGCTTACCAACAATAATTATGAAAAGTTACACGGCCTAATTAAAATGTATGACAAGATCACTGATGCCAGCAGAATTGTTTTGAAGTGCCAACATTTCTAATTAATATTTTTACGTAATTAGTTGGACTGTTTTTAGGTTTAAGCAGAATGGTGTTGTTTGACTCAACTTCAATTTTGACTTTACCAATTTCTTCTTAATTTAAGAAATTTTGTTGATAAATTCAAATTATTCACCCTTATGCCAGTTGGCGACATCGACGTCACATTAACAGAATACCAAAAAATGGAGCTTGTCTACTCGCTCTCGAAAACAATTTTTTGCTACCGGCAGTTTATATCTGTTCTCTGAGATCCACAAAATAGCATGAGGCTGTCAATGGTAGTCTGTTGTTTACGACATCGAGTAGACAATCCCCAATTTTTTGGTATTGTATTGACGTGACGTTGATGTCGCCACCTGGAATAAGGGTGATTACTTTTTGTCTTCAAAAAAAAACCTCTTCTTCCCTCCACCAATGAAAATCCTCACATTTTTCACTGGAAGAAAAATTCAGTGATTTTCAGTTAATTTAATTAAAATTTTTTAATATTGTATATCACAGTAGAACATTTTTCAGCGCATTAATTTGGCCCTCAATTCTGATTGCACGTGAAAGTAGCACCAAAAATACAAACTTCCGAATCATGCGTTTTGTCATGTTGGCTGCACTTGGAATAGTTTTAGACAACTCGCTGGTCAATTGCGGACTAGTTGAAACACGGATGTATGGACTAGTCGGGCTTTTGGCAGAGCAATGAAAGAGTTTTATTTATATACATGCCTTTGAAGTGGTTCAATGGACAAACACTGAAATATCTAACCGCAAGAACCCTGTTAACGAAGCTTCAACATCAGAGGAAATCTGCATGTTGATGAGTACACTGACAAAAATAAGGATAGTGCTGCAGAGGAAAAGCAAGTTCCTATTAAAACTGAAAAATGTTTGCTGTTTGTCCACATTCAAAACGCAGAATGATAAAATCGGTATCTGCAAACTGCAAAAAATATATCTGTAGGTAACAGAAATTTGATCTCTGTGTTAGGCATTTATTTTATTATTTAATTAATATTTTCAAGAAAAATGTTACCTGAAATACTGCCTTTTAAGTGCATTTTTTAACGTTTCTAAAACCCCCCAAAAAAACCCTTTATATGATTTTGTTTTTAGTATTAAGTTTTGAAGTTAATTATTAATATTTATACGTAATTGTTAAACAGTTTAAGGTTTATATTCAAATGAAATTTTTTGGCTTGAGTTTAAATCTAAAAGAATAAGAAAGTCAACTACGAAAGTGGAAAATAAAGTAAACAAAAATGGAAAATTGCTTAATCTCAGAGCCAATGATTCTGGAAAAAGCGGGAGAGTATGGAATTAATCATCAGAGATGGATTTGAATAAGTTGCACTTTACGTATTCTGATTCGTTAAATAATACGATTAAATAGTTTATATTCCTGATCACTAGTATCCACCGTCAAAAGTGGTAAAATCGAACAAAGAACGCTGAACGAAATGTTGTAGCGACCTCGAAATCAGTACTGATCCGTTCTGCTATTCTGATGAATAAATTGTTTCTAATAAAAGTACTCTCTTAATAAAATAACGAATTTAAAAAAAATTTCAATTTTGAAGGTAACTATACAATACTACTTAAGTTTTTATTAAGTATTTTATAAACTTAACAACAAATTTCCGTGTTTTTTTACTAGATGTGGTTTGGGGGCAGATCATAAACGGACTTCGTCAATTCGACGAAGAAATGTTAAAAAGGGGAAAAACGCAGTTTTAAAAATCCCCTACATTTTTGATTAAAATTTAAAATCTGTTTCTTTTTCCCTAAGCTTGAATATGTTTAATAAAAGAGCAAAATCCTCACATTTGGCATCACTGGATAAGATTCATAATTTCTTTTTTCGAAAATGAAATATCACCTAGTGGTATAAAAGACTAGCACCGTAAGTGTAAATTCTCTAGCTATTGTAGCAGCACTACAATCTGTAGAAAGCACCAGCTAGAAGGTGCAGGTCTTGTGCTAGTCACAAGTAGCTATCAAAAGAATTAACCCAACAGAGCTACTACATTCGCCTCCCTTGCTCGCTGGAGAACTCTGCCACTCCCATTATCCTATCCTTTTTCTACCCATATTGAAACAGTTGAGTATGCACAGTGGGGTATGCATTACCTAGTGATAGCAAATTAGCTATCGAATAGTGGGTAGCGATTTTTACAACTACTGGTGAATAGACACAGATGTAGTAGCCGAGTGGCATACCCTTTCGTTACCGCTTTTAGTGCAAAGAGAGAAAGCAAGTAATTAATATCTAAAATAATCAAACAAGTGCGAGTCTGTACTTGGTTGGGTAGGGACACCCTGATACACTTAAGCCTGACGCTACTACCTGCTAATTTAAAACTCATTCAATATAAAACTAATACCATGTTATATTATATTAAATAAAGTGTTGTATGTATATCAAAAATAAAATATAATGTTATTTTTTGAATTCGTTATTATTGCGTCCCTAGTAATACGCAGGGAACTGGCAACTCTAATAGCAATAGCTAAAATCTGGCAACACCATAATAAAATTTGACATTTTTTAGCATAAACGTATTCACAACGTTTTGATGTAAAACAGTTCGTTGTTTTGTTTACACTGAGTTCAGAAAATCAATTTAACAAAATAGTGGAAATTTCAAGAGAAGGTTTTCGTTGGATTATTTTTCACAACTTTCGACCTGGATTATCTCAACAAAAATGTGTAGATGGACTCAATTCTTTGTATGAAGATGAAGCACCATCGAAAAGCACAGTATATCGCTGGTATAGTGAATTCAATCGTAGTCGCTCGTAGTTCCGTCGCCGCTGATTTCCGTGAAGATCGTCCAAAATAGTTTTTTGTGCCACAAAACATCGATGCAGTAAGTGAAGTGATAATGCAAGATCGTTATGTGACTTATTGTCAGATAGTGAGAAACATCCTTGTACATTAGTTCCACTTCAATACATTCGATTTTGCAGAAACGATTTTGTAAAAAAATTTATTCTCGTTGGATACCCCATAATTTAGCAATCGCTCAAAAAAGGCTCCTGTCAAGCGGTGTAAGGAAATGATTAAAAGGTTTAACCATGCACGGTGATTCAAAAGACGCGTATAAGATCGTAGCAGGTGACGAATTATGGATATATGCTTATGGACCGCAAACAAAATAGCAATTGACCGTGTGGGTATTCCAAGACGAGCTAAATCAAACAAAATTTGTTCGTGGAAGAATCACAGCGAAGCAAATGGTCTCCTGTTTCTTCGGCCGAATGGGTTATGTGGCCACTGTTGCGCTTGAGCAACATAGAACTGTCAATTCTTAGTTGTACACGACCACTTGTTTGCGGGAAGTCTTCGTCATCATCAGAACGTGAGCTCTCACACATCTTGTCGAACAAGAGAATTTTTGAGCAGTCAAAACATCGAATTGATAACTCATCCTCCATGCAGTCCTAATTTGGCACCCAAGGACTTCTTCTTGTTTTCGAATATCAAAGGTAAAGTACGTAGTCAACGATTTACGAGCGCCGAAGAAGCAGTTGAAGCGTTTAGAGTTGTCTCAAGAGAAATGGAAAAACTGCTATGACAAATGGTTTGAACGAATGCAAAAGTGTATTGATTATCAAGGGGAATATTTCGAAAAAACAATAAAATCATTTTTATCTAAAAATGTTTGTTATTATTTGCTATTCCCGAAATATATGTAAGTAGTAGCTCTCGTACATATATTCTGAAAATTTCAATTGTCTACCTGTTAGAATTGCTGAAACGCAACAGTTCGACACTTGAGGTTTCACAGCGTGTTCCGCTTTAACATAATTTTATAAATATAAAATAATGTTTAGCCTGTCCTCTTCGTCTACCGCTTGGTCAGTTCATCCATTTGCTAAAAAGTTAATATTGTGAGGCATTATAGCAAATACTTGTGCGAGTCCAACTCGCTTATAATTATTCTCAAGATCTGTTCATTTATTTCACACACAATTTAAAGCAAAATGGTCTTCGTTCCTTTTCAAAGTATATAATAGTCTAAGCTTAATAATTCCTAAGTAACTTGTTCATCGCACAAGATCATTTCTAAAAAATACTTACCGGAACTTTTGTCTCTCTTTTTATTACATAAAAATAAAAAGCTGAATTTTTTTTTGTATCAGATATTTAACTGAAAAGTTTTATTCACATTTGAAATGTTTTATTTTTTGTTATATATTTTTTTTATTTTATTTTTCTTCACATAATAGTTATGAATTAAAGTTTTTTTTCTTTATCTTTTACTCGTATAATACTAATGAAGGATTTTTTTAAATATATTTTTCTTTTATATTTTTAATAAACAAAATAATTTTGTGGTACATATTATGAATTTTTGTATGTTTTTCTCCATTTAATTTTATTTGCATAATTTTTGTGTTTTGTCTCTTTAAAAAATATGTTTTACTTGTATCATCATAATTGTTTAATTAAAAGTACAAGTGTTGCTTTGCTGTATGTGTGAGTTTGATTGTAATTGTTAAATAAAATATTTATTGTTTTACAATATGCAAAGTTTGTATTTATGTGTGTAGGTGTGGGTGTGTGAGTGTGCCTATGTGTGAGTGTATGTATGATTAATGTTTATTTATTTTTTTTTTAATTTTTTGTTTGCTTAAAATAAACGGACCTAAATAATTCTTACAGCTACAATTTGTACAGTTTCTATTTACATCAAAGAAAAATAGTAAAACATAAAGAAGTAATACAATCCTTTTATTTAAGATCTCTAAATTAAAATTAAGTGAAATTGCAGAAAATTCTGAAAATGCAAGAGATGGAGTGGCTGGCGGGTCGATGGTGTTGGTTGATATGGAAGTGAATTGCAATAAATTGGAACTGGAATATATTTTTCAAGGCTGTTATAGTATACACAAAACAAAAACTGCAAGGACTCTTTCATTTTACAGTGTTCAAGGATTTTATCCTCAGTCTGAAATGTCCTTATAATCTTATCACTCAAGTTAACTGTTGCTTGCGAAACAAAAAAATCCCATAAATTTTTTTTGTTTTCCATAAAGTTTTAGGTCAGTTTCATAATTTGTCCTTCTTTCTAACAATTTTTAAAATGTAAAAATAGTTCAAATAAAACTTTTACATAAAAATCTAAGTTTAAAACCTATGAATGTATGTGTAGGAGCTTGTATATATTTATATAAGTATGTGAGTGGTTGTGTATGTGTGTGTGTGCGTGTGTATTTTATATACTCTATATATATATATGCTTGTAATTAACTGAACTTAACCTACCAACGTTGGGGATAAATAGCAGTCATTATGTTTAGAAAAACATTTTCTTTTTTTTTAATTCATACTTTTTACTTAAACTATCATCAAATAAACGATGATTAAAAGTCCTTCATTTTAAGCACCGTCGTATTATTTCAATCCTCATGCTGCAGCTCTGTGGGCTGATGTTCCAATTTGATTTTCATAAGATTACTTTCTCTTTGGGGGGGAAAGTGTGGTGCACTTGCTGACTCAGGGGCGGCCATTAGATCGTTCATGTCCTGAGCTTGAAAGAAGTCTTCAAAGCGCGGACTTTTATTGGTGGACTTTTGCAACAAACCGTTCGCTATGGCCTCAAAATCTATGCCGGGCGGCAAGCTGTCCAGAAAACGTTTGTTATAGGCATAATTAGGATGATCTTTCATTTTCATTTGTGAATAAGGCGAAGCAGAATCCGCTGACTTTTGTGATTCACCGCCGGCCGAGCCGCGAGATTGATTGCTATATTGTCTTTCTCTATCCCTTTCACGTTCTCGCTCCCTATCACGATTTCGTTCACGTTCTCGCTCGCGTTCTCTATCTCTTTCACGTTCGCGCTCTCGCTCGCGCGAAAAGGCTGCCGTATTCGAGTGCATTTGGCTATTGCGTGCCGCTCCGGTAGGAATCACATTTAGTCCGGGCAAGCCCATTAGACCCAAAGCACTTAGATCTGGCAGATTTTCTGAGCCCCGTCTTTCGGTATGTTGTTTTGAAGCTACACCGGATATTTGATCATCTATTTCCGATCGTTGCACATACGAAGGTGACTTGTACATGTTCATCGATTGGGATATTGGCGACTGCTGCTGCTGTGACATAATTTGCCGGCGTAAATTTTCAGTCATTGTTGACAGCGGACTGGTTGACTCTTGTCCAAGACCAGTATTTTGTGCTGCCAGCTTGGCAGCATTATGAAATCCATTTGAAACTGCCGAGCCACTAGGGGAACTGCCAAAAATAGCCTAAAGTATAAACAAAAGAGATAATGAAATAAAAATAATTAGTTTCTTTGGAAAATTTTAGTATCGAAAGAAACTTTTGCGTAAAATAAATTCGCACACCCAACAAATTCAAACGGCGCGACATTAAAATTTTTTAAAGGAAATAAACAAATTCCTTATTTGCTTCTCACGTATACTGTGCATCAATGAAAATGTTTCGAAAAATAGAATACTTGGCTGATCTTTTTATATTTTCAATTAATAACACAAAAAAAAATAAGAAAGTTCTAACGATTGATTCTGGTAGAGGGGATCAGAAAGGAAATGCATGGGCATATTGAAAGTTTACACCTGATTCTTATTTTAAGACTCATACAACGAAGAGTTGGAGACTAAAAATGTTTCATAAAAATGTTCCCCGTAGTGTTTTACATCAAAGGGCTTTATACCTAAATTGTAAGGATCACAAGTCAGGCTGTGCTTCTTCACTATTGCAACCTGAACTGAGAGGACTATTAAGCGTTCAAAGCGCCAGTAGACATCTACTGTTTTCGTTCCCCTCTACCAGAATCAATCGTTATAGAAAGATGTTATTTTGAAAAACTTTTGATTTTGTTGTGCAGTGTAAAGTGATATTTTCACACTTGTGAATCCGAAGCTAATTTCAATAAAGAAGGACTTTGCGAATTAATCGAATTTTTATTAATAAGCAATTTCATATTGAATTTTAAAAAACAATTTGACTCTTTTCTTCTTATGTGGACTAGTACTCTAACTTCCTTTTTCCTCACAAGCAACCTGTCAACCTTCTTATGTGTATTCGTACTTTATCCAGGATAGCACCGCGGCAAATGCACGGTTCATCCAGAAGTTTTTATATGATCGTTAGAACTTTTATAACAATTTCAATATTTCTTTATTCTTTGGTTTGAGCGGTTTTATAATAAATGGATAATTCAAAGAAAAAAGTTTTTACAGAAGGTTTCGTAATCTTTTACAGATTCGGAATAAAATATGTAATTTTTTCGAAGGAGTACTTTTGGAAAATTTCATTTAAAAAAAAATATATAATTTTTTAGTTTTTAGCAGGAAAACTCTGCAGCACGGTGAACTGCAGATTCCGCAATAAATGTTATTTATTCGAGGAGGTATTTTTTGAAAATCACAGAAAAAGAAAATTATTTTATTTGTGTCTGTTTAACATGACGTCATTTAATGGTTTGTCATTATTAGTATCATTTTTTTTGTACTTAAGCAGTTTTGTAACACATGCAAAACTCGCCGAATTTTATTTTCTACGCTTTCGTAATCCTTGATGTATTTGGAATAAAAAGTTTAACTGCAACCTTTTACTACGCGGTAGCAATAAAAATATCAGAGAACGGAAAAAGAAAGTAATTTTGTTGATCTCATAGACACCTAGCTCGGAAACTACAGAAAAAAATCTCAAATCTAAATTTGTTTAAAGAAAAATATAACCAAATTTTTATCGAAAAGTTTAAATTACGTTTCAATACCTTAAATTCATTTTACAAGTGTTAAGTGGTGTTAATAGTACAACAGACACCATCTAGTTGACACAAAATGTTAAAAACAGGAAAAAAAATTAATTAAAAATAAATTTTTTAGTAATTTTGTCGCAATCATACCAGCTAAGTTCATTCTCTTTTATAATATTTCAAAATGTGCTTTTTATTCTGGTTTTGACATGTATGATATTTGCCAAAGCAAATTCTCTTGCGATTACCTGTATGCATTTAACTTGCATAAGCCGTAAACAAAAAATAAATATTTTTTCGATTGCAACATATTTGAAAATACCAGGGAGGTTATTATGTATTTCGATTCGAAACGTAAATCATTCGAATTTGAACAGCTTATACATTGTGTTTCCAAAATATTTTCTTACGAATCAAAATGTATAATGACCCTTCAGGAAACACAAATAAAAAAACATTCTGAAATATACAGCCACCAGCCATGAATCAAGAAAACAAGATTACGCATTGCGCAGGTCCGTCCTTTTCTTGTGAGTGATTGTGTTGTGTTGTGTTGTGACGTAGACAAACTATGACGAAATATAAAACTTTGGTAGCCCTTGGAAGCTCTTCCTCAAATACCCTCAAGCCCAAACTGCATCTCTTCTCTGTCCATTTAAAATTTTGTTCGAATCCATGCATCCGCTTAGAAGTTAATTACTTATTTACAGTTTTGTGCCAAAAATCTCTTACACTTTTTACAACAAACACTCATTTGTATTCTATGATGACGTAGATGCGCTGTAGAAAATTTTTTTCTATTGCTGAGTGCGCTATCTTGTTTTCTTGATTCATGGTCACCAGCTGTGCTTTCAACAGAACCTGTAAAATGAATTCATCTCTCGCCTTTTACCGCTTAAACTTAAATCTGCGGCATGAAAACTTCTACTATGTAAACACAATCTTAGTACACAAATTTGTGCAGTCTAACAATCAGTTTACATTTCACTTAATTTCAAAATAATATTATTTCTAAGCTTACCGGATGTGGCTGGCCGCCATTGGCAAACGGTAGGCCTCCCATTTCATCCTTTAATTCACGATAATCCCTAAAGACCACCGCTTTTATGACCGAACGTATTAAGTCCTCCGGCCACATGCCCAACAATATTCTTTGCGGCCGCCCTCTTGCCTTGGGACGTGGATCCGAGCCGCCATCTAAAGAGGGTCCCAGCATATTATGCACACGATTTGCATACAAAACAAATGTGGGATATGGAATATCAAATTTTCTGGCTGCCTGTGACAACGATAAACCCTCTTTCAGTACGCTGAAAATGGCTTCTGCCATGGCTTCAGGACGCCAGGATTTTAATGGGCCGCGCTCACGAAATCTCAGTTGTTGTACAAGATTTTGCTGATTAGTATTCCAACATTTTTGCCACATCGACTGCAATTGATATTGATAGCTGTCTGTGGAAGAGAAACAAACAAACAAACAAAAATTGCAAACGGAAATTCACAAGAAACATTTAGAAAAATGGTCAAAGGATAAGAGCGTCAATCACAAGTTAAACGTTAAATAAAAACAAAATCAAAAGTAGTAAATACTAAACACAAATGCAAATTTAAATGTACCTGTAACCGATGAGGTTGATGCGCCACCCATCCAAGGATGTCCGCTTTCAATCATTTTTGCCTGCAAAAGAGAAAAAAACAAAAGCAAAAACAATTAAAGACAGCCAACATTAAATGAATGTCTTTATTTAAATAAGTTGAGGAGGTATAGAAATAATTATATGTATTTCGAAATGAGGGCAAATGTTAATGTGTTTTTGCACTGAAACAATAAATTGTCGCAAGAAATTATTATTAAGGGGCTTCATTTTCATAAGATGCCGGGTTTTTGGGCAAATTAAGCACAAGTAGGAGTACATACAACTATGACCGGCCATAAAAATTAAATTGCAGCTGCATGACATGACATTTTTAAAATGTTGCCGACTAAAAATTCAGCAACAAACTATTTTACAATTTAATTTTAGCACCAACACTAACGCCATCTTTAGTTGTTGCATTGTTGCTTGTTACTTTTGAGCTGAAACAGCACAACTAAGACAGCTAGAAAGCCAGCCAGTCAGCCAGCCAGCCAGCCAACCCATGTTCAAATTGCAGCCATCAAGCCAAGCCCCCTTCATTGGCAATAAATTTACTCTCGTAAACTATTTGTGCCTGGTGTTGGCGTTGATGGCTGGCTGGTGTGTGGTGTGATGATGATGTTGAAAACAACTTTGTTAATACATAATAATAAAGAAGATGACGACGACGAGGATGATGATGATGATGATGACGACGATGATGATGATG
Organism: Gymnocheta viridis; assembly: GCA_956483585.1. Classification (NCBI taxonomy): domain Eukaryota; kingdom Metazoa; phylum Arthropoda; class Insecta; order Diptera; family Tachinidae; genus Gymnocheta; species Gymnocheta viridis. Next base: position 120,406,589 of record OY101442.1, read on the forward strand.
ATGTTAGTGTAAGTGCATGTAAGTGGTGGCAGCAACAGTAGCAAACGAAATGATATAATGAAGTCAGCGAGTGAATGAGTTAGTGGATGAGTGTGTGTTACCGGTATCGTTTGTTTTAGCCTTGTCTAGTTTTAGTTTGTTGCAATTTTATTGCTATTGCCATTATTATTGTTCTTGTTGGCGTTTTTAGTTGCTATTTTTTGCAAGCTGCCCAAACACGAAACTATAAAAACACTTCCGACATTTTTCATCTTTTTTTTGTTTATTGTTTTTTTTTTTTTGTTTTACAACACTTTTCATTCATTTTAAGTTATTTTAGTTTTGGCCATTTTTTTCATATTTCGTTTCTTCGTCAATTATTCATATACTTTATGGCCTTTACCTTAACATGCACATGCATGCATGTCCATGTTGTATGCGATCATTGCGCAGGTAAGAAACCAAACTTCTCTGCACTGTGGTATACACTGATAGTTAGTGTTATAGAACCGCCTGGTATGTTAACCAGTATTGTTGTCATCTAAATATCGTGGACCACTGTCACAGCAAGTCTGTGCAGTTATTTAATATAAATTTGTAATGTTTTTATCTTTTCATTTTTAGTTTGATGCTACAACACCAACGTGCTTCTTATTATGTTAAAAGTTTTATTACAACTAACCCAATTTGCGAATAAGATGACCAGGGTTATGAACCACAAAAAAAAAATCCCAAAACATAAATGTAAAATGGATTAAATATGAGTGGTATATTTGGCTGTGACGAATATTAGACACCCTTCAGCGAAATATAAAGCAAAGTTGGCAAGCTGTTGATCTGATTAATGATTAAAAATTAGCAATTGAAAGAGTTAATCGTGATTAATGAGGGAAAATACTAAAAACTAAACGTAATCATAGCTGAAATGTTTACGATTGAAAATCGTTTATTAATCGTTCGTAATCATTAATCGCTAAACTCCATTTAAAAAAATGTATTATTTTCATATTTTGACTAAATAATTTGCTTACAATTTCAGAACTTTGTTGTGAAAATTTCGCGACTTATAAGACACAAGAGATATTTTTATTGTTTACAATTTTAGCGATTTTAAATAAACATTACCTGCCTGGCTCACGATGTCGAACGATATCGTTTTTTTCTGCAATTATATTTAAAACAAAAACAAAACTTTATTTAAAAAAGCTTTTGTTCGTTGAGGGTTTTTTTAGCCAGTCTATATTCATGCATTTCATTGGTGCTAAAGCCAAATCATCAGTAGACCTTAAACCATATTTTGAAATATAATATTAATATTATACTATCTAAAAAAAACCCTCAACAAACAAAAGTTTTTTAAAATCTCGGAAAAAAGATATCAAGGCATTCTCGATTAAATAAATTTAATAATTACTTTAGAAATTGTTTTTGTTTTAAATGTAATTTCACAAAAGAACGATATCGTTCGACATTGTGGGACAGGCCGTAGATTTTGTGAGAGACTTTATAAATTTTTCTAACATGATTTTCGCATTCAAAATGTAATTATACGTCTTCGTCTTATTACATCATCCAGTTGTATCATCACACAACAATTTTAATTGCCCAACTTTTTCTGAATTTTCTTTTGAACTTGCTTTTATGTCCACACACACACAGCAATTTCTTCGGCAATTTTTCTGTTTTGTTTAGCTTTTATTTTCTTATAATTTGACATTTGTACTTTAACCATAAAGAGCAATAATAAAAATATATATGTACATACATGAGTTAATTTAACTGGCTTTTTTGAACACTAAAATGATTTTTTGTGCTTCTTAATTTTTAAATATTTAAAACCTTTATTTTTTGGATTAAATTAAAATTATAAACTATTTGCACACCAAGAAGCGAAAAGCCGAATGAAAACAAATGTCAAATATTCAACAACAACAGCAAAAAAGAATGAGAGAATTGCTTGAAATAGCCGAGAACCGGCGAATTTTTTTCACTTTTCATTCCCTTCACCACAAACTTGAAAAAAAACATCTATAAACTCAAGAATTGCCCAGCTAAAATCGTCGTGTGTAAACACAGACTTGTTGCTTATATGAAATCGTCCAGCAAACGGAAAATCAAATCGTGTGCATTCTGCTTTAAACACATAGACTACTGCAGGCAACCGACCGCGATCTCTCAAAATTAGAATGCACACGTTGGCAACAATGATCAGATCCAGTGCTGACAATGCGCAGTTGTGTGTTACTTTGAATGTCTCTTTGTGTTTAAAAATATAAACCTTGTTTTAGCGTATCCTAAGAAGAGTTCGAAAACAGCTCATTTGAAATGCGCCCAAATTTTGTACTGCTTCCAGCAGCCCCATCTGACATTAAAGTAACGATGAAGGAGGCTGAGTACTTTGCTGGTGGATATTATATCAGCTGTTTTCTTCAACGCATGCAGGGCTGCCAGTAATATTTTCTGGAATTTCGTCAAATTTTTTATATAAAATCGTCAATATTTAAAAAAAATATCGTAAAAAATCGTCACACAAAAATGTTTTGTTTTATACAACAATCAATAGTATTTTATATAAATAAAACGATCCTTCTTTTGAAAATTAACAATTCAACGGAATTATGAAAAACTTTAAACACAAAATAATGGAAAACTCAACAATCTCTTAAACATGTTTGGTCAATGCAAAACAAGATTTGAACAGATCTTGATCGAATGTTTTATATTTAGTTCAATATTCGTTTCAACATAAACCTAAACAGTTCAACAAATTACATACAAACATTAATTATTAAAAACGAAGGCGCCCGTCAATAATTCCATGTTTACACTGTCACAGTTGACTGAATACTTTTTTTTTTTGAAAGAACAAACACAAACCGCGAAGCCATTTTTGGCTTGTCTGCAGAAACACCCAGGGTCTAGGCAGGAATCGAACCTGCGAACCCCCAACTAATAATCTAGTACGCTATCTACTAGTCTACGCGGGGTCCCTAAGAGAGATAACCACAAAAGACAAAAACAAAGTAATCAAAAATGGAAAACAGCTTGATCTCAGCACACAATGGCTCGGCAAAAAGCGGGAGAGTATGAAATATTTGGAATAATTAATCATCAGAGATGGAAAAGTAGCGAAGTCAAGAAGTCGTCAATGTATAAGGGATACTAAACAAAAATCGTCAATCGTCATTTTATGAAATTCGGTCTGAAAAATCGTCAAAATGACGTAAAACCGTCACGTTTGGCAACCCGTCTGCAACAAAATTTTATTGAAGTACACATTTTCTTTTAATTATTATTTTTTTTTTAATTTTATTTAATATAATTTTACCACCACATAACACAAAAAGCTAAATAAAAACAAAACAAAACCAAAAAAGACTGATGGCTGTCGAACTACTCAACGTACCTTAAAAGTTAAAAGTTGCCCAACTTGAGGACTTTGCGTTGACAAAGACGTACGGAATGAGACAAAGCTCATAAGAAAACCTGTATGTCTACTTAGTTGTTAGTTGAAAAAAGCGACGTATAACGCATGACACTGTGCCTGGATTTTCTTTTTGTGAAATTTATATTTCTGTTTGGCAAATTTTCGATTTTTTTAAGAATTTCCGAATTTTTAGGGTAAAATATGAATTTATCAATGAAGCTTTGATTTGTTAAAAAAAAATAAACGAGAGGAATCGAGAGGAATAAAAACAAATAATGCATTGCAAATGAAATGATGGATTTATTTATTAGCACCTTTTCAGCCTGTGCTGAAGGGTGTGCAAAGAGAGTGAGCAACATTCATTTATGCATTTATAACTCTTATAAGCCATAAATATGAGTCTGTGTTTGTTAGTATTCATAGTTAACGATTGCTAGCGTGAGTGTTAAGCTTTGTGTTTTAGTTGTTTGTTACTTTAAGCATGTTAAACAGGCACGACAATCCATTCGGTCATATTAAGTATCAGTTTAACTTCCATGGATGTTCATAGTTTAGTTGATAATCTATAGCTGTAGACCATAAAAGTTGAAAAGTAATGCACTCAGGCTTAAGCAGCTCACACAACCACCGCCACCCCCGCTCTCCCCACCAAGCCGACAACCGACCTGACCAACCATCATGCATGGTCAAGTAGTCATTTTTATTAGGTTTTCTTAAGCGCAAAGTCAAAGGTACATACATATATTTCAGACGGACACGAACTAAACATCAATGTTACTCCACCCATTTGTATTTACATACATGCAAACATATCTACACATGAGAGCATTAGGAAGAGCCCAAATAAAGTGATTCGGAAAGCTGAAGAATTTCTCCAGCGCACGGAGGAGTATTTGAGCCAAAAAGCTGACCAAATAGGCAAAAATGAATTTAAATAAATCTAAAAAATTAAGTACGCAGATCGATAAACAACAAAATTTTACATCATATTGTAAATTTTTAAGACTTTATGTTGCAAATTGTAGCTCAAGGCACTGCTGAAGTCAGGAAAGTGAAAAAAATTAAACGCGCTTTTAACGTTTTTTTTTCAGTTCCAAGATGTTTATATGACATTCACCCTTATTCCAGTTGGCGACATCGACGTCACCTCAACACAATAGCAAAAAATTGGGGCTTGTTAACCCGTTGTCGAAAATAATTGACTACTATTGACAGGATCATGTTGTTTTCTAGACCTTATAGAACAGCAGTATACTTTCATTAGCTTAAAATTGTTCTCGAGTGTGAGTAGACAAGCTCCTATTTTTTAGTATTGTGTTGACGTGACGTCGATGTCGCTAACTGGAATAAGGGTGATTTTTTGTGGCTAAACGAATAAAGGTACTAATTACCTTGATTTTTTTTCACTGAAAGATTTGATCAAAAGCTATTTCTGATATTTAAAAAAGAAATAATCTTGAATACTAATGTTGAAACAACTCGTTTAAAAATAAAAAAAATTAAATTTATACACGTTTTTTGCAAGAAAAAAAAGGTTTTTAAAAGTGAAGTAGCAAATGAAGAAATTATGTTTTATAGCACAACAAAATTTAGAATCTCTAATTTTAGATACAAAAAGAAAAGAATGGGCAAGTTTGCGCCATTAATTTTAAAGTTTTTTTTAATTTTTCAAATTTAATTTTTTTGGAGGTGGGAGGCTGTTGTAAAAACAGCAAAAAAACTGCCACTAGATTTTTTATATCAAATAACACTTAGAACTATCAAAAAAACACAATCCTTTAACTCAAAAAACACGCTTAATAATTTTGGCCTGCTTTTTTGCTCAAATACTCCTCTGTGCAGCGCTAAGATTTATTTTAAATCGGTTAAACTTGAAAAAAAAATTGATAGAGCAGAGATCTTTTTAAAATGGAATACCTTAAATGCAGAACACTCAAGCCACATTTAAAATTTAAGAAAATTTATTTTGATTTCAAGAACTGAGTCAGTGCATACCGATTCATGCGATATCCAGCAATCAACGCTGTCAGTATTGAGGATTGCTGAATTGTAATAGAAAAATCTGAAAGATGTTTCTATTCCCAAGCTTTTTACGTTTGGGAATTCTCTTTACTTTGTCTGGGTACAGCTGGCATGACTGGCTACCAGGTCAGTCCAACTAAATTGAATAAATTCCACAATAATTTATGCTGGTTGCACAAATCAAGTTTAACTAAAATTCCCCATCTTCCTAAAACCGCCGCAGAAAAAGGTACCAGCTTAATGTAGATATTCCGTTTTTTTCTTCTTTTTTTCCTGCTACTTCACTGTTTGCAAGTGTCCTTAGAGAATACATTAAAAAGAAAGTTAATAAAAATAACTAAAAATGTACATATAAAAATAAAAGAAATTTAGTTCTTCTTGTAAATTTGGCAGCTGATGTAGGCCCCAGACATGAATTAGTAAAATGCAATAAACATAATAAATAAAACAAATTGTATAAATTTCTATGTAATTTATTTTATTTTTTTTATTAGTTTTATACTATTTCAAGTAAATACTCTTGTCCCCACTATGTTTCCTTTTTATATGTATGTAATTTATTTATTAAAAATTAATACGAATATTACATTGAACGTGATTCGTCTGTAATTCTCCAATTCAAAATAGTTTTAAAAGTTTCTGTCCAAAAGCAAGACATTACTTGTTTATAAAGACAAAAGACAAAACACAGTGGGTTGAATTGTGAACAAAGAAGACAAAAGTTTTTTGTTGATTAACTAAATTAATTTGCTGCCCAAAAATTGTGTTTAATAAATTCTCAGCTGTTTGTAAAAACCAATTTTGTTTTTCTCTCCGAGTTATAACTCTAGTTAAATGAAAACGCCTAACAGCAGGCGCCCAATAACCCCAACAAGCCCCTATATTTTTATTTTATTAAACTCAGCTCTGTCAACGCTCTGCCACTCGAATCTCAATGTAAATAATTTATAAATTGAAAATTTAATTATTTTCTTTCTTTTAGTCCCAAATTTACAACCTTTAGTTAACTAATGATGGCCGTTTCACCAATGACATTTATATGAAAAGTCGTTAGTTAAACCACTGTCATTAGTTAACTAAAGACTGAGAATATGGGCCTTATTGGAATAGCATTTCTATGTGGAATAGGCTGTTAAATCGATCGAGTGTTTGATTTGCAACTTTTTTTTGGACAGCAATAACAACAACAACAAAACTTGTTTGATTATTTGTAATGACTCGAGCAACTAAGTGGTCTAAAGGAAACTTTAATGTGGTGTTCATAGAATCCAAGCAATCGAATTGAGTGATCAATTTGTTATTCAGTTATTCGAGTGGTTTCCATACATATTTTCTACTCAAGTCGATTGCTTGGATTCTATGAACAGCACATTAGACCATTAGATTCGACAGCATCGACAAATCAAGCACACACTTAACCAAAAGCACAAGCAAACGAAAGCCTTCGAAACGGACAAGTTCTAGTTAAGGCAAGTTCGTTCGTTTGTCGTTTCGACATCGTAGAATAGGCGGTAAAAATGTATTTTTATACATTTCTTATTATGCAGCTTCAAGCAAAATTATCAATACAAGGTGGCGCAAAATAATCATCCAATTTTATTTTTAAAGAATTTTGTTTTGATAAATTTAAATGATCCTTTTTTTTAAATTTTGTTTTATTTTTTGCTTTTCTGATTTTCAATGTGTATGAAAGCGTGCTTGCTGAAATTAAATTGAAGGCTCAACAGGAATCAAAATAATTCTTTATATTTAATTGCACACAAATAAGTGTTTGTGTGCCATTTACTTCAACCTTTACATTTCTTCAGATGTATTCATGTATGTACGTGTGTGTATGTATGTGTTTTTGCGTGAGTGTATGTTTACACTTATTTACACATATTTACACTTTTATTGTTAACTAAGGTAACATCAGAAGTATAAACACAGCGGAAATATTGAAATCGAAAATGAATTATAAATAAAGTGTTATATGTGTTTTTTTTGTACATGCATACATCTACATACATGTGCACAAAGGCGTACATACGCATACATACATACATACATATGTATGTACATAAGTATATTTTTGTTTATATAAAACATTAAATATGCATTTGATTTCTATCCTTCGGAGGAGTCAGCTCTTTAAACACTCAAAAAATCAATTAGATTTAAACGAAAACACTATTAAGAATGTCCATAAAGGATATAAACACATTCACGACAGCAGGATACCGAGTACAACATGTGTGTATGTATACGAAAATTATTATTTTCACGACCACACGGCTTCAGGTTGTTGGCCATGCTACTTCTGTCGTGCAGTTAAATTACCTGTCAGGTCCACGAAGGCTTATTTCTTGCAGCTGCATATGCATATTATACTGCACTTTCTTCGCTACTGGTTTTTATGCTGAAAATAATAATTTTTAAATCTCATACACGTATGTTAATCAGAATACTACTGCAGTGCATCACATTTCGAAAATATTGCCTGAGAAGTCTTAGTGCCCGGCCCACGATGTCGAACATATTCTTTCTTTCATGAAATTAAATGTAATTGTAAGGAAGAATGAATACGTGTGACATCGCGGGCCTTTTAACCTTTTAAGCTTTTAGTAATAAAATATTGATATCTAAAACTTATAATCATTTTATAAAAAATCTCAGTGATTAGAATTCTGAAGAATGTCTGAAGTGTAATTAAAGCTCATATTTTTGCAATCAACTTTCACTTTCTTTTCTAATATAATATTTCATTCAAAAATAAATAGATATAAATAAATATAACAACTTTTGACACACATAAATTTATGAGTGAACTGCTAATAAATTTAAGAAATATATAAGTTTGTTATAAAGTGAAATTAAAACTGCATTAGACGGCGGGTAAAGCGAGTTTCCAAATGAAAAGAAATAAAATAAAAAATTAAAACAACTTTCAATATCGGTGTGAGCGAAGACTTGAAAGTTGAAAGGGGCAAAAAGTTCTTTATATCAATAATTTTGTATTTTTTATTACAAACTAAAATTGCTCATATTCGCACACATACATACATTCATTCGTGAGCACACATTTGTAAGTACAGATATAAAAAAGTAATAGAAAGTAGAAGGAAATTGCAAAAATAAAATTTGTCTACGAAACACACACACACATGTACATAAATAGGCACATATAAAACACACACACCACTCACACACACACTCCAATTCTAACATTTCAACATTGTAGATTTGTATGCAGGAATAACAAAATAACAACAACCCAACCAAGTAATCAATAAATTTTATAGAAAATTGTAGTTTGCAAAGAAGAAACAGCAACAACAACAACAACAGCAACATCTACAAAAAAAAAGTTAATTAAATAAATTATTATATAAATGGGGTGTGTAAGCGTCCACAGCACATTCTCTTAGCCTTTCGGTACACAGCAGCGCCAGCTTACAACCCAACCATTCATTTATTCATTCATTCATTCATTCATTCATTCATTCATCCATCCAACCACACCACCCAACCACCCACCCACCTCCTGCTCCACCTCTTTCCATTTGCATTTGTTCACATATTTCACCTTCCAATGCTGAATTGAATTGTAAAGCAGCGGCATTGGAAAACAAAACAGCACGATGAGTAATGAATGGTAGATTACAATTAAAATATATTTTATACTTACATACATACATATGTATGTATGTATGTATGTATGTACACATATAAATATATAAAGTTTTTTTTCTACTCGCATCTACAAACATTCATACAGACAAGATATCTTGTATGTATGTTTGCATTTATCCGAGCAAGTATCTATAAGTGTGTCTTTTTGTATGTGCATTTGTTGGTTAATATTCTTACATACTGACTGACATATTTTAGTGTCAAATAGAACAGACCACTAAAGGAGTTATTTAGTTTTTTTTAAGTTAAAGGTAGATATGGGCACCGCTCACGTAATCAGGATGAATCATGCGTAATCACATATGATCGTGGTTAGTGTTTTGTTTCAATTATGTGAACGTGCATGAACGTGATCATAAAAAAATTGCCCCTAAGTGAGCGTGCTTGGGTAGATTTTTAGCGTGATTTCTGCGTGTTTTTTTTTTCATTTAATTTATTTTTATTTTATAGATTTTTTCGTGAGTATTTCGTGATCGTGAGTTTTCGTGTGATGGTGACAAAGTTTTTTCCACTCACGTGAGCGTGCATGAACGTGTGCCAAAACTATAAGGTCGTGCATGAGTAAAACTGTTATATCCTGAGCGTAAATGAGTGAGTGAAAAAATACTAACGATCATTATTGTATTTTTTTTCAAGTATTTTTTGATTATTTTATATATTTTTTCGTGAGAATTTAGTGAGCTTGAGTTTTCGTGATGGTGACAAACTTTTTTCCATTCACGTGAGCGTGCATGAACGTGTGTCAAAAATATAAGGTCGTGCATGAGTAAAATGTTTATGTCGCGTGCGTGCATGAGCTTTCACTAACGCTCATGCTCGCACGATTAATCACGACCCCATCTCTAGTTAACGCTAATAAAGCAATTTTTTTCTTGCAAAGCAATGATGGTTATCTTTCAGAATTTCGCCAGCCCAGAGAGTTATCGGAGTGGTGGCAAACGTAACGTGGCATTTCACTCAAGTAAGTTCAGGACCACGCGCCTGATTTTAAAGCGCACGTTTCGGAAATGTTGCATTTTCCCGAGCTTAGAGGATTATATTCACCTCCCGAATTTTAGTTTTACTGAAAACAATCGCTTAAAATAGTAATTAATATTCCAAAAGCCACGATTTCAGTTTAAAGGCGCTCGTTTGGTCGTGGCCCATGCAGTTCTGGGTAAATGTTATACCCAAAGTCTTTGAAATTGATGGAAGGTAAAAGCTATTGTATTAAAAGAAAATAACCTCAATTACCCCGTTACCTTGTTTTGATTCTTTTAAATTTCAGCTAAAGACAGACATCAAAAAGTATGTCTGCATTTTGTTTGTTACATCGGAGGCACTTGTCGTGTGCGCTTTACATTTATGTTTATAAATATGACTGCAAGTTTATTTGAATGTACAGATAGATATACACACATACATACATAGTGAAAATATATATGTATGTATATTTATATTTATAGCCATACAAGCATGTTAAAAAATGTGGCTAAAGACTGCTGGAAGTGCGACTGAAAATTCAATTATAAGTTTAAGTAGAAAGAGCCAGAGAAGAAAAGACGCGTTTGTTTCAAATAAAATTAAATTAATTAAACCATAAAATAAATGAATGTTCAAAACAATTGTAACCTTAAACAGCGATATAATATAATTATATAGAAGGCATCTTAGAATGAAGCCAGCAAAAAAATAATTAAACAAAGAAATCCAGCAACTGAAGCAAAAAGGGCGTTAGATAAAAGAAAATATATAATATTTTATTTGAAACGCTTTTAAGTGTGCAGGCAAGCAGGCAGGCAGGCAGGCAGTATTCGGTTACATTTTAATGACAGTTAAATATAAAATAAAAGTTATTGTTATAATTTAGTTATATTAATTTGAATAACTTAAGCGCTGCAAATATGTACTCGTATGTGCGCACCTATTTTTTCAAGACTCTTATTTGTTTTGTGGTTATTAAGCTCAACTTAACGAAAAGTACACTAACAATAGACACACTTTTCATAAGTAGGAGGAGGAGATACTTTTAATGCACTTTTGGTATCTTTAAATTCATAGAGAAATAGAAAAATAAAACGAAACTCTTGTTCAAATAAACTTTAGTTAGAGTCATTATAAAATAAATATGCGGGCTCTAATGTTACAAAATGAAAATAGTTAAATAAATACAAAAACGGTCTACTTCTAATTAGACAATAAATATTGCGTTATTTTTGTTATTTATATTTATTTTATTTTTTATTTACTCTTCTCATTTTAAAGACATCAGCAATTTTGTCATTAATAATATGGGGCATTGCAACTTTATAATGTTTTCTAATAAACAAAAAATAAAAAAATTTTATAAATTCATTTTTATTTAAGATATTCTTTAAATTTAATTTAAAAACTTTGTATTTGTTGAGGGTTGAGATCGTCTATATAAGTTTGATGTTGACTTTAACTTTGACATTGCTACTCGTATTGATTTTGGTAATGACTGGTTTTAATTTTGATTTTATGACTATGATTATGATTTTGATTATGATGTTGATCATGATTTTGATTATGATTATGATTTTGATTATGATTACGACTATGATTATGATTTTGATTATGATATTGATTATGATTACGATTTTGACTATGATTATGATTTTTGTTATGATTATGATTAAGAATACGATTCTGATTATAATTTTGATTATGATTATGATAATGCTTATGATTATGATTACATTTATAGTTATGATTATGGTTATGATTAAAAATTAATTAAAATTTTTACTTACTATACAATAAGTTAAAAGCATATTTAAAATTATTATTAAAAATTGGTTTACTACATCAAGTGTTCATTAGACGGCGCTAATTCACGGAATTCGCGTAAATTTTGAAGAGTACATTAAAAAAAACTTAGTTAACATTCCGATTTTAATAAATTTCTGAACACGAAATTTTTCTAATATTAAATATTTTATATTTATGTATTAGAAATTATTTAATGGCTCTGCAGAATCCTTATCCAAATGGATATATGAGACTTATCTGAATCCTGGATTTGGAGTAAGATTCACGATGAGCCTTAAGAGTATAACTCTGAAAACAGTTACTACTCGTCTCTTCATTCCGATTATAATTGTACCTAAGATTTATATATATTAACTAAGGACATATGGGAGTTAATCAATTCCTTAAGCAAACTACAATGCAATTTGTCGGAAAAAATTAGCAGCATAGTTTAAGAAACATTGATTCCCTTTTGCCGCATTTTGATCGTAATTGCAGCTAATTTTTTTTACACTAAGGGTATATGGGAGGTAGATCTATCCTTGCACCGACTAGAATGTAATTTCTCTAAAAACTTAATCACATGATTTAAGAAATAGTTATTAATTTTTCGCCATATTTTGCTAAGATCTTATTCTTAAAATTAAAAGTAATGAATCGTGCTTATTCTCTTGCACGGACTACAAAGCTTGACAGCATAGTTCTATACAGATAAAACAATTTACACTGCATTGTGATCATGATTGCAGCGAAAAAGTTACTTTTGAAATCAAGGATGTATGGGAAGTAATCATATCCTTGAAATAAAGTTGGCATACAATTCACCAAAAAGCCCAAATGCTTAATTTTAACATAAAACTACATTTTTTTAACTCAGGATATTTAGCAGAGAGGAATGTCCTTGCACTGGTTGAAGTTAAAATTACCACCAAATTTCAAAAACATTTTTTTATGAATATTTCCTTATTTAAGCTGTATGCTTTTCATAATTCCAATTAAAATATATTTCTTTTTAAATTAAGGATATATGGCGGGTAGACATTTCCTTGCACCAAACAAAATGAAAAGTGGCATAAAGCTTAAATGCATAACTTTAGAAGTATTTACCGATTTACTCTATAATTGTAGCGAAAATTAAACTTTTAAAATCAAGGATATGTTGGAGGAATCTATATCCTTGAAAGTATTGGAATTATATTTACCACAAAGCTTAAATTCATAATTCTGATCATAATTCTAACTTAAGTGTAGTTTTTAAAATTAAGGATGTATAGCAGGTAGTCGTGTCCTTGCACCGATTTATACTCAATATACCACAAAAGTTGACAGTGCCTTTTCAGAAGTACTTTCTCCTTTACACTTCATTCTAAACATAAATATAGCTTGAATATAATTTTCAAAATTAAGGATATATGACGGTTCAGCGTGTCCTTGCACCGATTAATGGAAAATTTATTATAATACTTGGATGCACAGTTCTAGAAATATCCACTCATTTCCACTGCATTCTGAGCATAATTTAACATAAGCTAAAATTTGGCTTTTAAATAAAGAATCTTTTTGAGATGATCATGGCCTTGCAGGTTTTGGTAAATTGTATTTATAGCACAAATCTTAAATGCATAATTCTGATTGTAATTCTAGCTTATTTTGAGTTTTTTAAAATTAAGGATATATGACAGATATTCATGTCCTTGCATTAATTAAAATTAAATTTAAAAAATTTTAAATCATACTTCTCACTGTATTCTGATCAGAATTGCAACTGAAATTTTGAAGATTGTGGACATGTGGAAAGCCATGTCCATGTCATTGCAACGATCTGCTTTAAGTTTACAGCAAAACTTGAGAGCATAATTTAAGAGATATTTATACATTTTCGCTGCACTCTGATTTTAAGTGTGACTTAAATTTAATGGTTAAAGTTAAAGATGTTTGGAATTTAGGCATGTCTGCAATGATTTTCCAGAAACTATAAATTGTATTTATATTCTACATAAATGAAGAAAAATTCACTATGCAGCTCTAAGTATACACATTGCTAATTTACTTTAACAACAGCATAACTCAAGAAAATTTAGTCTTCAGAAAAAGAGCTCACAGTTTTCTTGTTAAATATTCTCCTCTTAAGATATGTGCATGACTTTTTTGCACAAAAGGAAGAACGGTGCGAAGAAGTTTTTTTTTGTAGTTATGATTTTGTTTGAATAAATGAAAGATATGTAAAAGAGCTATAAAACTCCGATATCATACAAAACGATATCAACAGCTATCAGAGTAAACTCCATTAAAATATTTTTTAAGAAGACTTCCCATTCCTTCCTTCAGCTTACAATAACGCATTAAAAGTAAACAAGGCTTAATAAAACTGCTCTTAAATAGAAGGATTTTAGTATCAAAGTGTTACTGGTTACATTTAAAATAAATATAAAGAAAAAATATATATTCACTTCCGACAACATAAAAAAGTTAAAGTTCATATGTGTTACTTCTTTACAGATACATTTCAAAAGGATATAATAGACAGGTCAAAAGCATTACATCTTCTTTTTTTCACAGATTGTCAAAAGGCATTTCGCATATTTTTCTTTTGTCTAAATACTGCAAATGTAGTAACAAATGTGTATCTACATTTTAGTAGGAATGAAAACAAAGTTAAATTAATAATTAATTAACGACACACAAAACCCAAGAGATCCTTATAAATATAAAATAAAACTCGTAATTTAAAAATGAGTTTAACTTGTGTTTGATTTTTGTGCCTGCAAGATACACTTACACATACACATTACTTCATGCTGATCCTGTGAGTAGAATGCAATAAAAATATATAAAAAAGAAAACAAACAAAAAAATAAGATTTATGCATAGAAAAACAGGACGATTTTCTAATGGGAACTGCAGGAGATTGTGCGAATAGAAAATCTTTCATGCTTGTTGTTATTATAAAGTAAAATAAAAACTGCAATCGTTGCAATATTTATTTATATCGTACACTTACACAGAAGAAGAAGCGCACTGAAAAAAGGAACATAAAACATCCATACAATGTATTTAATATGTTTTACTACCTTGAATGCGTTGAATGCAGTCAGTCAGTCCATAATTCTGACAAACGATACAATAAGTTGAACAAAACGAAAAATTAAAATATGCAAGTATGCATGGGTGTGTGTGTGTGTGTTTGTGTGTGTGTGTAAGTATTTTATGTATAAAGGACGTTTAGTAAACGTGACATATTTGAAATCCGCACAGGTACCTCCCTTGCACAAACAAATGAATAGATGGCTGACTGGCTGACTGGTTAGTGTACAGGTTTTTATATCTAATGGACAAATACTCATATGCATGGCTGTTTGTGCACTTATTTGGACATGCACGTAGAAAATTATTCACTCATGAACGTAGAATGTTGTTGCTACACACTTCCATACAGTCGTTTTACACATCCATTAGCATACAACTGCAAATGTTGATGTGTGCGAATATGTGTGCATGTGCATGTGTGTGTGTGGATTTTAATATAAAAAGAAATAGTCTACTCCATATTATTTGAAATGCAGAATAACCCTCGAAATAATATTTAATATTTAGAGAGAAATAAATATTAAATGAGTGTGTTACTTAGAACACTGCAAAGGTATGCGAGTTCCATTCATGCACATATTCATCCACACACACACATCACATTCACATGTATTTACATATGGACACACTTACGTAAATATGTTTGCATACGGCTACACACATGCATAGATGTATAAAATAAACAACAATCATCAGGACTAACAGAAACAGTCGTAGTTAAACTTATTCTAAGCAATTGTATCTACTTGTACTTGTACGGTATGGCTCGAATTGCAGCAGGCAGGCCTTTTCGGTGTGTGCACTGTGTATAGAAGCGAATATCTGGTAGCACATCCACAAGGTTAGTTAAATTAAATGTTTAACGGCGAAGGAGGAGTTCTACAACATTGCATTAATTACATTTTTTTAATCAAAGAAAATTTAAAAATAAAATACTTAAAGCCAAGGGCCTTTGAAAAAACCCCTCTTTAAAATAAAGATTTTCATAGAGAAATTTTTTGGAAGCGCGAACTTGTAGGACATACATATCTTAAAAGAAAGTTTTAAAGAACACTTCTTTAAATGATGACCTTTAAAACAGTATCCTTTGAACAGTACCCATGTTCTGTAACTTTGGCGAGAATTTCTCGCTTCGAAAAGATGTGGAACAAAATATTCCATCGTTTTTTTTATTTTTTTTTGAAGAACAAACACAAACCGCGAAGCTATTTTGGATTGTCTGCAGAAACACCCAGGATCTGGGCAGGAATCGAACCTGCGAACCCTCGACTAATGGTCTAGTACGCTATTTAATAGGCTATCTAATACAGGGTGGCCCAAAATTAACGATGGGGTTTGAATTGCTTATAACTTTCTATTATAATTTTTTTTCTTTTCTTTTCAGTATTTTGTAAAGAAGACTTGGGGAATTTAAAATGGAGCAGTACTCAATTGCACAATGTGCCCAAATTGTTGAGCTTTATTTTTCAAATCAACGATCCATTGTTTTAATAATTTAATTATGAGCGACGAAGCCCATTTCCAATTAAGTGGGTTCGTTAATAAGCAAAATTGCAGGATATGGGCCACGGAAAATCCGAGAGTAGTTCAACAGCGAGAATTACACCCACCTAAGTGTACGGTTTGGTGCGGTGTTTCATCGGAAAGGATAATTGTTCTGTTTTTTTGAAAATGAACACGGGGTCGCCGTTTCCGTCAATGGTGTCAGATATCTGACAATGTTGGAAAATTTTTTAAGGCCAGAGTGGAAAACCATCCGCAAGTGTGGTTCCAACAAGATGGAGCCACAGGGCACACTGCAAGGGACACAATGGCTCTTTTACGAGACATCTTTGGTGAACGAATTATTTCGCGTACAAATGATTTTAATTGGCCTCCGCGTTCACCGGATTTAACCGCTCCAGACTGTTTTCTTTGGGGTTATTTGAAAGGAAAAGTCTACATTAATAAGCCCAGAACCATCCAGCAATTAAAAAGCAATATATGCGACGAAATAAACAACATAACACCTGAAGTTTTGCGAAAGGTGATGGAAAATGTGTTGGAAAGAGCACGAATATGCGAAGCAGCAAATGGCCACCAATTGCGAGATATTATTTTTCATAACTAAACTTAAATAAAATATTCTCCATTTATATTCTGTATAAAAAAAATTTTTATAATTTTGTCTTAAATAAAAAAGTTATACGCAATTCAAACGCCTTCGTTCATTTTGGGCCTCCCTGTAGGTGAGAAAAAAGTGTGTCTGTAACTCATGTCGACAACTATCAAAAGAGCTTAGGTTGTTACGTTAGAAATGTCATTATCAGGCATGTTCTGTAAATCACGAGATCTCAAATCACGTGATTTCTAAAAATTAATTGCAGTTATTTTAGTGCTTTGTAAATTCTACGATTTATGACATTCGAAGCTCGAATAAAATATTCCATTGTGAACACAAAAAACGTAAAAAACAGTAACAAAAACAGCAATAATAATAATTTATTTTTGGAAATCGCTTGTGATTGTGAAATGTATTTTTGTTTTCGCATAATAAGTGACTGACTTGTAGATAAACGGAACTTTCAACTCCAAAACAAAAGATTCGATAATTCACAAACTATGATTATGAAGGCGTTCGATATGTACATACACATATAAATACATACATACATACGCATATGTACATGTGCACTTATGCAAACCAGCACACGTACATGTGTTTATGTGCGTAAAATACCCACGAAAAACTGAACCACTTTAATAAATATAAAGACATGGATTTTTATTAATGAATGAAAATGTATCGTTGAATGCATGAACATCTTGATATTAAAAAAAAAGAATAGAAAGAACGTTACTGAACGACCCCTTTCATTTAGTGTGTGTGTGTGTGTGTGTGTGAGAATAAGAAGAAAAATGCCACTTAAGCTTAGAAATGTTAACAGGTTTACTGTTTCTTTTAAAAACTATTGCACACCCACAAACACAAAGTATGCATTTGTATACACACACAGGCATATATTCTATGTTCGTTTCCATGTATTCATAGATGAAAGTGAGTGTGCATGTGTGTTTGTATACAGTAATGCGTATTTTTTATTTGTTTTCGCAAAGTTCTTCTTTCTTTATATTTTTCATTTATTTATTTTTGTTTTTTTTTGGTTCTGATTACTTTGTCCTATAAAAATATCCTTATTGCAATTTTTGCTTGTATGAAGAGGTTAAAATAAGCACATGCATGTGTCAATTTCTTTACACACAAGTATGCAGGTGTGTTTATTTGAATATATTACTTACACACATTTATCTGAGTGTGTATTTAACCGAAATTCGTATGAATTATTAAAAAGCAAATGAAATTTCTTGTTTAAAATGCCATTAAGTTAGTTGTTTTTACTTATTATTTTTTTTTTCGTTTAGTTTGTTAAATGTTGTGCGTCTATTTGGGCATGAATGAAGGAGTGGGCATAAGTGTGTGTGTGCGTGTGTGCATTTGTGCGAAATTGCTTAGAATCCTTAGAAAAGCAGCCTAACAAACATTAAATATGCACTCATTTCGAGGATAGGAATTGATTTGAAATGAAAAAAATTAGAAAAATAAAATGCATACGACAAAAAATTTTTTTTCTCATTCAGAATTTCATTAAAGAAATACTGAATACTGGCGTTTAAGTGTACATTTCCGCTTATACAAAACTGCGTAACCGCAGAAACTACTATCAGGGTTAAAAAAATCGTCATCACAAAAAATTAAAATGAAATTTTTATATTCACTTAAAAAATTATAATTAGAATATTATAAAAAATCTTCGTAGTAGAAAATTTCCAACACAATATTCTGCGTGTACACGAAATTTGTATGCATTTTTTTTTAATATGAAGAATC
Organism: Gymnocheta viridis; assembly: GCA_956483585.1. Lineage (NCBI taxonomy): Eukaryota > Metazoa > Arthropoda > Insecta > Diptera > Tachinidae > Gymnocheta > Gymnocheta viridis. Next base: position 120,425,395 of record OY101442.1, read on the forward strand.
TCATGACAATTAATTAATTCTGCATTATTAACTAAAGAATCTTATGGATTAGTTTATGTTAGGAATTCATTAACTGATTCGAGAATAATTCAACAAATCATTGCATACGGCCCTCACAAAAAGTAATCATTTAGATTATACTTGTGTGCCTACGTGTAGAGGGCAGACACGTAAACCAACCAACGGCCCTCACAAAAAATTGCATGCCAAAAAAATTATGCAAGAAATCGTTCGTACATTTTACGAAATATTTTGTTATATATACGAAATGTATAAAATTCTTGGTTACATTTACAAAAATAAAAATGTTACAAGCTGTAGCAAAAATAATAATCACTTTGGATTAAAAACTGTTATAAAAAAATTTTAATTAAAAAAAAAAATATTTTAGCTGGAAAATGAACACAAGTTCTTCGCTTTAAAAAAACTTTACCCACTGAGTCCTTTCCGATTTAATTTTTAAATCTAAGCAATTTGTAAAAAAACTAAAACATTTGTTTTATTGTACAAGAAAAAGTGGGCGTAGAAGTGGGCATGATACATAACAAATTATTTTTCTGTTTGGCCCAGGCTAGGTACTTCATATATTCCAAATTTCAGTAGAAATCCGTTGATATATGGAGTTTTGTATAACGAACATACAAACAAACAATAGATTAATTTTAAATATATTGTCAAAAGTGGGCGTTAAAGTAGCCATAGAAGGAAGAGGAGTGGTCAATTAAACTTGTACTTGATAAATTGTCGAGGATGAGAGACCAAGTTTAAAGGGAATCTATATATTAAAATTTTATAGAGAACGAATAAGGGTAAATGCGAATTCTACATATATGGAAGAAATGGGCGTAGAAGTGGGTGTGTTTCATTGAAAAGTATTTTAGGGCCTTGCCCAGGTTTTCTTTCAAATTTCAGCAAAATCCCTAGAAAAATGTAGTTTTGTAAACCGAACCTTTGTGATGAAATATTGAAATTTGATTTTGCCACGCCTCTCCGCCCACAGACCAAAAAACTATGTAATATTTACACATAGAAAATTTCATAAGAGTCGGTATAGCCGTTTTGGAGGAGTTCAAACAAAAAGACCGTGACCCGTGAGATTTAGTAATCAACTTTATTATTCGAAAAATTCTTGCAAATTTATTTCATAAAGTTTTCATTTGTTGTGGGTTGAGCCAGTCTATTTGAATGCATTGGCATAAGCGCCAATGAAATGCAGCCATAAAGACCAGCTCTTTATTTTTATACTTCATTTTCGTTAGTTTCCTAAAACTTAAGTTTTTAGCCTAAAATACATTGCGTAATATATACAAGGACTTCGAATATTCCACGGAAAAAGTAACTGCGAAAGACTTTTGTTTTGTATTGCATGGAATATGTTCAGTGTACTTTATGGTAAATGAGCAAGCAGTTTATAGAGGGCAGACTTACAAATAATATTTTCTGGCCCTTCACACATTCCGTGACATTTAAATTGCGGCAAATAATTATTCGAACAATACTGATTTCTTAATCCAACGTTATTTTTGTTAAAGGTATTTTATTTTTCGTTCTTCTTCAGTCGCTTTTATAAATTTCGATTAACCATCTCTGAATGAGGAACTATTAATAATTTTACACGTGTATTTAAAAGTCGTCAATAAGGAAAAAAATTAAACAAAAAACCGAAATATTTATAATAAAAACTTAAGCAAATAATAATAAATAGTTTAAGTATTAGGCTGTTCTATATTAATCGATTAACCAGACAAAACCTTGAGATTAATCGAATGATATAAACAATGTTGTTTTTAATTATGCAATTGGAAAAAATTGTATCTGAAGGAGCGAAAAGCAGATGCATTTCAAACTTTAAGTTTCTCGACACAAAATATTTGTAGTCTTGAGACATTTAATTACATTTTTTAAAGCATCTTCTAACTGTTGGCCGCTGTTAATAAAAAAAATAGAACTGTTCCCTCAAATTCAAACAAAAATTCAATATACTTGAAAAATATGCAACCAGGTTTCAGACTGCATTCCTAAATGCAGTAAATATGCGCAAACTGTCTGCAAACTACCGCAACAATAAATAAAATGTTGCCGTAGTTGCGGAAATGGTTGCTCTGCTCCATTGTTTGCATAAAGAAACTTTTGACCAAAACATGAACTGGCAAGTGGTATTTTTTGAACGCTACACATTGAGTGCTTTTACGCATGTGCGTAAAATTTCATTTAATCGACCGAACTTAAACGATTTTTTTGTTATTTCATACAACTCTCACTGCGTATTAATTTAATCGAATAGTGAAAGCGAACAAGTTAATCGGTTAACCGATTATCGTTTGATTAATTGAGCTCCCTACAATAAGCTCATAAAAATATAAAAAATTAAATACTAATTATAATAAAATACGAATACAACGAACACGCATAAATAAATATGCGATCAATGACAAAATTTTGCTTTGCGATATTTATTTAAATATTTATAAAATTTAACATACTTCGGTTTATATAATTGACCACAAGCGTTTCTTTTTGTTTTTGATTATAATTATTTAACAAAGCAAAAAAGCTTTTAAAACATTTAGCTTAGATACCAAATAAATGTTTATTTAGTGTTTATTAATTTCAAATTTATGTTTAACTTAAATTAAAAATTAGAATCAATAAGAAGTAGAGACGAAAAATTAATAAAGTTTCCGGAATATGAAACGAATCCGAATAAAGTGGCATGAACACACAGTATGCTTGAGAGAATATCTCTTTGTTTCAAGTTACTGGGTAAAATATTAAAACGAAAAAGAAAAAAAATTTGTATATAAAGGGATTCCAAGAATTTATTTCGTATAATAAAATTTATGTTGGAGCAGATCCTGCTTTGTTGCTTTCAGTGTAGAGCCACGTACACGCACACATACATAAATTAGTAGTGGAAATTTAAATTTATTTCTATAAATTATTATTAAAATGAATAAAGAAGTTGTTTTCTTCGATTTTTATTATTTAAAGCTTGTTCTTTATGATTCATCACGACCACCAACAGCCAGGCAACAGGCAGCAGACATCTTCCTCTGGCTCTGTTAATCGTCATTTACGTGGTAACGTTGTGTTCTAAACGCATAAACACATGTGCTCTTCTTGTTGTTGTTAATGTAGTATGTACGTATTTGGGAGATATCTTCTTATTATTATTGTTATTATTAATTAGTGACATTTTAAATATGTATATGTACGACGTTTATTTATTTTAATTTCTTTATTCGCGATATACTTCAGCATAAATGCTGGTCTATTTAAGTTTCTCAATCCGTTTGTAAAGAATTTAGTTTGTCCTATCGCTCTCTAAGGCAGCTCATACACTGATGCAACGCAACTCACACGACCGACTCAAGCAACCACTTGCATGAGCTCCATGTTTTTACATTGTTGTACATTCTAGTCGAATTGGAGTCGTCATCATTTGACGAAAAGATGTTTCTTTTGCTTTAAACTAATAAAAAAAAGTAATGATGATGTATACAAAAATCACTGGCGGTGCGACCGGCACGTCGAGTCACCTATAACCAGTCGTATGATTAAATCAAATCAGTCGGATTGCACAAGTGTGAATGCTTCTACGATATCCTTATGGGACAGACTTGTGCAACTGCTGCTTGAGTCGGTCGTATGTGTTGCGTTGCATCAATGTGTGTGATGCCTAGATGTTTTGAATCGATCTTATTTTAGCGAACATCACACACATGGGACTCACCGCGACATGGCGGTCAAAACTATAACTATTTAAAGAATCTATATTTTCTGATACAATTTTTTTTATTTAAACAAAAAATACGTTTAATTTAATATATTCATATCATAAATCAAGTTTTGCCAAAATGCAGTTTTTACTTTTTGAAAATTAGTTTTTAAACTTAAAACATTCACAAACGATTAATAAAGTTAATGGGTACATTAAAACCGGTTTTCCCATATAAAAATCCAACATTATACTTACAATAACGTTATTAATCGTTTGTGAATAAGGCCACTAGAGAATAGTAAAATAAATTTGTGTTGATTTTTACAGCGTACATCAAGAATATTATTGACCACTTTTTGCCTTCCTTGATCAACTCAGAATAGCTTTCAATGTCCACCTGAACTGGCATGCGTTTGATGTTATCCTTGCAGCTTTTGCAACAGATTTCCTTTCCTTTCTTTTTAACTAAGAACTATTTTTGAGCAAACGTTCTCTTCCACGTAGCTCCCATACAATTGTTACCCCGGCATAGGACTTTAAAAATCGTAAATAATTCAAATACAGTAAAAATTCGATAATCCGGATAATTGATTGCAGACCCAAATCCGGAGTAGCGAATTATCCGGATTACTACGCATGTATGTATTTATTAAAAATTATAATAATTCATAGCAAAATTAAACATAAACACATAAATATTAATTTGTACAGTTCAGTTAAAATAGATAAAGTCTTTTGTGCTCTCTTCACTGAAAGCATCTTGCATCAATACTAAACTAAAAGCGCATGTGCAACGTTTCAAAACATACTCATATCACACTATGTATTCTAACTGTATTTTTCAAAGCATGCTGTGATTTGAATAAAAAGAAATAAATAAAAACGTGTTATTCAATCCGAACTATAGTGTTGCAATCAATCCGGATTATAGAATACGCAATGAGCTGCAAAATTCTGTCCGGATTACCGAATATTCCGGATTAGTGGAGTCCGGATTATAGAATTTACACTGTGTATTGATAAACGGGTGAAATTCGATTACAAAAACCTAATTATGGCCTTATGAAATTTAGCGAATGTCGGTCCGTAATTAGACTAGATAACCTTCATATAAAATCATTTTCCGAAAATCACTTTAATGTTTATATGTATATCATTAATATTATTATTATCAAGACCAAAAACTATAGAACTATAGAATCACTTAATGAAATACACACAGAGAAAACATATCGCACCCTAAATACTAAAGGGTCACAACTCAAAATTCTTAAATTTTCAGGAGAGACAAAAAACTGTTTATGTGCAAAAGCAATGCAATTAACATAACAACAGACATAACGGGATTTTTCCAGTTAAAGATGAAACTTTTTAAGTAATTAGAGATGTGAAATGTGAATTCATTTTTGAAATAAAGTCAATTTTGGAAAATTTTTAGTTGTGACCTTTTAGTATTTAGGGTACGATATGTTTGGAATATGATTACAGTCACAATGGTATGGTTGTGCGAAACTATGTTTTGCTGCGATAAACACGGCATGGTTGAATCAGAGAATCTATTTTTATTTTAAATCACAACTACAGCCGTGATAAGCAACATGAGCTCCTAATGAATTGTGTGGTACAAAAGAAAATTCGATTATCGGAAAAAAGTTCCTTAATTTCATTACAGCACTTTTGCTTCTAAGCCTTCTCCTGAACACGGCCACAAAGCATACAGAGGTGACAGAGCGGGAGAAGTATACATGCGATATTTGCGACTCACTCTATACGCACAATTAACGACAAAGAAATGTAAAAGTTATTTGCATTCTCTTTGATATTATTTTTCGCGTACATTTGAAAAGTATGTAATATTTTGTATTAAATAGGATAAAAGACCAACACATAACCGCACTGTGCATTAATCAATGACTTCTTAGTTTAGTAAAAATTAAAAATCTCAATTTTCTTGAATATATTTATAAGAATTTTTCGTGTACAAATTTTGTATTATTTTTTGTTTGCATGCCTTTAATCGTAGCATTTGGTACTTTATAGTTGTCTCTTTCTTCACCGTTTCAAAATCGTTGACAAAAAAAGAAACATTTGGCCGTCTTCCGGCGAAATTTCCCACAGTGCACCGGCAAGTCTGTTTGACAAAAAAAAAAACAAATGTAAATTGCACCTGCAGCAGAATGTAATATTTTCTTATATTATTTTGTTGATTTATTTGCTGCAGTTGAATTTTTTGTACGCATTACACTAACATAATTCCTTTATTACAAATCATTGGACAAATCGACGTTGACCGATCTTAGCAGACGTCTACACATGCGTACGTTTTTTTATTATAATTATTTTATCATTGATCTTTTGTTATATTTTTATTTAATTTAATAGCTAAGCTAAGCTAAGCTTTATTTATTAATTAATTTATGCAGACACGTTTTAATTTTATTGTATCAATTTCAGCATTTAAAAATATACTTGAGTAACAAGAAAAAAAACAAAACGAAAAATAACGATTTTATTTCTTAATATAAAATAAATAAATAAATTGTTTTTTTTTTTGTTTTGGTAACTTGTGCCCAATATATTTTGTATAAAAATTAGCAATGAATTGAAATTTATAAATAAAACGTATTAAGGTAATTTTTTTTTTGTGTATAAAGAAGAAGAAAAAAACCAGGCCAAAATTAGGTTGTGAACATAAACTTCTGTTAAGCGCACAAGTCCTAGGATTTCAACTGAGTAGGATTAGAAAATTGAGCTACAATTTCATTTAGCTGATGCAAATCATGAATTATATGCCCATGAAAAAAAGTGTGTGTTGTGTTACAAAACACAAAAATTAAATTGTTAAAAGTGTATTTAGTTTGATTCACTTACGCAAGCGCACGGTAAATATTTGAAGCCACATTAAATTTGCTCATTTTATTTTTTTTTTATTTAAATAAATTAATTATTAATGCAAACAATAAATTCACAAAGTTATAAAAAAAATTTAACGATAAAAAAGTAAAAAATAAAATAAATAAATATAAAAAAAGAAAATAAAAAATGTGAAATAACACGCAAAAGTTAAATCGAGTATTCAAACAAACGTAAATAACATGAAAAATTAATAATAATAAAAAAAAATCAGAACGCACGTGTAACGATTTTTATTTTTCAACTTTGTTCTTGCTGTTGTTGTTGTTGTTGTTGTTGTTGTTGTTGTTGATTATATTTACAGACGCAGAACCACAGATAAAACAACAATCGAAATATGTATGTATGTATTTATGTATGTTTGTATGTACATGTGGATGTATGTATGTATTTATATATGTATGTCCATATACATATATTAATACAATATTTATAAATTATACTCGTATTTACTGATGCCCAGTTTAACGGCCGAATATTTTTAATAATAATAGCGAACAACAACAATAACAAAACTTAATTTAGTTTTAATTAACCGGCAATCTCATCATATAGAAATAAGTTTTCAATTAAAAAATTACATAATTGCTTGTAGCTGAGCTGCCAGAGTATTTTTTCCTTCCCCAAACAATTTTTAAGACTTTTGGAAAAAAAATCTCCCAAATGTCAAGTTTAGATAATCGTCCTGTAAATATTTATCGTCATCATGGAAGCCCCTTAGACTTGTGAATAGTGTACTAGACTATTAGTCTGGAGGTCGCAGGTTCGATTTCTGCTGACAAGCCATAAATGCTTCGCAGGTTGTATTCTTCTTTATTAAAAAAAAAATAAACACATATCTACTCATAGTCGACAAGAGTTTAATACTATTGGCAGAGTCTTGCTATTATCAAAAACGTAGGAAATGGCAACGGACTGGGAATTGATGTCGACAGCAGGCAGACAAGTGGGTATTTTTTGGTATTGAGTTGAATTATTGTCAACAAATAATTACAAAAAAAGGTTCAATAATTCTTTCTAATGAAATCAAATTAACTTGACTCCGTTTTAATTTCTGTACTACTCATATGATTAATGAAATTTTTCGAAATTTACTGACATTTCTCCCAAAAACTATTTTTTATTTACCCTTATTCCGATTGTCAACATCGCTGTCACATCAATACAATACCAAAAAATTGGTGCTTGTCTACTCGCTCTCGAGAACAATTTTGCGCAACTGACAGTCTATTTCTGTTCTCTAAGGACCAGAAAATAACATGAGCTTATCAATAGTAGTCAATTATTTCCGACAACGTATTGACAAGCGCCAATTTTTTGGTATTGTATTGACGTGATGTCGATGTTGACAACTGGAATAAAGGTGAATGGTTCTAAAATATTATTATTTAATATATTTATATAATTTCATAATTAATTAACGAGCTTGAGGTGACTTTTATATTTAAAAGTATCCAAATTAGTATCGATAATTCGCTACTCCTTTGTGTAGCTCCCTCAGTATAAAAATCGTTTAACATTTAATTTAGAAATAGTATAAATGAACAGTTTTCTTTTTTCTTTTTTGTTTGTATTACAATTAATTGTCAATTCAAACAATTTTTTTTAAATTTTAAATTTGCGGAAATGAACTAATAATTTTAAAACAATAATGTTTTTTTATTTTATCTTATTCTACATTTACTCCCTTAGCCTTGCTCCACTGTCAGCATCAGCTATAAAATTAATTTTTTAATATAATGGTACATCAGTTATGTGTAACATCTCTACCATGTAATGACGTTTGTACTTATTTTCTAAATTTTAAGTAATAAAAAAACTAAAAAAAAATATATTCTTATTTAATGAATTTTGTGCGAAACCCCACGCAATCCTTTAAAAAACAGAAAAAACTTTTGCGTAATCCAAAGCAGCTATTATTTGTTTGTGAAATAGATGCTGAGCAATTAAAAAATAAATAATAAACACAAGTTTATCCTAAAATATGTAAATAAAACTCAAATAAAAATCAGAATCTGAAAAAATTTTCTGACAAAAAAATAAAAATCAGAATCTGAAAAATATTTCTGACAAAAAAAACTAAAAATCAGAATATGAAAAATATTTCTGACAAAATAAAATAAAAACTAGAAACTGAAAATTTTTTCTGACAAAAAAAATCTGAATATGACAAATATTTATGACAAGAAAAATTAAAATCAGAACTCGACAAATATTTCTGACAAAAAAAATAAAAATCAGAATCTGAAAAATATTTCTGACAAAATAAAATAAAAATATTTCTGAAAAAATCTGAAAAATATTTCTGACAAAAAAATTAGAATCTGACAAATATTTCTGACAAGAAAAATGAAAATGTGAGTATAACAAATGTTTCTGAAAAAAGAAAATTAAAATCAAAAACTGACAATTATTTCTAACCAAAAAAAAATTAAAATCGTAAAATAACAATTATATTTTGATTTTTATTATAAATGTCATATTTCTTACGACCTCTGCTTTGGTCAAAGTTCGATAATTTTTCCATTCGCATTTTTCGTACAATTGCACAAAAATCTGCACAATAAAAATAGTCTGTGTTTTTTAACTTCCCGCTATCAAAAATTAATAATTTCACCCATATTTTCGAAAATAGAGTTTTCATAAAATCTCTAAATACAAATTTTTGCCCCCTAAATTTTCCCCCCACGAATTTTTTCACCTAAAGTTTTATCCTATATGAAATAAAAATCACAAAATAAAGAGAATAAATCTCCCGAACTGGCAACTCTTGCTCTGTACATTGAAATTGTAAATGCTTCTCGTATGAAAAATAAAATTTACATTGATAATTATACCAATTAGAATTGGTTTAAAAGACTAATGTTTACATAAGCCAACACCACTTAGATAGTGGAACACACGTGAACGCTGATGAGGTTGTGGTGTAGCCGCCTCCGAAAACAGCATGTTGTTCCGTTCAGCTATGTTGACAGAATAATTGCTTTTTGTTACATTTGGTTAAATTTGTTTCTTCGAAATTATCGCATAAATACATATTTTTATTTTATAAATACTGTATTAAATTAATTACCACATAAAACTTGAGTAAACGAAATAACTTTAAATCAAAAACCAAATTGGTTCGATAAAATAATGACAACCGTTTTAATTTTTTTCAAATAATCAAATGAAATAAATGTTTATCAGTTAAAGAGCGTTTAAGAAATTCATCGAAATAGTGATCATAACAAAATCGTCCAAAAAAAATTATGAAATTACATAATCCCAAAAAACATCCATATCTTTTGGCACTTATTTTAAGGATTAATTTAATTTTAATTTTTTTTAATAATTTTGTTTCTCTTCAGGAATTATTTCATTTACTTAAAAATCAAAGAAAAATAATTTATTTCATTTATTTTTTTTTGTTGAGGGGAATGAATATCCTATCATTTTTTTTGTAATTATTTCATTTCGTTAAAAACCAAAAAAACAATTTATTTAATTTTTTTTTTGGGTAAGTAGTTTAATTTTTTTAGAAATTATTTCATTTCGTTAAAAAGCAGAAAAATAATTTATTTTTTTTCTTTGGGAGTAATTTTATTTCCTTAAAAACCATAAATAAATGAGTCGAGAAAAAAATTCTTTGTTTTATTTCGTCGGGAAAATAATTTTGAATTTATTTAATTTTGTTCTGATAAATTTCATTTTCTTCAATTCAGTACTTTCTCCGAAACATTTAGTGGAAAACATCTTATATACTTTGCCGGCATTCAGCAGGGCTCAAAGATGTTCCTCTCTTTCGCTTCATTACGAAAGCATTTCCGTGATCTTTGCAAGTATTTCCAAAACCGGCTCCGCTTTCTGGAGCATTTTTGAATTTCCGGCCTTCGGCTGGACGAAAGAATATTTTACTCTTAGTTAAGTCTGAAGCCGGTTTCGCTAACTGAAGCATTTCTGCAGTTTCAGCTTTCGGCCGGACGTAAAAATCTTCTACTCCATTGTATTACGAGTACCGGGTCGACATTTTGCATGATTTGATATTTTTATATATTTTCTTATTCTCATAATCCCATAATATGTCCTCTCGCAAAAGATTATTCTGGATCCGATTCAAATGACATTGTTTATGTATCGCTGGCCGTTGATTGTAATTTTTTTTATTATTTATTTGTTTTTCTTTTAACAAACACTAACTGCTGAAGTCTTTTATGATTGTCTGTAGAAACATCTAATGTCTTGGCAGGAATCAAACCTGCGACCGTCAGACTAGCACACCAGCCAATAGTCTATGGGGGCCACATATAATGATCATATTTTAAGACATATGAATGGAGTGGCAGCGCCCCATGAAGTTCAACAAACAGTGACTTTTCCTGGATACACGATTACATACTCGTATTTTGTGTGCTGGGAAGATACATTTGTTTAAACGAGACCATTTGCTTAGTCAGGGAAATATATGTATGCATGTTTATGTTCAGAGTGTTAAAAACATTTCTTGTCTTAGGCGCTCATAAAAATACAATATCGTAAAATTAATTAATTTTCTATTTTAAATATAACGATTATTAATTTATTAAGTTTCAAATTGTTTTATTACTTTTTATTTCCTGCCACAAAAGCATAAAAAAATATTTTAATTACAAATCAACGCCTTCAGTTTCACAACATTCATACATACACACACATACACACGCACACGCACGCACACACAAAAGTTAAACAAAACCAAAATGCATTAAAAATACTTGGTCGGTCGTACCTTTCCATTTGAATGTTGAACTTAAAAAATCAAAAAGAAAACACGCACTGTCATCATGACTTTAAAGAAATCTAATGAAAACTTATAATTACAATTGTAACAGACAGACGACGTTCGTACAACAAAAAAAAATTCATTAAAAAAAACTTCAACGAAATATACAAACATACCACATCATACTCGTACATTCGAACATACGTAAACACTTTTAATAAGAATCGTATAAATAATGAGTAAAAAAAATATATATATATTAATTAATTGTATTGTATTGTATTTGATGGAAAATATAAAAATATAATAATAATAATAATTAATTATAAATTTGTAGGACTGAATGTGTGGCGTTTTTTTGGATTCAAAGAAATATTCATATAAAAATAAACGAACAGACAAACAGACAAACAAATAATAAATAACATTTGCTCCGAATAATTTTTATAATGTTAATGCATCGCAGCAATGTGTATAATTAAAAATAATATAAAAATTACTTTTCCATATACAAACATAAGTTTATGTGCTTATAAATACCTACACATATACATACATATGTACATATGTGTAGATGTAAGTATCTATGTAAGCAAGCAATAGAGGTATTCATGTGTTTAATTTTAATTATTTTAAGAAATACTTATTTCTTCGCTAATGAAGTCAACTCTAATGAGCAGCAACTGTTTTAAAGCAATAACTTTTGCAACGGTTGGAACCTAAACTACAATACAGCAAAGCAGTTTATCAACAGGAATTTTTTTTAAAGAACAAACACAAGCCGCGAAACCATTTTGGCTTTTCTGCAGAAACACCCAGGGTCTAGGCAGGAATCGAACCTGTGACCCTTCCACTAATAGTCTAGTACGCTATCTACTAGTCTACGGGGCTCCCCGTAGTGCAAACTTACAAAAAAATGGAACTGTTTCCATTACTCAATGTCAATAAAACGTCTTCAACTTGCAGCACGAATTGGCAGTGGAAAATAAGCGAAGACATTTTCGGGAACTGACTTATTCATTAGTTCTTTATAAGAATCCGATTTCGGGTACAGTTTGATGCAAAAAAGGCGGTTAAAAGGTTTTTATAAAAAGTACCGACTAAAAACTTGGAAGCACAGGCCGCAAGTTGCAAGCAGCTGGCCCACTTGCATCCAGAATTGGTGCCTGCTTTTGTGATGCCTGCCAGGAATTTATGGAGAAATGTAAGACAAGTTTAGTTCGATGTTAAATCAAACTGATGTTGCTGTTGGCTGAAGTGTTGTTAGCGCGTTGACTACAAACGACGTTCTCAGTTTTGAGGATTTGTCCCCAAATAGGGGATTTTTTTGTGATTGAGGATAGAAATTTCGGGAAAATCCCCAGGGGAAAAAGCTCTTTATTCGCTGGGGGTTTATGAGTTTTAATATATTATTATAAATCTTGTTATTTAGTTTTTCTTTTGTGTATTCAAATTCATGTACATATCGACAAATCATATTTTTCTGCTTGATGATGTTAACATTGAAAACTTTCGCAACAGAATACAGTATGACTTATTAGAAGCTCTTCTTAGACTAAATATAAACTTTAAAAATAATTCAGTTTTTGAAACGATAAACATTGTTGATCCATTTGTATATACAAGCCGTATCTATATAAATACATTTTAATATAAATATTTAGAGCTCAAACATAATATTATTTAATTTTTAAGGATATGTGGGATGAGATTATAATAATTATTTCGACCTTTTGATTGGGTTCCAATTTATAAATTAACAAAAAACTTGATTATATTCAATATATTGCAAATTTTGTTAAGAAAAAAGGTTTTCTATTGTTTAAATATTTTTACAAATAAATGTTAAATATTCCAGAAAAATCTATCCGTTGGCCCATGGATACAGTTTTCCATGCTTCCATGATTTTTATTAAGAACTACATAAGTTTTAGCAAACTACAAATTGCATACTGTCTGCATTACTTTATAGGAGTTATTCTATTACTTACTATTGAATAAGCAATTAATATATTCTTTGTTTTGCGCAGAAGTACAGCTTGCGCTTGTCATGCGGTAGGCAAATGGTTCAACACCTGGCGAAGCAAAGTGGACTTTTTTTAATTCTCTGTATATTTGTGTGTAAAAACGAACAATTAGCATGTAATAAAATAGTTGAGCCAGTGGATAAAATACTTTCCATAACACACAATAATAACTTTAAATGAACAAGTTCAACACTGACGGCAGACATTTAACTTTAATTGTGTTTTGTCTATTCACTGAATCTAAATTTTAACCACGTTATTTGCATTAAGCTAAAATAACCCCAGAGGGCAGAGTAGCTGTTACAAAATAAGTCACGTGAACGGTTCCGAAGTGGCAGTGACCAGTTTTAAGTCAGGAACTTTATATGGATGGAACTAGTGATGGGCTTTTCAGCTCTTTAAAGCGCGCGCTCTTTTTTTCAGCTCATTTTATTGAACTAGGTCGTTGTTTTAGTTCAATAGCTCAGTAGTTCCGTTAGTCACAGTTCATACTATGAAATTTTTCTTTCTGAAAGTGTTAGTTTGTTGGTGTACGGGGAGAGAATATTGGCAAGAGGTGCACTATTTCATATACTTTGAAATTCTCTTGTGGTTTGTTATTCGTAACTGTCAAACTGAATATGGCTGCAGCTTTATTTTTGATTTCCTTTTACTTTCCTTTTCTTTCATGGTGGTGAGAGCAAAAATTTGTGTACAAAAAAAAAGAATTTGAAGATAAACATGCAAAAATCTTGAATTTAATTACAAAAAATTTCAATGTGTTTGAAAGTGTTAATGAAAGTTCAAAAGAGAATTTGAGAAAATTTCAGAAAATTCCACGAAACAGTTTCGTGGAAGAAGCTTAATTAATATCATCTGTTCAAAAAGAATGAGTCATAAAGAAAGTCATAAAGGGAAAATAACTAAAATACACAACAAATGCAATTGCATTACAAATAGTTTCTTTCGTGGCTAAAAGTGATCATTATAATGATACATTCACTTCGCTCACTAGTGTGAATAGTTCAATTGAACTAGTTCGTTCACGAACCACCCTAATTTTGAAGGAACTTGTCACTATTACATGGCGTTGTCATTGCAGGGGGTCAATTGGCATAATGAAGATACTCGATGACAGGTTAATGTATTTGCTTAGTGAAAAATAATACGAGTATGCGTGTGTATTGGATACCAGCGATGGATAATTGAATTTTTCTTGGGTATCAAAAACATCATCATTGACTTCCAGAGTACTAAATCGAACGAATTTTTTTAACACTTTCAATGGGATTTATTTTTTTATTCAAAATAATATGTACTATATGGGACTTGCAGCTCATATTATGTTTATGTTTCGTTCTCCCAACTAACACACAAGATAAAACAATTTTATATATGATCATTTAATACACAGCGTTATTCGCTATACTTTTTCAAACCTAGACAGTGGTTCGAAATTAATATACGAATTCAAATGGGTGTTCATTTCATATCAAGTGCTTAACTTGCTATCGAATCTCAAAGTAACACTACATCGATCTCAAATGTTTTGCTGTTGAGGAAGTTTATTTAAAAAGCTAAGTCAAGAAAAATACTTTTAAAAAATTCAGTTTTTTTTCTCATTGATTTACAAATTAACATAACTAACAAAATTTTGTTTTGAATTTTTTTTATGGAACGCACTCAGTTTTTTCTTTGAATTTTTCATAAAAATTTGGTAGAAAATTTAATTTTTAATTTCTGAATTAGTCCCATAATTTCCAGAGAATAGAAGGTTTCCCAAATAACATTCCGATAATTTTAAAACGACAAGAGTTTTGATTTCGAATCAATCCCAAATTGTCATTGAACTGCAGTCCTGCGCAAACACACTGAACCACATGTTTAAGACATTGCAACTTTTTTTTCAAATACTTTCTCGACATTAATACTGCCAAGAAGATCTACTGGGAAGTCCTTTTGGAAAATCATTTGTTGAACGCGTAGAACTGAAACTTTCAAATGAGTCAGCGAATTGACATGGTATTTTTCAAAAGCAAAAAAGTACGACCGTGTCCACTCTCACGTCTCTGATAGATACTTTTTCTATATGATACATCAAGAGAATAGAATGTTCTACTCTCTGAATGTTTTAGAAAAACCATGTTTGTCATAAAAAAACATGATCTATTTGTGTCATAAATCAAGAAATCAATATTGTGAGCGGTTCCGTTATTTTGCTGTGTTGTGACGTAGACATAGAATATGTTTTGTAAACAAAAGTACATTTGAGTATGTAAAGTAAGCCGAAATGTAATATTTTGGTAGCCCGAGTAAGCTCTTCTTCAAATAGCTTCAAGAACAAACTCAAAAGTTTTACTCGACTGCATCTCTTTTCTGTCCATTTGAAATTTTGTTCAAATCGATGCAACAGTTTAGAAGGTATTTAGTTATTTCCAGTTTTGCGCCAAAAATCTCTTACACTTTTTACAACAAACACGAATTTGTATTCTATGATGACGTAGATGCGCAGTAGAAAAGTTTTTTGTGCGGCTGAGTGCGCAATCTAGTTTTCTTGATTCATGAATGAGTGTAAGCTTTTTAAATGTGTTGGTTTTTATTTCAAATAAGCGAGATGACCGCGCTTTGTTCAAAGCTAGAATTATGCTGAATTATTTATTTTTACTTCGATCATGTTTGGAAGTGAAAAAAGTTATTTTTCCGATCATAATTTGTTTAAATAAGATTTTAAAACACATTCGAAAGAGCGCATACGTGGCACACTGATGATGAGGTTACAGCGGCCTCCAAAAAACAACGTTGTTTCTGCTCTGCCGTGTAAATATAAATAAATTAGTGTTAATTTTTTCCCTTGTTCCTCTGGAATAGTATCACGTATGACATTCTTTCTCACTATAAATGTTACGAACTTTAGTCAAATTGAATTAGCAACTAATTAAGTTCGACAAAATAGCCATATTAAAATAAACATAAAAATATTTTGTTAAACATAAAAATTATTTTCGGTGTAATAGCAGGACGTTGAATTTTTCGAAACCGAAAAAAATCCCTTTAAAACGGGCACTCTGTATTCTAACTCAGGTCTTGTGTCTAAATAAATTTATTGAGAGAATAAAACTTAAAGAGCGCATTGGGCGCTAACGCCAGGTTTTCGTTTAAGCATTTATTTATGTATATCACATCGGAAAGCAGTTGAAGTTACAGTCGTATTCTGTTTCCCTATTGAGTCAGATACTATATCCGATTCAACTTCTTCAATCGGACCTTCTTTGTGGAATGAATTCTAGTCTGTTGGAAATTCCTTCATAAACTTTTAGCCACCAAAATAGCCTGTCGAGAAATGTTTTAGAGGATTGGAAATTGTTGAATTTTATTTAAAGTACCATAAAAACCGTAAAAGAGACCTTTCAGCAGGTGTTTTTATTTTCTGCGAAACATTTTTTTGTATTAATTCGAAAAAACACGGCATTTGATTTCCTTTAAAATTGTTATTTAAGTTGTGAGTGGCCCTTTTTAACGTTTCATAGTCTCTTTCTTTAGGAAAATTATTAAATAATTATTATTAAATTTTTTTTTAATTCACTGCTCGATAAATTTAAATTATAGGGAGACTTCGAACCAGCGCAACATTTCAATTTAAGGGTTAAAATGTCTCCATAATTTCCCCTGAATTATTATTAATTGTTTCTCTGTAGTTTTTTGTTATTTTGTATTTTATTATACTTCAGGCAAACATATGGTACATTAGCACACGCACACACTCACATGCATGCACACATGCACACACACACACACACATGTTGTACTGTACATATGTACATACATACGTACATATTTTATTTTTAATTTCTCAATAATATTTTCATATAAACTTTATTTATGAGTAATTAAGTTTTAATTACAAATGAAGGCGTTAATACTAAAGTTTACTTTATTTTTTAATTTTGTTCTCTTTCATTTTAATGGAAAATAATTTAAAAGTACAATTGGAAAAAAGGGATTGTAATTAATTATATATAATGAATGGAATACATACATACGTACATACATACGTACACATTTACAAATATGAAATGGAAAATTATGTGCGAGTTAATAGATTACACATGCACAAATAATTATATGGAAAAGAAAAGAATTATTTTAAAAAATTAATAAGAAATTTTCAAGATGTTTTTCGTTATTTTAATGGCAAATAAAAAAAAATATTAAGAAGAAAATACATTTACATGCATTTTTCTGGGCAATATAAATAATTAACACCGCAACTGCAGGCAAATGAAGATTTCAAAAGAAATTTTTGTGTAAACTCTAACAAATGTCCATTCAAAGAACTAAACACACATCAAAATACTTCGAATGTGCACAAACGCTTCTACATCAAAGAAATTAATAATTTATTTATGTAGGCGAACGAACGAACGAACGAACCAACGAACGAAGAAACATGTACCACCATGAAATAAAATGTCTGCATTTTTATTACAGAACATTCTCAACCCAAACCCGATCACAGATAATGAAACTTTTACAGAACCATACGAACAGTCAGTCTTAAGCAAAATAATGATCATAATTTCTTATTTTTATTATTTTTCAGTTTGGTTTTCCTTAAAGATAAATCAAACAGAAAAATTAAAAACCAAATATTTTTTAACAAATAAATATGTATATACGAAGTCAGACGCAGAATTACCTAACAAATTTTACATATTCCTTCTTCTTTCTTTGCTAAGAAACGTCTCTAAATATTACAAAAAAAAATCACTTTTTGCTAAAAGATTATTCAGAGGACACTTAAAAAACGTATTTTTTGTTAAAAATATATTTTTTAATATTATGGTGTATTGACTTCGGGCGAAAATCATTCAAAAAAATAATTTTTTAATAAATATATTAAAAAGGTACTTTTTGTTAAAAAAGTTACTAAAGGGGTAATTTTATTCTAAGGTACTTTTTGTAAGAAAACTACTTAAAATTTCTTACTTTTTAGTAAAAAGGCATTTTTTATTAAGAAGTACTTTTGATTAAAAATTACTTAACAGGGTAATATCTATTAAAATTATTTCTCGCAGAAAGGTACTTTTCACTTAGAAGATAAATTTAATTAAATGGGATTCTTATAAGAAATAAACGGGTACTTGAAAAACGAAAAATGCACCCTTTTATAAAAAAATATTTTTTATTAAAAAGTTAGTTGTTAAATGGCACTTTTTAACAAAATTATACTTTTTGTCAAAAGGGTGCTTTTATAAAAAATTTTATTTTTGTCAAAAAAGTAATTTTTATTAAAGAGGAGATTTCCATTATAAACGTACATTTTTAAAAAATTTACTCTACTAAAAATTTACTTTTGAAAAATTTGAAAATTTACTTTTTAATAAAAATTTACTTCTTATTAAAAATTTACTTTTTATTACAAATTTACTTTTTATTAAAAATTTACTTTTCACTAAAAATTTACATTTTATTAAAAATTTACTTTTTATTACATAAGGGATTTTTTATAAAAATAAATGTCTTGGCAAAATTTTTCTTTTTATTTAAAATGTATTTACGAGTATTAAAGGATTTTTTACTAAAAAGTGCTTTAAAAAAAGGGTTTTATAAACTAGTTTATATAAAGAGTGGTTCAAATACCAGTATCATTTAAATCATATTTTTATTTATTTTGACAAAAATGAGTCACTTGAACAACGTTGGGAAATATTGCAAACTTATTATCGTGTATCGACTTCGGGCGAAAATCATTAAAAAAATCGTAATTTAAGAAAGCTACTTTTTCATAAAAATGTAATTGATAAAGATACCTTTATCTTTT
This sequence comes from Gymnocheta viridis, assembly GCA_956483585.1. Lineage (NCBI taxonomy): Eukaryota > Metazoa > Arthropoda > Insecta > Diptera > Tachinidae > Gymnocheta > Gymnocheta viridis. The sequence continues at coordinate 120,444,597 of OY101442.1, forward strand.
TAAAAACGATTTTTTTGTCAAAATAATGTCTTCTTTAAAAAGAAATACATATACTACTCGTATGTATGTATTAAAAAAATGTAATAATTCGTTCTGTTTAGAAAGGTGTTAAACAAGGGCATTCGAAGTACTTGTGAGACCACCCTCGTGCATACTTACATATAATGCAATGAAATGCAACATGTTTGTGTGCGTGTCGTTCTTTATTTATTTATATTTTATTGTTTTTTTTTCTTTTCGATTTGTATATTTTTTTTCATTTTCTTATAATAAACTATTAAATATTGATGAATGCACATTGTGAACTCACACATGTACACACATACACACACACATACACACTCTGGTTGCTGAATACGGTTTATAAATGCATGCATTTGTATCATCGAGCCTTAAACCAAAGTCAATAAGGCAGGCACAACTGCATGATGCAGTTCTTGTATCTTGTCATATCAAACTAAAATACATACACAGACGCACACACACGCACACACAAGCGCACACACAATTCTTTAACACGTTGTAATGCATTCAAGCAGATGTGTTAAAATTCGTAAAGTAATAAAAAAAAACAATCTGTATGAAAAATGTAAACAAATAAATAATGAAATAAACAAAAACACTAACAACAATCGAAAGACGATAGAAGCCGAATCAAAGATACCCTACTAGAAACAGATGTACATATGTATGAATAATACTGATTCATTCCTTCATGCAATAAGTGCTCTTGCCTAAAGATTTATAAACATCAGCAAGCTTATTATGTTTGTTTTATGTCAGGAAGAGTGCCGACAACTCTCATACTTTGAGAAGTTTTCTGAATGTTAAAGAGCTGCTGCATCTAAAGTACAGCCAGCAGACTTCAAAGAACACCATGAGTAAACAATAATTTTATTGTGCTTAAATAAACAAGTTAAAATTTATTTATTTTATGATTCTTCCTTTTCGCTATTGGTATGTGCAGTTTTCACAAAACGCTGCAAGTAGCGATAGTTTTAAGCAAAATACAACTTCATGATTAAATCGTTTACACTTTAAAATAAAAGACAAAATGCTTTTAGATGTACTAATACTTTGAGTTAGCCTTCCAGTTAAGCTTAAGGCGCATAAGTTGATGGAAAAAAATATCTACATATTTTTCTAAAACGTTCTATAATAAAAAAATAGAAAAAAATTTTAACAGTTTTGAAAAAATTATGTTAATTAACTTCATTAAGTATTTTATTTAAATAAAAACAAAATTTATATAAATATATACTTATGGTCCTAATTGATTTCCAGGCGCTCTCTCGTATCAATTTAATGCATTCTATGTGCCCAAGTATGATCAATCCCCCAAACTACTATTCCACTTGATGGGGATCATTGTTTTATAGAAATAAGCAGCGTTTTAAATGAGCTTTCTGATGATTATGCAGACTCGATATATAATGCAAAAGTTTTATTTAAGAATTCATCGATACCATCAAATTTAATTTACATTAAAGACAATTTTGAATGTATTTTCCACAGTGTAATCAAATTTAAGACCAAAGGACTTCCTTTACATGAAAGTTTAAAAAACATACACAGTAACATCGACTGAGGTTGAACGTAAATTTTCAATATATTCGACTGTTTTGTGCGACAATCGAAGATGATTTCAATTTGAATACTTGAAAAAACATATAATTACACTTTGTGATAAATATTTTTTTAAATAAAACTGATTAAAAATTATTAGTCTGTGTTTTATCGGGTGCATATTTTTGTGCATATTTTAAAATTTTTTTTTTTTAAATATTTGCATGCCTATTTGAATAATTTTTAAACTTGTCCTGCTTATGAGGTATTAAAAATCTCTTATGATTATGTATTCATGAAAGCTTCTTAAGCTTAAGTTTACACAAAGATGTCAGTCGACTCGCCTAGAAAATATTTATGGAAATCACTAAAAAAAACACCTTGGATTTCCATATATAATTTTCTGAATTGATTAAAAATATGCAGCTAATTAAGTTCTAAATGTATTTTGTATCATTTGATTAAAATTTAGTAACTCGATTTGGATTTCTTTCTAAAGATTCGCAAAGCTTTCACATTTAATATATTTCGAAAAAATATTTAATTTCCATATCCCCCCAGTAATCAAGCTGGCAATTAAGTAATTCAGAGCAAAATGTTGACAATACATAAGAATTTTATATCGTATGCGATATTTTTCAAATAAGTATTTATAACATGTAGTTGAGTGCGACAAACTAAGGCGGAGCGATGGGAACGTTTTAAGAACGTACGCTTCTGCACTTTTGAACGAAGTTCAAACAATATTTTATGGGACTATTCTCAGCAACAAGAAGGAAAGTGAATGTAATCCTCCAAACAAATACTTAATGCTACAACATCATAGATCTCGTTCAAAACGCAAAAATGTGCGTTAAAAAAATCGTGTGGACCTAAGCAACTTGCACGGCGGTACCTGTTATAATCACAGAGCTGTTGCGTAAAAAAAGTGAAATAAGGAACATTCATAGTTAGGCAAAGTACATGGTTTGCAGTATTTAAAATACAAAATACTTACACATCATGTACTCGTATATATTTAAAATACTTCCATTTATTGTACGTACTTCAAATACGAAATACAAAATACTTCCACGTCATGTGTGTATTTAAAATACAAAATACACCATTTTGAATTCAAACCAAAAAATACATTAGCTAAAACTAATCAACAAAACAATTGCTTCCTTTCATAAATATCAGATTTTTTAATGTGGCATCAGACAAACTTTTTCTTGTTAGAGAATAAATAAAACCTGCTGAAGAAAATAATCTTTCTACGGGTCCTGATGAGCACAAACTTGTATTAAATTCTATGAATACTCTTTTTATATTTGGATAGCTGTCAAGAGTGATAATGTCTTTGCTGTTCACTGAGGAAACTGACAAATTCCAACTCCAAATTTGATGTCCTAGATTCACCATCATCCCTATCTACGAAAACAATAAAATCATCGTCTTCTCTACTGGTGCTTCTACTTCTGATATTTCCAGGTGTCATTTTAAGTTTTTTGTAATTTTCCTCCAGAGTATAAATTGCAAGATTTCGGATTCTTTGCCTTTCTTCTGTCGTGATGTTTTCTGGCAGCCAACGCATCTTATAACCAGGATGACAACAGGAAGTCAAAATAGCTCTATTTATTTCCGGTGACAGTTTAAAAACTTATCAAATCTTTTTTCCAAGCTCTCTTAGTAGTGATAGGACTTAAATGTCTTAAATTGTTTCCATTCAAACGACTTAGTCTTGCTCTGATAGACATTAAATTCGGCAAAAGTTTTCCGTAATAACAGTTGTTACCCTGAAGGTAATCTAAAGCAGTGGCAATATGATTAAAAACCACAATGAATTCCTCTAAATATTCCAGTTCTATAGACGCGAAAGTGCTCTCCTTACGTAACTTACCAAATAATTCATTTAATTTGGATTTACTTTTCATAAGTTGTGCTATGTATTTCAAATACTGCCCAGCCATGGGAACATTGTTATGATCATCAGAGATCATTTTCAGAAAGTTTGCAATCATAAAAACGACGCAATTGAATACACAGCTGAATCACACTTCAAAGCAACCCAATGATCACGCATAACGAAATCGATCGCAATCAAGTAACTTAAGTACAATGAAGTTTCCGCTCTTCTACATCTCTATTTACGCAATTATGGGTGACAGAAAGAAACCATAATAAATTTCAACACATTTAGTAGAGTTTCATTACCAAAATCTCCTAAAAGGGGAGAACTTAAACAATGCGCTGGTACGCGCCACCCGCAATTGTGTAATAATATTAAACTAAATCACTACCTTGAGACCGTAAACGAAACGGTCAATATATATTCAAATCCTTAAAAATCATAACGTCACTGCAATCTCACACAAACACTCGCCCACATATCGCTCCTTTATTGTAACATAGTCATATCTCAAAAAAAAATTACGTGTGGCACTTGGGGACTGCCGCGGCAAAGCTATGGCATAGCGTTTTTTATCAACTTATGCAATTATAATTATTTATTTATTTTTTATTAATGCAGTATTTTTTTTTTTCTTTGATATTAATTCAAGTTTTTTTCTTTGATATTAATTCAAGTTACACTTTTTGAGCGTGGTGACCAATAAGAAAACAAATTTTTTTCTTTTATTGAAGAAACGAAGAGTTAATATCGTTTAAAATATTTTTATTATCTTACAATACAAGAAGGTTATTCACGAATTTTTATCATTGAAACTATAGGTTTATAGTAACTGAAATAAGAAACATAAGTTTGAGACTTGATATCCTCTAAATATCTGGAAAATATCGCTTCAAAACCTACGAATTGTCGGTTTGTTTGTGTATATCATTTTTTGTCAATTACGCCATTTTGTGTTTTCCTGCATGTAAAAATCTGTTCTGGCAATACTTTATGAAATGAATGAATGTTAATAAAATCTCATACTTTAGGGGTTAACATACGCTAGTCAATTCAAATACTTAAGAAAACATAAGACTTATAAACTTAGTTAGTTAGTTAGTCAGTTGTTAGTTTTCTTTCGTTACGGAATTTCTTGATTCGGTCGCCGCACTCAAAGACCGCGATAAAAGCTATGCAATTGCTTAAAAATCTCGTTCTACACAAAACGGCTTTAAAGTTTCAAATTTACTCTCGCATCAATGCAAAAACAAAACGAGGTGAGTAAACAAAATATTTTTATGAATTTTTCACACAAGATAAAGAACGTATACGATGAATAATAAAAAATCATATTTTTTGAGATATCACTACGTTGCAATAAAGGACCGATATGTTATAAGAGCATGAGTGTGTAGAAGAAGTGTTTTATATACACTATGAATGCCTTAATAGTGTAAGCAGGTTCAAAGAACTCACCCAACAAATCATTTGCTTTGGTAAGTTTTTATATTCATAAAATACATTTAGAAAGACCGCCAGAATGAAAATAATTCTTTTTTACAAATAAACAAATTACTCATCTTAAAAAATGTAGCAGCAGCATTTCATCGCAAACCCCTTTGCCCACAGCACTGATTCGATTTAATTAACATGCCATTTATGTACGAGTAAGTATGTAATTGTGAGCATGTGTCTGTGTGTTCCACTGTAGCTGTGATCATAAAAATAATATAAACTAAACAAATAATTTTATTAATAAAAGAAAACACATGTTTATTACCAGACTCATTGACGCATTTGTTTATTCGGTTGTGTAAATGTATGTAACTAGTTTGATGCCCTCCGCTGTAGTTTTCCACACACTCGAATATTCATGAAAGAAAATTAAATACATATTTCAATTTTTCATTTATTTTATTTTTATTTTTTGTTTCTTCTGATCTTGTTGTAAAAATATGAATTAGAAATAATAATAATATGAATTACACACACTTGGCGTTCGTTGCACTGTGATTGTGTTCTTTTTTTTTAAGCAAATTTATTTATAATTGTATTTAACAAGCATACGCGAGATTTAAATAAAAGTTTATTTATAAAAAAGATACTCTTTAGACATTGAAGTTGTTTAATGTGGAAAAGTTTAACTTTATAACTTTTTTTTGAAGCGGATTTATTTCAACATTATTAATCAGAAAGTCATTAAGCAAAATAAAGTCGCTTTACCGCAAAGAAACAGTGAGGCCGAAGGGAAAAGAAAATTTAAATAAATTCTTAACTACTGATTACAGTGCTTAGAAACTTGGCATAACAATAGAGCAGATGCAAGGCAAATTCGTAACAGCTAGACTCGCCTCAATTCGCTATGAAAAATACCTGCCTTCTTTGTCAAAATCTAACGCCAAACACTATGTATATATAAATCAAACATAAACAAATTTCGACAAACAAAACAGTTCAAAATGCAAGGAGATGCAAGGAGCAAAAGATAATCAGCTAAGCTGTCGAGACCACCTGTTATGAACTCGCCTTGGAGCAGATATTAATTATGCAGAATATTTTCTGAAAAGAGTTGCAAATTAGGCACAAACTAAGTTCGTCATAAAATTCCCAAATAATTCTTCTTAAGTTCAAGTAAAGTGAGCAAGCAGGTCATCCTGAGCAAAAATTAAAAAAATTAAAAATCTTTGAAATCGACTTAGAATTATAAAAATGCACCGCAAAGGCTTTTTAAACCCGAAAAAATCACCTTTCGCCCCTTATAACACCTTTCGACTATCTAACTTTTGCTCTATAGATTTTGCAAATTTCTTATGAATCCCAACGATTCTATCATTGGCCCCACTGTACAATATCATTTATTTGTTAGATGGCTTGGCCGTTCTCGTTTTTTTCTCTACTATCGTAAATAATTACTTTTGTATTTTTCTCATTTTTTTTTGGTTCAATCTATAGAGCAGCAACGCAAATAAATGTATTTGTAGCTTTTAGATAAATATATTTATTTTATTTATTTATTTCTATTACTTTAATTAAAATAAATTGTTTGCGTTTGTACAAGCAAAACTGAAACATCTAAAATATCTACAGTTGAAATAAATAAAATATAATGTTAGTAATTCAAATAATATATAATTAAAGTTCGCATAGTAATTTTTTATTGTAAATATTTTCATTGTGCTGGGGAATTTCCCCAAAGCATATAATAATTTCATAACAAGTTGGAGATCGAAGCGTGAGTAAATTTTCACTCACGCCCGTAAACGGTTATAAGCAATAAAAAGTTACTGATTTGAAAGGAAAAAAACTTAAAATGATCCTTTGTTAAGCTGTAACTTTTACATTTTACTGAAAACTTGTTTGCAGACAATAAATAATACATCGTTTTCATTTGTGGTTCAGAATTGTATTTCACAAAATTCAATTTATTATCCCAATTCACAATCTTGTGCAAATGTTCTTGCATGGTAGCATTTGCAAAGTGGTGTAGCATATTTTTACTTTAAAATAACAAAATACAAAAATATGCACTTGCTACTCTTGTATAAATACTCGTAAACAACACCTAAAGGTAGTATGTAGTATATAATTGCACTTCACATATGCAACACTTAATTGGCAAACCAGAATACCGAAATGCTCTCTCGCCGCTCATTCATGCATGTTTATGTGTAAATGTATATAAATAAATAAAATCTTTTTCCACAGCTGACTGCGGATTTCGTGTTTTGCCAAAAAGTATTCCTAAATAAATCAATAAGGCCGTTCACGATTGCTGGAAAATGTTCACAATTGCAAAAATATGCAATCTCAAATGCACAAGTTTGCGATTAGGACTATTGTATTTTAGGTAATTGTTTTGACTATGCTTTTTAGAACCAGAAAAATCCAATTATCATAAGCAGTAGCAAGGTATACAAATTGTAAGATACACTCAGTTCGCCAGCTGATTAACAGTTGATCTCTTTCCTTGAATTGTCAAATTTTGTTCAGAAACGCTGACACACCGTTCTAAGAACTAACAGAACGCGCAGAGTTGTAACACAATTTCTCATTCAACTACCTGTTCTCTCTCTCTCTCTTTCTCTCCCTCTCACTCCATTTCCCAAAGAATATTGCTCATCAGGGATGCAAAATGAAATTTTCAAATTGTACTAGGTTTTAAGAAAAAGTGTACTTTTTTCAGTCCGATTGTAATTTTTATTTTTTAATTATTTTTTATTAACAATTAACTAAAAACGTACATAAAAATTCATTTGTTCATATATCACTGAAATTAATTTGTACTTAGTTCTTATATATCATGTAGACAAAGTTAACAATTAAATATAATGCTGAATTCCAAAAGGTACACAAAAGACTATCAGTTGTTGAGATCTGAATATAAAATTGTACTTTATGGTATACTGCTTGCGAACAAACTAATTAAATGACTTCAGTAAATCCTTTGATTGGATTAGATTAGCGACAGTCGAAACAAACAACCTGTTCCTCTCTTTTGTTTTTATTAAATTTTGAAACGAAAATATCCTCTCCATATTTGCAGCAGAATGTGGAATGGATAATATTCCTCCAGCAATTCATTTAATTAATTTTTCATATCTGATACCTTCGTCCAAAACAAGACGTATTTAAGCAGGTTTTCTACTTTTTTCCACAAATTAGAGTCTCATATATCAAAATTTGTATATGTTGAGATGTCAGTTGTTAGATGTCAGTTAGAGAGTCACCATATCAGTTATGAATCCATTGGAATAGTCGCTACTTTTTTCTATCTATTAGGCACAATCCAGACACCTCGTCGGAAGGGGGCTTTATCTTTCGAAACTATTGACGATTTCGGCAAATCTTTTGTATATAGTTCTTTATTTGTTTCTTTTGCTACTTTGGAATTGCAGCATTCTCCTTCGATGATTCGAAGGATAGCAGGTTTACTTGGCTGATCCAATGGGACATATCGCCATAAAAATTTGATTTGAAGATTCTTCCGGGAACTCTCATCGACCTACAGCTTCGTGTTGGATTTCCCTTTCGTATTGATTGTGTTTTGTTTGGTACTCCATCACTTAATGATATATTTTTTAAATTTGTTCACATGTGATTGCTTTTGTATATTTGTATATGTGATGTGTAGTGTCCCTGACGGGTTAAGTGTATCCATGTCAATATTTTTGTCAATAATTATGGTGTCGTTTTGGTGACACTGTCAACAAACTGTATTTCTTTTTTGTCTTTTTTTTGGTAGGTAGAGAAAATATTTAATGGTTAAAACCAAATCATTAATTTAAAACAAACGGAAGGAAGTAGCTTTTATTTTATTTAACAATTACAAAATTATACCTCAAAGAAGACTGTAAAATATTTCATACCTGATTTTACTTTTAAATACTATTTTAATTAAATTCTTGTACATCGTCAGTATAATTTTAATATTGACAGCGTCTTTAGTGAATCAGTACAGTTTTACTGTGGACATTTCTCACAGTGTGGTGATATCGTCAATAGCAAGTCAGTACAATCTTAATATAGACGTTTTCTCCATATAGTCCCACAAGAACTACCTAGTCAGTATTGACACAGTCTACTGGTAGGTTTTGTAAGACAAGCCTGTGTTAAAGTCAATAGCATTAGTTGGGGTATAATTTGTCAGTAGTAGTGGTGACATCGTCAATGGGTAATCAGTATGATTTTACTATTGACATTTCAGACACATCAAGTAGCTACCATCGAACAAAGGAAGTGACAACTGGAAGGGAAAATATCTGATGAATATGTTTGTTTAGTTGGGACTTCAACGAGTAGATATCTGCGCGCAAAAAAAAATATATGGTGATGCTACAAAAGCGTAATTATGTATTTGTAGCTTATTGTATTGCCAGATATCCAGCCTTAGGCTTTGGTTATGGTGGTAAATCTGACAATTGCATCCACAACTTGCTGTTTGTCAATGCATCTTTAGTTGTACCAATACTGCAAATCTTCAATTGTCTAAAGTTTAGTTTTGCTGGGTAGATTGGAAATATATTTTCAATGGATTTATTCGTTCGTTTTACATTTATTTGCCATTTCGTTTTGTTGCAGATAATTAGCAGGTAAAGTTCGCATTTCTTATATAAAAACATCAACAACAACAAAACAACACAGATGTAATTAATAAATTTTAACATACACAACTTACGTAAACCTCTAATAATTATTTTGTAGAAAAATAGAAAAATACATACGTTCTGCGTATAAAACTAAAAAAAGAAATTATTAATGTAATTTATTGTAGATATTAGACGACTGTGTACTCGTATGTATGTATGTATGTATATTATTAGCCGTATGCACTTTTATTTATACGTTTGTTATTTATTTTTTATTTGTTTTTTTTTTTTTTGTAATATTATTTTTGCATTACAGTTCATAATGAGTTTTCATGCGTGCCCCTTTTTAACCGACAGATTTGCAGTGCTGTTTTAGCATTTGCTATGAAAGTCGTAAAATGTTGAATTTGTTTTATGCATTAATATATACAAATATGTGCAAATATACTTCAATAAAAATGCATTGTGTGCAGGTATGTCAGCATGCTATGCCCAGTTAACAATGAACAAAATATTTATAAATAACATTTAACTAAATAAATTTTGTGCAAAAGAATGTTGGCTAAAAACTATTAAAAAAACATTTATTTATTAGCGCTCAAAAGATCAAATTTATCTTTTGATTTGAGAACTTGCACATGTGTGAATGATAATAATTCTCGTATCAAATGTTTCATGCATAATTTTCAAATAATCATTAGTATCATCTGAAAGTGAAGAAATGCACAGGAACACAACGTGTAGATTGGAATTAATTTACTTCTCCCTTGTTCTGTGGAATATTGTGTCGTGTTCAATTCTTTCCGAACAAATTACACAGTGCAACAAGAAAAACCAGCCTCAACAACTCCAAGGGGAATTGAAAGTAGACCATTAAGTAAACGGAACTGCCAAAGGGTTTTAAGAAGTTAGCATGAATTTAATTTTTATGGCCTCTTGAAGTTGGGCCAAATTTTTATGAGTGAAAATTTAAAAAAAATGTATAAATATATAAAAATATTTAATGGAATGTAATTGTGCGTACTTATTGTTGCATTGAATCCAATGCGGAAAAATATTTTTTTCTTTATTTCAACAAATGGTGGTTGGTATAGGCGTGGTCAAATATAAAGAAATTATCAATTTTGGATTAAAATGTCCGACATGACATTCATTGTCTTTTTCAGAAAAATTTTAAACTATTCTGGATCAAACGAATCTCAAATTCTATTGAATAGAACAAATTATTTTCAGAATGTGATTTAAATATTTTGAAAAAAACGATTTTTAAGATTTTTTTTGTTTTATTAAAAAAATGTGTTTAAAACGTTTTATTGCAATAAAAAACTTATGCCGTTTTCTTTTCTAAAAAAATTTAACATTTCCTTTACTTTTTATCAATAAACTGCTATTTTCTTAAGACAAAAATTTTGCCCGTAAGTGATGATACAATAATTTCTAATTATCTCACTATTTAAAAAATAATTGCTAATATTCAGTAAAAAGGATAAAAAATGTTGCATTTTTTTTAGAAAAGAAAACGACATTAGAGTTCATTTTGTTCACTCGAACCAATATAAATATTTTAAACTATATGGTTCGAAGTATTTTTGATTGGATTCAATGCAATTTTTTTTCATGGTACAAAAGATGGTCATAAATGACTATAAAAATTTAATTCGAGCTAATTTTTCAAAATCCTTTGATAGCTTTGTTAAGTTAATGGTGGACTTTCATTAATACGAACTTTAGCCTAATGAAAGATGTCTCAGTAAGAATGCACTTTTTTAAATTTAGTTTTAATTTATAGCAGTAACGATTTCCTAAACAAATTATCTCAAGAAATTCTGATGTCAACTGGCCATCAAGATCATGCGATTTAACACCGTGCGTTTTTTTGAGTTTTGTGAAATCTCGTATTTACGCCAATAAGCCAGAAACAATTCCTGAGCTCAAATCGGATCTGCAACACGTCATCGGTAAGCTACAGCCACATCTCTATGAAAAAGGCATGGAAAATTTCATGAAAAGAGTAATGGCCTGTCAACAGAGCTATGACGATCATTTGACCGATATTTTATTCCATATTTAATCGGAGCATGTCTTCTAATAAAAAAAATTACAACTATCTCAAAAACTAGTGTTTTATTTTAAAATGAAAAAGTGCATTCTTACTGAAACACCAATTCCATATAAAGAAGGAAAAAATCTTTTGACTTATTAGACACAATGAGCCGACTACCCGACTTCATGCCAATGGAGAAATAATTTATGTACTTAGAAAAAATTTAACTAAATTGAAAACAACCAGGGGAGGCTGACCTGGCCAACTTTAGTTAAAAGTAATGTCAGCAAGAGGTCTGTCTACATGTTTGCTGGGCATCGTTGATGTTTGAGCGGTGTGTTTGTGTGTGTGTGTACTTGAATGTGCAAATGTTTGAAACTGTGTCGACGCATTCATGTTTTGGTGTGTTTGGCTGTCTATCCATCTATCAACCAACATACTCGTACTATTTATATCTTAAGCGTTTTTCATCTTTGTATGGTAAACAATAAATATAAATAATTACAGACTTTGAAATTTCCATTCATTTTTTTATTATTTTCTTATACTTGATGTACTAGTACGTACACACATACACACACGCACACACATGCATGTATTTAGTTTTCTTTCTCTATGAGTGTAATAAACGAGGTTATGTAGATATAACGGTTTATATTTATTTATTAACAAATAACAAATAAATAATAAAAGTAAATGAAAACGAAATAAAACAAAAACAAAACAAAGTAATATTAATAACAATAATAATAATAAAAAAAATATATACATAAATAAATATTTGGTCAACTGTATGATTATGCGACAGCCTCGCTTATTGAGAAATGCATGCACAGACAGACTCACTCATGTACTATTTGGATTGGCACTTAAGTTTGGTTTTTTTTCCAAATCTAAAAACTAACTGAAATTTTAAAATTAAAGCTGATTTTTAATAAGAGAGTGAACAGTGTGCCAAAGAATGCTCGTTTTGAGGCGAAATGCTAATACGATTCCGAGTTGCGACATATTTTTCAAAGATCATCATCCGAATTTTTATTATTGAATCGTACACAGAATAATTTATTTAATTCTTTTCAATTAACTCTTTCAAATGAAAAGAGTAAAATGACAATTAAATATTTAAATCATTTAATTAAAGTTTCAATTATTTATACCATATTAAATTTCATAACAAGAAACTTTGTCGATAACCATAAAAACAAAATGTGTGAAGTTTTAATGCCTTTAAAAGTTTTTTGTGTTGCTCCGATGCATTACAATGCAACCCATAGACATTGGAACCGTTGGAACAACTCAATTGCTAAACAAGTGGGGCGTTTTGCGCACAAACTATGAGCTTTTTTTCACACGCAAAGTTTACTTAGCAAAGTCTTGTGTTTGAGGGGAAAGAAGAAGGGGGTGATTAAAGACTTTGATGAACTCGAAGAGTTGCTTTCTTTTTCGGTCGTCGTTGACACAAACATACTTGTATTTGGATGCAAGTTTGTGTTTGATTTGCATGTTCATCCAACAAAGTCAAAGTAAACTTTAAGTGTGCAGGAGTGAAAGGAAGTTTAAAGGAAAATTTAAAAGACATTGTCAAAGTAAACTTTGCCTGTGGAAATGCAGTCTATAGAATTTTGTGTACAATCTCATTCGCAATTTCTTTTTGCACATAAGTGATTTTGACTTAAAATGACAAATTAAAGTGCCTGACTGATCGCCGCAAAAATAAGCACAACATATAATAAGGCTGTGCAACTTGCCCATTAACGTCCCGATCGAGTTGTACAACTCGTCAAAAAATCAAAATATTTTAATTTTTCGTACAACCAAGACACAACTTCATGCAGTCAGCACACAAACGTTGCAATGTCATATACAACCTCTTTATGTTGTACCAACGGTCGCAACGTGTATGGGAAGCTTAATTTTCACTGATTTCTTATGCAAGCCACACTCGTTCCGACCGTTGGTACTCGTATAACTTGAAGACCTTGTACGCGAGATTGCAACGTTTGTGGGCTAGTTGTATCATGTTGTGCCTTCGTTGTACGAAAGATCAAACAGTTTTGGTTTCTTGGCATGTTGTACAACATGACGTACAACCTTGTTCTTGTTGCTGTTTATTTTCACGGTAACCACAAAAAACTTGCGTCAGAGTTTTAATTTGCCATCTTTACGCAAAACGACTTCCTTCCAAAATGAAGTTGTGAATGAGATTGTACACAAACTTGTATGGCTTGTGGGCAAAACAGCCAACTTTATTGACAACTGAGTTGTAGAGTTTTTATTTTAAATACACATCTTTTAAAACTTTTAAATATAACGGAAATATAATGGAAGGTCTCCTGATGAGCTTGCATATGCTGCATTAAAATGTACCATATAGAATAGTTTACCTCGCAACAGATAAATCGTAAATAACAAAATTTTGAATGGAAATGGAAAACCCTCAAATTATTCATCAGGCACCTTTGCATCCATTTAAAGTGACAGTCAGGTGTGCAATTTGGTCAGGAGGAATTATTGGACCATATTTCTTTGAACATGAAAACGGCGCAGCGGTAACTGTGAATGGTGGGAAGCGATATCGTGACATGATTGAAAACTTTTTAATGCCACAACTGCGCATGCTTTGGGCTTGATTAACATGACGGTGCCACATCGCATACAGCCAGGATTACAATGGAATTACTGCGAGACCTCTTTCCGCAACAAGTTATTTAAAGAAATAATGATGTTGAATGGCCTCCACGGTCGCCTGATTTGACTACTCAGGACTTCTTTTTGTGGGGATATATGAAAAGCAAAGCTTATGCAAACAAACCAGAAACGCTTGAGCAACTCAAACAAAATATTCTTGATGAAATTAATGGAATACTGTTTCACACGTGTGAGAATGTAATTAAAAATGTCCCCAAAGGGTTCGCAGAGGCGGACATTTTATCTGATATTGTATTCCATGCATAATTGCCGACATTAAATAAAACATTTTTCAATATAAGATCCATTCTCTATCATTTAATCAAAAATTATAAACAAACAAAGTAGTATACCTTTGCCGGCGGACACTCTGCATTTATAATTCAAAAAAGAAAAATTTGCAATTAAAAAGATCAATTGAATAAAAAATTTAAAAACATACTTTTTTCTGTGAAAAATTATGTTTCGCTGTTGTCATGTCGCCTTCTTCACATTTAAAAATTTGAATTATTTAACTTTAAAAATAAATAAATTTAGTTGGTGCTGTTTTATGGGAATCGCAAAATTTTAGTATTTAGAATTTTTATTCGCACTATTTTTCCCAATATTAATATTTTACTTATTCAGTAAAACGTTAACAATTTTGTTAAAAAACTAATTGCAATTGATTATTGAGGGGTATAGCTTGTTCCTATGCGCATTTCACTGTTGCTAATGCAGATCATCAGGGAACTTTACCCAAATATTTCTTAGAACAACTGGAGATATTATATTAAATTTTCATTAAAACAAATGAAAAGTTTAAACAATATCAAAGTTGTAACAAGAACTCAATAATCAACCAATTGTTTTTGTTTTCTTACTTTACCATTACTACCTAGGTTGACTTTTTTTCAACTCTAATTGTAGTTGTAAGAGGTTTGTAGAAAATGTACAAACAACAACTGCTATACATTTGTATAGAGTGATGCCAAACAAAATTTTTGTGACCGGGTGCTGTCAAGTTAATAATTGGTGCTGTTTTATGGGAATCGCAAAATTTTAGTATTTAGAATTTTTATTCGCACTATTTTTCCCAATATTAATATTTTACTTATTCAGTAAAACGTTAACAATTTTGTTAAAAAACTAATTGCAATTGATTATTGAGGGGTATAGCTTGTTCCTATGCGCATTTCACTGTTGCTAATGCAGATCATCAGGGAACTTTACCCAAATATTTCTTAGAACAACTGGAGATATTATATTAAATTTTCATTAAAACAAATGAAAAGTTTAAACAATATCAAAGTTGTAACAAGAACTCAATAATCAACCAATTGTTTTTGTTTTCTTACTTTACCATTACTACCTAGGTTGACTTTTTTTCAACTCTAATTGTAGTTGTAAGAGGTTTGTAGAAAATGTACAAACAACAACTGCTATACATTTGTATAGAGTGATGCCAAACAAAATTTTTGTGACCGGGTGCTGTCAAGTTAATAATTGGTGCTGTTTTATGGGAATAAATAAATTTAATTTTTTTTAGCCATTTACATGTATAAAAATTTCTTTAAACTTTAAAGAATATACTTATAACTTAAGAAAAAAAATTCGTTTATCTATTAATTTCAGTTGTGACAGTCTTGCTGCCAGCCCAACCACCTTTATGATGTATAATTGCTACGAGTAGTAAACACAAGCTGAATTTGTACTTACTAGCTTCTACTATCAATTTCATTTTACACTAAACATTATTTTATTTCTACCTTCGTGCAGCATGTCCTTTCCACCGTTTAGGTAAATTTCTACTAAACATCCTTCCTTTGATGACTCTGCTTAGCAAAAGCGTTTTTATACTCGTCCTGCTGCTGCGTTTCTTCTATTCATCATCAAATCGAAAAAAAGGGATTTTTCTTATTTTCCGAATACAATTATTTTCTTTCAATTACACAAACACACTGGCACTTGAAAATGCTTTTTTGCCACTTATGAATACCTTTGCAGTTTAACACTCCGTCAGTGTACTTGATTGTCAGCATGTCTGTCTGTCTAGCTGTCTGTCTCTCAGTCATTTCGCACTATGAGTCTATGATGCTGCATGCATGCATTGATGCATTTCTCTTGCACTGGCCGTGAGTTTGCCACACATCATGTTCTTTGACTTGAATATTACGAGTATAAAGCGTCGTATAATTTAAACACAGCAAACACATTGCATTATGTTTACCCATACATACATACATGTACTTAGCAGCAGGTGTGTGTGTGTGTGTGTTCGTCCTAATAAACAAATATCCTTTCAATTTTATTCATTATCAAACACTAGCAAATATTAATATTATTTGTCATATCAAACGTATGTGTTTGCTGGGTGGCTTAGAAAGCCTACTCTTAGAGATGTCTATTAAAGGTATTTACTTTTACTAAAATTCTATGCTGAGAGGGCCTTTGACTGTGTACGCGCCATCTAGAAAGCCATCATTCTGTGGTAATTGTGTTTTTATGCAAATGTAATTTTGTGGAAAATTTCGATAGGATGTAATATTTTCAATACAGACACACATACATACATATGCATATGCATGTGTATGTGTGTGTTTGTATTCTTGTTGTGGATATGTTATTATATAAGCTTTTATAACACTTGTTTTAATAATTGCAAAGTGTTTAACACACTTGATGAGTTAAATCGCAACTGCAATTTGCGATCATTTCACAAATGCTGAAACGTTTGCAAATAAAAAATTTGTTTTCTTAAACAAATAATATTAAATATTTGATATTCCTAGTCACTGTTCCAAGTCGCTAATACAAAGAGAACGCTGATGAATTGGTGTAGCGGCCTCGACATCAATACTGATACATTCTGATAGTCCGTCGATTAAAAATTTCCCAAAAGTACTGCCTTAATAAAAGTAATTTGATTTTATCAAAAATTTCTTAAGGAAACGAAATTGGTAAAGTGAGATTTGAACTTGAGCCAAATAATACCTTGCATCTCAAACCTCAACAGTTCAATTAATTACGTATAATTATTATAATTATTACTTGATTACGCCTAGTTGTCGAAATTCGACTGCCAGTTTAAACGTAAGTATACCTATTTTAGTTGCATTCATTTAAAGAGAAAAAATTAACGAATTACTTATTCTATTCCCCATGGAAAAGACAATAAACGAAATAAAATTGCATATAAACACGCACATTTATAAAAAAAATCTTATTACTCATACACATCCATATGTATTTAGAATCTAAATTTTAGATACTCTTAAACATTCTCATTGCTTTGCTTATGTTTTACTTGAACCAATACTTACATAAGTGACTGCGTGTACGTGTGTTTTTTAGCATTTGTAGTGGTGTCAACTTTAGAAGCCTTTAATTCCTTTACTACTGAACCGATTTAAATAATATATAGTCGGGTCACTAAATGCTGAACAATGTTTACTATTTAGTAAAAGAACGAAGAAAATCGGTAGGCAAACAAAGGAGTAAAAGGGATTTAAAAATTTGACTTTGTCTATTTATATGTACATATATAGATCATACATATATTGTATTTTTATAACTAACGTTCAAATTTAAATACTGTTTTGCTCATTGCTTTGCTTACATTTTTACTTGAACTAATACATACATAAGTTAATGAATGTGTAGTGGTGTCAACTTTAGGAGCCTTTTATTCCTTTAATACTGAACCGATTTAAAAAATATATAGTCGGGTCACTAAATGCTGAACAATGTCTATCATTTGGTAAAAGAAGGCAGAAAATAGATTAGCAAACAAAACAGAAAAAACGATCTTAAAATTTGTCTTTGCCTATTATATATTTACTAGTGTATCCAGCGGTAGACTCATTCGTCCGCATTCTAGAAATTAATATTAAACGTTTACACTGGGTCTTCATGTAGCAATTTCTTTGCTGAGAACAAGCACAAACGTCAGCAGAGTTTTGGTAGTTCGATTGCTTATTGCTTTTGGGTGGAGAGCACGTAAAATTGCTTCGTCACAAATTCAATATTTTCATAGTGAGAGAGAGGTTGTATAAATACACTATAATTTAATGTACATGAAGATGGGAATTGTTGATAAAATTTTATTATTATTTTAAATATTTCTTCGGGTTTCCACTCCATTAGGTGTTTTTTTTTAAATAAATATGCAGTTTTTAGTTTTCTAAATTCAAATTCGCAAATGCACTGACTACAGAAAAGAGAAATGACAGCAGATTGATAGGCAATAATTGCTCAAGCAATCACTTGAGCAATCATTGAGCAATGGATTGCCAGTTATGGCAATCGCAGTCCACACGTAGCAAATTTACCATGAACGATGAAATGGAAAAACAAAAAACATATTACATAAACAACTTGAAACTCTGTCTTATTTCTTTGCGAAAGCAAATTGGACAAAACCACATTTTTTATTTTTCAAGTTGAAGCTGATACATGCGTGTGTGCATGTGTTAGTAGCAACTTTAAACTCTTATAGCTACTTACATATCGATCAGATTTAAATAAAATTAAGATTGTGCACATCTATGTAAAGTCCCCATTAAAAACATATAAAACTTTCCAAAATCGGTTCAGTACTACGGCCGTAAAAGGGATTATTTGCCTATTAATAATATATGTAGATAATAGAAGAGAAAAAAACTTGTTTTAGCAAGGCTGAATAATTCGAAATTATAAATTATTTAAGGCGGCTTAATTTTTTAGAACTAATAACCAATAAAACTGATTTCAGTTTCAGTTTTTCCGTACAAATCTTTCGTATTTAGGGAAATAGAACTTTAATTAACTTTTCGCTTTCTTAACAAAACAAGCTATCAAATTATTATTAGCAAATCCAAACCTCGAACTCAAGCCTGCTTTAAAAACTTTCAATTAAGCCAATGCAGCTCGAAAAAATGTACAAAATAATGAAATTACTTATCATATCCCGAGGTAAAATGGTGAATTCAGCGGGCAAAACACATCATTCGATATCGAGCGAAATTTCCATATAAATTCAAAAAAAAATTTAATGGGATTTTACTCGATATCGAATGCCGTGATTTGCCCCCAGGCTTAATCCTTTAGTAGAGATGTATTCACAATTATTCTCTTTTTGCTGTCGGGTAGTGTAAATAATTTAAAACTACTTTTATTGCTTCAACAATTAAACGTATTTCAATCATGGAGTCGTTTTATATTTGTACAAGTATGTATGCATGCATGTGCTTGCTCGTTTGACTAAATAAATAAGTTATTAAATATATTTGTGATAAGTGAATGTAATAAAATGTATATACATACTTATATTATCGCTAAATAATATCACATTATAAAATTAAAAATATATATACAGTGGAGCTCGGTTATAACGAACTCTGCGGGATTGGGTAGTTGTTGTTTGTAATTGTATTAATTCAGTAAATAAATGTAATAAATTATGTCACACATTTATTATATACAAGTTGGGGTAAATTCGTTATCCAATTTTGTTTTTGAATTAATGTTTTACTAAATGAAAAATAAATCATTTTGAGACGCGGATATCATTATTTGCATCTTTAAATTTTTTGTCTGTTAAGTGGAAAAGATGACATCCGCCTAGAGGCTGCCATCAGTGTTGATAGACATTTGTGCCCGTTTTGTCGCATTTTTCACGACTTTCCGCCAGATTTCCGGTGATAACTGTTCGCATTCCCTTCGATTATTATCCTTAAGGGATGCGGAAAAGCAATTGAGAGCTCCGGTAAGAAGAAAAGCAGCAGTACTAAATAATAAATTGCTAGTATTGGCTATTGATAATTATCTGTACGTGTTTGGTCTGGAGCTTGTTGGGACAAACTCGTTACTTCAATTAGCCCCAAAGAAAGACGTCGGGGACGATTAAATCGAGTGATCTTGCTGCTCCAAGCCAAATCGCCAAAATAGGAGATTAAGCGACCGGGAAACGCTTCGATACAATTATTCTACGTTTTTGCGGAGTATAGCGTTCCATTGCTTGTCAGTTCGTATACTGCAGCTGACTAGTTCCCAAATGTCAAATATGATCTATGTACAGGTGCATAATTTTGTGCCTCCCTGTATTATGAAATTTCATTTTATTCTTTTTTTTCTAATCGATTACCAGTACAAACTTTGCCATTTTGGTTTGTTCGTTATAAGCGATTAAATTTGTATGTAGTTGTACTTTCGATACTTAAAAAAGAGTTCTTCATGAGCGAAAGTATTTTCGCAAAGTTCGCTATAATCGCATTAATTTATATTAAATATTAAAACATGGCCTTTGGGACCGCAGACATTGTTCGCTTTAAACCATAATTCATTATAACCGGTGTACGCTACACTCAAAATATTCTGTACGTAAAAATAACTGAAATTGTAATTTAAAATAAATGAAAGTTCACCTAAAAACCGGTCTACTCATTTTTCATTTAAATTTAACCAAAAGTTTATTTCATTTTTAATGTTAAAAAATTAATTGACGTAATCCCGTAAAAATATTTGATATTTTTACTGCCATATAATCAACCCCAAGATCCCTAAAAATAAAAGACTTTTCCTTTGCTTCTGCTAGTTTTACTGTCAATCAAAATTTTGGTGTTACATATGTAAAAACGGAAAATAATTAATAATTAATTTTTTAATATTAATGAATAAATCAAAGAAAAAAACAGCACTTGAAATCAACTGACAATATTGAATGTAACCGAAAATCCCTATTAATATGTCCTTAGTTTTTTTAATGAATATTAGAATCGGTTAAAAATAAAATTGTTTACAATTTTAAATGTTTATTCGTTTAAAAATGACTGAACGGATTACTTCTTGAACAACATACAGTCCGTTACTGTAATAATATTGTTAGTGTATAAGCGAACTCCACTGTACTAAATATCTACATATGCATACATACTATTCATTTTATAGGTTTATATTGTTTATATTTTAGGTTTTTAGTGCCAACTTTTATACGTTTTAATAGTTTAATCTGATAAAAATAAATAATATTAGAAAAGAAAAATATATATGTATCTGATAAGATTGGCAACTTTTTATTATATTAAATTATTTCGTTAAATCAATCATAACAACATTCTAAATATCTGCGGGGTTGTTTGTGCTCACAAAGGACCAGAAACTTGCGAAGCCCCCATAAATTATTTTATTACTATTACGAAAGAAAAAAGAAAATATAGATTATAGATTAAATAAAAAATTATAACACTCATATTGATTATACGATGGGGGATCATTGGCTCTAGTCAACCACAATTTTCAAATGAAATTCATAAAATATGTATGTATGTATATAAAAGATTTTTTCAATTTCAATTCGGTTTTGCCAGCATTATTTTTTCATTGTTAGTTTTATATTAGAAAATGCATATGTAATAATTTTTCAACTTAAGCATGTCAATTAATTTTATTCTTTTCAGCATAACTTTGATTAAGTGCAAATGCTTTTAAAAAGTACTTGCCGTGCTTTTACAGAACGAAAAACTTACACAATAATAAAATCCACAACCCAGAAATTTGCTTAAAAAACCAAACTACATTCTTGCGCTGAAGGGAAGCAAACAGAAGAAATATTTCTAATCGCAGACACTCTAAGAAAATGAATATTAAATATAATAAATTACAATCAAATACATATTTTGTATATTTATGAATTAGTGAGTCCACACGTCGCGAACTTTCTTAATTTTGTGTTATGAATCCACATAAACACACACAGCCAAACATGTTGGCACTTACAAAAATAAGCATGTGTACTTATGTTGTTAGCGAGCAGCTGTGCTCAAAAAGTTACATGTGACGTAATTTAATTTTCAAACAGAAGGTGTGAATTTCACACTATTCAACTGATTACTGTTAAAATAGTTAGAACCTAAAAGAATAACTGCTTTCATGCGACGCCTGCTTCACTGCTTCATTATGAATAAAACATATTTAGGAATTTGCAAGCTTTCCAAGAATTGCTTTCAATACCTAATTTGTTCACCTCTACTGTCATTATTTATTTTTACTTTTGTGCGAATGAGTTTAAGAAAAGGAAGAAGGGATCTAGAACCCATACACACACACATACAGCGCATACAAACATTCCTACATAAATAATTTGTTATGTTGTAAATAAAAAATACAAAAAAATAATAAATAGATATATTTTTATGTATTTTGCTTTATAACATTTTTATGAATATTTATTTCTTAAATGTGCAATTTAAATGAATTTTTAAACAACTTCAAAGATGATGAGGATTTAGACTTATGATTTTAAAAAATATTAATACTTATAAGTAACGCGTGTTTTTTTCAGAGCTATAGAACTTCAAGTTGGCAATACTGTTTGATAGGCGCGCCATTTTGACAGCTGTTATTTGGTTTGCCTTTCCTCATCATTAATAGAGTGACGACACCCAAGGCAGATCAAGCAACTAGTAGCGGTAGTAAAAAAACCTAACACTTTTTTCTGGAAAGTAACTTGCTAATTGTCAAAATGTATAAAAAGTGCGGTGGCTCTGTCGACACAAATGAATCTTTAGATCAGTGTTGCAGCGCCTCTGATGTCAAGTAGGCGCATTAAATGTGTTTTAAGCTGTGTTGCCATGTTTTTTTTATTAATTATTTTACTTTGCCGGCGATTTTGCTTCAATACCGACGAAGGAGGGCTGAAGTCAAGGAAGACCCAAATGAGTTCATTCGATATCATGCCCAACCATTGGAAGTTAGTTCATGCACTTTATTGAATTCCTTGACGTTAAGGAGCTGCAGTTTCAACACGACAGTGCAACAAGGCACACAGCGCTTGCCACAATTGTATTATTGCCAAAAATGTTCGTTGATAGAATAATATAGATATGTGAAATCTCTGGTATACAGACACCTTTGAAGACAATATTCGCCACGTTATCACTGACATACGGCCTTCCATTGCTGAGAAATTGATCGGAATTCGAACTTTCCATGTGGACTTTTCTGTATTTCAAAGAGAAGTAACAACTCATGCAATTAATGCCTGCCAACCATTTCGATGTGTTCTTTTCTTTCGGAAAGGAATAGTGTAGAAAGGACAAATGACGAAAGTGAGAAAGTTTAAATAATTTTTTTACATGACAGCTGAAGTTGTCATACAACGGATATCATATTAAAAAAAATTGGCAAAGAATTATATTGCGAATAAGGCTAAACTCATGACAATTGACGTCATTTATCTGTGTTTTATTTACATGTTAAATGATATAGCCCCCAAGAAAACACCCTATATTTTCCAAAAAAATTTTATTTATTTCGATTATGCGCTGAATGTGATTTAAAAATATGTATATTTTTTTTTATAAAAATAACTACAACCTGAACAAAAGTCTGGTTACAATTTCTTCCCTCTCCTGACACCCAACTTGCCTCCTCCTCCTCCTTGTAATCTATGGATAATCAAATATTTCCTACAGGAGCAAGCAATAGATAAACTTGCTATCCACATACGAATTTTGGGACAAGTTAAATTAGGCAACTGACAAGTAAATTCGTCAGAGAGCCGCAAGAAATTGTTGACAAATAAACCTTCTTTGAGTTAAATAAATTCTAAAAAGTCTGAAATTTAAAATGTGTAAGTGCCAACAAATATGTCAGTGCGGGCCCCCGTAGCCAAATGGAGAGTGTAATAGAATATCATTTTGGGTAACTCAGGTTCGATTCCTGAGTAGTTCCGAGGTGTTTCTGCATACAAACCGGAAAGACAACGCAGTTTGTGTTTGTTTAGAATCTTTGCACATTCATACATACTTTTCATAATTAAATCGTAAGTTTACATTGACATTTTCTGGTTATTTTCCAAAATTCAGTCTAAAATTGTTGGCCGCATTGGCCACAAGTCAAAGAACTTAAACTAACTTTGCGACGGCATTCACAGAAACACACAAAGTTTTATGTTTGCAAACACACGTGTATTTTTCTTCGTTATTGAATGAATAAATGAATGAGTGAACGAGAGCAACAGCCATCAGTTTTCCAACTTTTCCAATTGCCAATTTGCCAGGCAAACAGATGGTTGGAAAAGCAGAATGTGAGATACAATTTTTATTTCAGCAGCACACACACACAAAACACTTATTGACGACATTTTCGTTTGTTACTCTTTTTTTTTTGTTCCTTTTATTTTGTATCTTCTTGTCATACTTTGCCATACAAAGAAAACAAATTCGCGCCGCTTCTTGATGTGTCCCAACCAATGAGTCAAATAGACAGACTATAAAGTCTGTTATTCAGTCATTTAGTCGGTACGTCATGCCAACAACAAATTCAGTTGAAAGCGAAAATTTTGTGAATGAAAATGTGAATGAATACAAAAAACAACAAAAGACACAAACTTGAGGAGCAGTTGTTACTTTGTACATCGAACTCAAGTGCAAATAAAGGGAACAACATTAACGACGTAATAAGAAGGAAATAAACGTACGCATTTTCTTGGATATAAAATTATGAGAGTGTGTGTGAAAAAACGTTTAAAAGAGTAGTAAAATTTATTAAATAATAGGAGCTCAGCTTATAGGAAACAGAAATAGAAACAGATAAATAAAATGCCACATTCCTCAATACACACATTGGAGATGTGAAAATAAAAGGTCCTGTCCTAAGTAGCAAATATCTATTCGTTTGCAATTTAATTCTGCAAGAGTCTCACGTTGAATGGAAAACTATTCGAGGATCTTTGGAAATATTGATTTGCGGAGGATTTGAAATAGTTGGATAAAGTGCAACAAGGTGATTTTGATAAATTAAATAAATATATTTTTCTGAAACTAATATTTCACTAATTCAGTAGGGTTTTCTTTAGAAAATTAAAAAAAAATTAACATGAAAAAAATTTTCTACAAAAAAATTTTCTCAAACGAAAATCGAAAAAAACTGCAGAAAATTACAAAAAGGAACGAATCGATAATGAAATGTTTTCTAAAAAAAATTTTTAATTAAATTATATATTGCAAAAAAATAGATTTCGTTTGAAAAATGAATAACATCAAATGTTTTCTCTAAAAAATCTGGCAGCAACAAAAATGTTCCTTAACAAATTTATTTACAACAAAACCTTTCCAAAAAAAACTTATCGCTGAAAAAAGTTTTCTATCGAAAATTTGTCACTAGTGAAAAGGAAAACAACTTGGACAATAAATAAGCAAATCATAAGATTAAATTTATTTGCCGGAAAACCTTTTAAAAAATTAAAGTTTTCGAAAGAAAAAAAATGCAACTAAAGAAACTTTTTCGGCATCGAACTCATTTCTACAGAAAATTGTTGCCAGTGAAACAACTTAGCAACATCTTTTCAAACAATAACAAGAATTCTTCAGAGAAGTTTTCGACAAAAAATGTAACGATTGCAAACTTTTTTCCATAGGAATTTAGTCTAATGAAAATGGCAACAAATCGTTGAAATCGAAGAAAAATTGTCGTTAACAATATACGGTGTCCCTCTAAGACGCTTCATTTTCACAGTTGTCCTGACTCAAGCTGTAACTATTTGAAAGATGGCAAATAAAACATTTAATTTCATTTAAATAATTTCTTATTACATAAAATATTTGAAAAGAAAGATATAATATAAAAAAATAATAATAAATAAATAAAAACATAATTTTATTCTAAATAGTTGACGATAGCGAAAATTTTCGAAAATTGTAGATCCCTGAAACTTTCTTTTGCTCATTTATTGAAATCAATTGTAAATCTTATTTAAGAATGGGATCAATGGATTCCCAACCTTGATCCTTTAGACATTTCATTACACACTGACACCAAGATTATTAATACGTTTATTATAAAAAAATCATTGTAGAATTTTAATGCCGGTGAGTACAAGTTGTACTCAAGAGTATTCGCTACGCAACTGCTACATCTCTAATAAATGCCAAAAACGTGCATTTTATGAAACAGCAAATAATGTACAATAAGAGGATGTCAAGAGTTTTCATAAGTTTTCAAGTAAACATTGAGTTTTTCCTTACACTAACACTCATATAAACATCATAAAGGTATTGTGTTGAAAATAATAAATATCCTTGTTGTTCTTAGACGAAAATTTAATTATTTTTAGTACAAAAGACACCGTCTATGGCGCCATATTTATTTGTTATTATTTGTTCAATTCATAACCTTTTGCAAGAGTTGTAGGCTGTACATGACTTCTGTAAATATGCACATTAGAGCCCTGCACAAGCATACTTAAACGTGTGTTTAAAGGATTTGTTTTGTTTGAAACACTTTGCGCAACATTAATGTTACGATGCACACATATTTATTGAAATGTATAATTGGAAAATAATTTTTTTTATTTGTGGACTGTGCAGAGTGTCATCTGTCTCCTACATGTTGAAACAAAATGTTCTTTTAGTAGTTATTTTCTGTTGCGGTAGTGTTTCAAACGAAACAAATTCTTTTAAACACATGTTGAAGTATAATTGTGCAGGGCTCTAATATAAATTTGCTTAGAAATGTGTTTTTGCGGAAATTACCAACAACATTTATACAACTTACAACTCATACAATAGCTTATGAAATCGACAAATAACCTGAAGTTCAAAAGTATACGTAAGATATTAGGAAATTCTAAGACAATTTATACATATTAATCCAAAGCTTTTATAAATAAATGAATAAATGCAACATAAGATATTGTGGAAAAAAATAAAAAATAAATAAATTGTTTCTGCCGTTTTATGAAAATAGTCTGCGTTAAAAACTTAATCGCAATTATTTTTTTTTGTTAAATAAGTACAAAAGTTAATTGCATTTTCCTCTGATTTTATTTATGATTGTTTTTTTTTTCTTTACTTCGTTTTTCATTGTTGCTGTTGCTGTTGTTGTTGTTGTTGTTATTGTTGCATTAGCAACTTAAATAAATTGTTTATAATTTAGAAAATATGTACATACTACAGGTTTTGTGTGCAGCAGTGTTTGTTAATATGATGCACACACACAAACACACACTCATGAGTACTTTTTAAATGTGGATAAATTTTAAATCTTTATAAAATGTAATAATGTTCGTGTGTGTGTGTGTGTATGGCCTCCGTTGAATACTTGAGCATACTTTGGCGTGGCATTAAGTGCGTTAGTTGTGTGTGGAAATAATTTCAAGTTAATGACAAAATTACTTTAAGCAAGCAAGTTTATCTAAATGTCTGTCCGTCCGTTCGTCCGTCAATCCGTCCGTCCATCCATTACAATTTAATAACAATGAATAAGTTATTGACAGCGTTTTGCATGTGTGTGCGCGTCTGTTGTATTCATCAACATGCAACAGTCATATAGCAAATATAAATATTTGTTTAGATAATTTGAAGAAAAACTAAGTAAATGAATTAAACTAGGTTGGCAAATTGCATTGATTTAACATTTGAACGACGAAAACACTTGTCGTCATTTTATTTGATATAAATTTTATAGATGAAATTAATTGGAAACTGACTTACCCTTTCCTCTTCACGTATCATTTCTGCTATTTCGGGTTTGATTTCCATGTCATCGTGGTGGGAGGATGAGCCGCCGCTGCTGGTGGGACCAGCAGATGCTGAACCAGCAGCAGCTGCCGCTAAGGAAGCACCCAAAGCACTGGCCATTGCAGCATGAGAATGTGCAGCATGCAGTTGTTGTTGGGCAGCGAACTGTTGGGCGGCCGCTGCAGCATGATGATGAGGATGATGGGGATTTGCCAAGGCGGCTGCCGCCGCTGCTGTTGCTGCCGGATGTGGATGTATGGATATCTGGGGAGTGGAACTACTTGTGGGCGATGCTAAAGATAAATTGTCGGTTCTGGCATGAGATGACATTAGAGAAGGTGAAGTACTTCTATCTCTGGCCCGATAGGTGATCGCCGCAGAAGTCGAGGAGACAGAGGAGGCAGATGTAGCCGAACCAGTTCCCGAACTCGTTGAGGAAGACGAAGTGGAGTTTGCACTGGTATTTGTTGCTACGGGTTGATTACTGGGATTGGGAGAAGCAAAGGGATTTCGCACAATAGTTGAA
The DNA here is from genome assembly GCA_956483585.1 of Gymnocheta viridis. Taxonomy (NCBI): domain Eukaryota; kingdom Metazoa; phylum Arthropoda; class Insecta; order Diptera; family Tachinidae; genus Gymnocheta; species Gymnocheta viridis. The sequence continues at coordinate 120,472,858 of OY101442.1, forward strand.
GCGGTCATTGCCATCGCTGGTGGAGTGGCTGCAATATATTTTTCTTGTGCGGACGGTGAGGGTGATCGACTAAGTGCTTGTGTAGCTAAGCGATCTTCATCTATAAGCAAGCCATCCCGCGAACGCTTGCGTAATCTTTGCTCAGCCAACTTAAGATCTAAAGCTGTTGTATTTTTGGCCGAAATCTGTATTCTGGGTCTTTTTGCTTTCGAACAGTCTGTCTTGTTATTCTCCTCATCGTCATCGTTAACATTTTTGCCACAATCTTGTTCCTCATCTTCCTCATCATAAACGGTCATACGTTGTTCCGGTATAAATTGTTGAGTCGCCATACCAACACCACCACCACTAGTGCTGACTTCAGCCAGGCCACGAATTTTTAACATTTCCGCCACCTTGAGCAGGGGATTTATTTGCTCCTGGCTGACATTAATCTCGCCCTTGTACATGAATTCCATTAAAGCCTTCAGCTCTTGCCATCGCACATCGCGCATTATAACTATGGGATGTTGACAGGGATTGTCGTAAAACAAGGCCTGGAAATACGGCGAGCAAGCGGATAAAATCATTTTGTGTGCCTTAATCGATTGGCCCTCGCAGGCCAGCGTTACATCCACAAACGATTCATTTTGCAAAAGTTCATCAAACACGTTCGTTAGATTTGTCTGATAGTTGTTCCAACGCAAACAAAATTGCTGATTGTTTCTTGAGAGAGGCTCGCCACTGGGCTTCATTGTGTTGGGCAACTTTTTATCGCGAATAAAAGCTGTCGGCTTGATGGGCAGCTTGTCGGGCTTGAAAGTAAACAAGTCTGTCATGTGTGTTCCCTTCAGGTGGTTGGGGGAGGCCGGCAATGATCGTGATTTGTTAAGCACTACTGTGGGATCCAATTGCATTTCCGGATCCTCTATTGTGGTTATAAAACCCACAACTTCGCTTGAGGTTAAAGGTCTGGGTGGCGGCGATATATCTCCCGCCACAGTGGTTTTCAAAGTGGTCACATTGGCCGCATTTTCTATAAGCTGCGGTGTTGTGGGCTTTTGCGTGCGTTCCGATAACATTTTGTGGTCTAATTTTTCAGCATTTTGCTCTGCGCTACTCAATGAAGCGGTATCTTGTATCAGTTGACTTTTCTTTTCTATATTGCCGAAAATACCGAAATCATCGCCCGCCAATATTTGCGCTTCGGTGCTTTTTAGATCCGTGTAATCTACTTTTTGTGTAAAGTCAATTATATCTTTTGATAAATCCATTTCAAATTTCAGTTTTTTTGGCTTCCGCTTCTTCTCACTTTTAGTTGAGGTGGTTCTTTTTTTGCGCTGATCGTTATTGTCAGTTCATTTTTAAGTTTGAGCTCACTTTGGCTTAAAGAAAGATTTTAGTTTAACTTTTTTCTATATCTTTTTTTTTCTTTTTCTTCTTTTATTTCAGAATGCCTGTAAAAAAAGAAACTCGTATTAATTAATAAGGCCAACTATATTTTGCAGGTTGTTTCCTTAGGTAGATATTATAAATTATTATAGGAATTAAACTGCGATGCATATTAAAAAGGTATTTTAAATATAATTTTTCATAAAGAGAAATTTTAGTTACAATTTGTAAAAAGCTGCAGAAGCGGGATGTAACAATTTTCGTTTCTTGTCAAATAAGTTTTGCAGTCTTTTAATTTTTTTTTAAGAATTTGTGAGAAGAGAATCCTGAGTAAAAGATGTAATAATTAAAAAACTTTCAAAATAGTTTGTATACAAAAGAGCTAAATTAAATATCCAGCTGTGGCTGAAAATTTTTGGGAAATGTTGTGTAGTGAAGTGAAGTGGATCTGACGATTGAATTAAAATTTTTTACACAATTTAGTCAAAGACTATTGTTAATAACTTTTTGTTATTCGCCAGATCCATTCCATTCCACTAGTCGTATAATAAATACTCACTATGTGGAGAATTTAATTTTCTTTTTCTTTAATTTTGAAATTTCGTTCTCGTACTAAATTAAATTCCTTTATGTGTTTCTTAGTATTTTAATTCATTACAAACACAAAAGAAAAAAAATAAAGAGACAAAACAAGAAGTTGTGTTCATATTTCATTGTAATAGATAATTTTGTAAAGAATTTTGTGAAGAACTTTGTGAACAATTTCGTCCCTTACTGTGTTTACCGCGTTGGTCGGATCAAAATTTGTTAAATTCAATCACCTTTATTCCAATTGGTGACATCGACATTAGGTTAACACAATACCAAAAAATTGGAGCTTGTCTACTTGCTCTCGAAAACAGGAAAAATACAGTAAATATGTGCAACATGATTGCAAATCATTGCAACAGTAAATAGAATTTTGCAGTACTTAGTCAATTGTGTGGCAACGTTTTCATTGTTCGTATAAAGAAACTTTTGACGAAAACCCGAGCTGATTTTCAAACGCACAACTTTTATTATTGCACAATTTCCTGGAAATTTTTAAATAGTGAATTTTTAGGCATTTTCTTAAAGTTAATCATTTTCACTGGGAAAACGGGTCAATTTGGCGACGGAAAAAATAGAAAAAAATTAATGCATTTCTAAAAGACTTACGCACAACATTAAAACGAATATATGAAAAGTTAAAAATTATCCCGTTTACCATTCCAAAAAAAAAAAATTGCATTTCTTTTACTTTTTATCAACAAAATTGCAACTCACAGTTTTTTTAAGACAAAAATGTTGCATTTTAAGGGATGATACAATCATTTCTAATAAACTCACTATTTCAAAAAATCATAATACTCGTATTGAAAATTTTCAATAAAAAGAGGCAAAAAAATTTGCAATTTTTTTTTAGAAAAGTTACGACATTAGATAACTTGTTGGGAAACTATGGACTTTCAAACATTGAGAAAAAATTGGGCAATAATTTTTATTGATTTTTATGTCAACTTTGTTGGCCTATTGTACCTTTAATGCTGGACTTGTTCCGACAAAGATGATAAAATGCTTATGAGATATTTTAACAGACTCTAGGTAAATTCCCAGCAAAGAGCCCTTTTCCACGAGCAAAGTTTACTTTGACAATTGGTCAATTGGTTTTTAATAAAACAATTATGGCCTTATTCACAGACGATTAATAAAGTTAATGTGTGCGGATTTAATAATCGGTTTTCCCATATAAAAATCCAACATTAAAACTACTATAACTTTATTAATCGTTTGTGAATAAGACCATTAATATTTTACTAAATTATAAATTTTAAAATAACTAAAAAATTTTTAATATTTTTCACTTTTCAGTTCTGCTACAATATCTACTTTCAAACTGTGGACTCTCAGTGCTTAGGAGAAAATGTTATCTGCCATGTCAGAATTTATTTAAATTAGTCATACCTTCTTATTAGTAAAGCAATGTTGGCGTTGAGCGATTTCTTAAACAAATATTATTCTAACGTTTTAACTAACTCAAGCCAATATTTTGATTTTTGCCGCTAAATTATTATGAGTAAAACAATTTCGAATTTGCAGCTTTTATTGCCAAGATGTTTGATTATTCTTCCCATTTGTTTCATAACAGTTTACCAATAGATAAATTTGATATCCAAAAACAAAAACACTAGAACTAAAGTTTTTACTTCTTCTACACAGAAAGAAAAAAGCCGTACTAAATTGAAGTATTTTCTACTTACTTTAAGTACAAAGCGTAATAAAAATTTTGATTATGAATAACAATAAAATTTACTTTAATCAAACCGAAAATGGGATTACTTTAGATAACCAACCATAAAGTTTCTTAAAATAAGTAAAAAATTCTTTAATCACGTGAAAAATCATCAATTAACTAAAAAATTCTTAAATTAAATTGAGAACTTACTTGAGTCCACACTTAAATCAATCTTTCTGTACTTGATTTAAGTAAATCTGGGACTACCGTTCTTTTAACACCGCTTGGGATTGATTTAAGTACGGATGGATTGATTTTTCTGTTGAGTCTAGAATCTAGGAAAACAAATTGTTTGCAAAGTTTTTGTGTATAAAAACTGTTAAACTTTAAAACATAAAAATATTTCTTAGCAATAAGTTAATTTTTTGCGTTAAAGTTAGAAAACTTTGTTTGAATTGCGATCGTTAGAGTCAGTATTCATCAACCTTCCTTTACACATTAGTCTATAATTTCTAATTATTTTCTAATCATACAAATAAATAAATACTCGTAAATAAATAATTTGAATTGAATTTCCATTTTAATAGCTTATCAAGTTGAAGTGCCGCTTATGTAATTCAAGCGATAATATATGAATTTCTTTTGAATGGCTTTTTTGGCTGCATAAATAATCACACAAGTGAAAATCTAACAAAACGAGACGAGAACTGTTGTGTGATTTCTTATATAATGATAAAGCAACAAAAAATAATAATAACAATCAAAATTTCTATTCTTCACTGTGGCAAATTACCCGTAATCGTTCAAAAAAATATTCTAAGTGAATTGACGTTTTCATTGTGCACAAAACTGTGACTCACATTCCAAAATTTGTGAGCTGTTGTTGCACTTTTTAAGGATTCTGTGCTTTAAGGGGGGTCCCAAAGAATGCTATTGTTTTCGTAATGACATCCATCTGTACCTCTATTATCGGTTTCTGAACCCTAATAAATAGATACTTGAAATTTCCACAAGATGTGTATGTGTGAATTCGTGAATGCAATAAATATTGCAACAGTAAATAGAATTTTGCTGTAGTTGGTGAATTGTGTAGCAACATCTTCATTGTACGCATAAAGAAACTTTTGACGAAAAACCCTGCCAAGCGTTTGAAACGCTGAACTTTCATTATTTTCACAGTTGCTGCATTTACGAATTTACAAAAAAAAAAGAGCACTAAATGTGAAATAAAGCCAAACAGCCTTATTCATAAACGATTAATAAAGTTATAATAGTAGGTTTTTTGTTGGATTTTTATATGGAAAAACCCGGTCTTAATACACACTTTATCTTTATTAATCGTGTATGAATATAACCGAAAAACTAAAGTCTGATTTATTCTGATTTGGCTGATTTACACATGAATCACTCCACTATTCAAGCCGGCGATTTTATCACATAAAAACCGCAAAAACATTTTGAGGAAAATTTTAAATTTTTTGTTTGTTAAAGAATTTCCAAAGTTTTGTTTGTTGAGCTTTTTTTGAAATTCTCTGAAAAAAGGTCTCGAATAAAAAATTTAATAATTATTTGTTTGTTAAAAATTTATTTAAAAAAAATACCTAAAACATCAAAAATTTCGCTTTTATTTTAAGAACAAAATGAGGCAAAAATTAGTGAAAATTCTGCGGATTGCTGGATTTTGTTCACAATTAAGTGACGGCATTTCATTGGCGGAAGGAGATTTCCCACTAACCGCCTTTTTCAATGTTAAACAAATCGCTCATTTAGTCAAATAACGTGATAACTAAAAAAATTCGTTCCTTAGAAAAGGAGTTTAAAGTTTTTAATTTACTCACATTTTAATGGGTAAGTAAATAACAAAAAAAATATTCTCCGTTCAAGCCGTGAGTAAATAATATATATTTGCATGATTTCTTTACACAAAGTGAGGAAGTGTGTAACGAATAGTGCTGCATTCTTGACTTTTTCTTGTTGACTAAAATGTTGTTTGAGAAAAGGAGGGGAATTAATATGAAAAAGTAAATAATTCTGGTAATTCTTTATCATTAAATAATTTTGTAAATAGTTTATTGATATTTTTAACTATCTAGGCGCACGGTAATGAGCAGAGGTCAATGCACGCAGTGTGTATATTGATATTTACTGGCAAGAAAACAAACACATGAACGCCGAGGATATGGTTTAGCGACCACCGAAAACTGTGAGCTTTCCTTTTCTAATAAAAATTAGATTAAACTAATATTTTGCCTTTCAATTAACATTTATTATTTAATCAATAAACAATTTCAATGTGTTCTTAATAAAACAATTAATATTTTACTGAATATGTTAAATATTAATTTTGGGAAAAAGTACGATTAAGAAATCTAAAAAAATATATTTTAACAATTCCCAAAAAAATCATAAATTATTTTTTCCAATTTTTAAAAATATCAAAATAACAACGAATATGGAGATATCAGCATCCAAAAAAATACCGACAAAGCGAAACATTTCGATCTATTAGGGGACCTGTTACTTTTATTTAACAAAAAATCTTACTGTCTGTCCCACAATTTCGAAAAAAAACTTTCTTTCGTACATCTACTACATTTAAAACAAAAAGGAAAGAAAGAAAAATTTCTGTCGATATTGTGGGACAGACAGTTATGCCGTTTTCTTTTCTAAAAAAAATTAATTTTTTTTTTTTATATTTTATCAATAAAATTGCTATTCAAAGTTTCCTTAAGGCAAAAATTTCGCCTCGTAAGTGATGATACAATAATTTCTGATAAATTCACTATTTCAAAAATTCATTATATTATATTGCAAGTTTTCAATAAAAAGGGCAAAAAATTACACTTTTTTAGAAAAGAAAACACTATTAGATATTGATTTTCGAAAAAGTTACTGCCGATTGACATTCCCAGCCACCAATCAAAGGAAGTTGCAGCGTATTAATTTCAGTTGCTTTTACTTTTAGTATTATCAAACCAAGTGTTGCATTTCCCTTTACACGCTGTGCCTTGAGCTGTTTTATAAAATTCACTTCTAAGAAAATTTCGAATCGATGCACAGAAAAAAATTTGAGCGTAAATATTTGCAGAGAAAAATAATTAATTAAGTTTTTTCACTGAAAATGGTTGGCAGACTTGTTACTTCTCATTAAAAAAATAATAAATTAATTAAGGAATATGTGCAAATGTAGTATGAAATGATTTCATGCAATTTTTTTATTAAAAAAATTAAAAATTATTTCTTACACAATATGAATCATTTTGAGTATTGAATTCAAGAAATCAAAATGGTTTGGATAAATGTAAAAATATATTTCATGAATTCATTGATTTAATTAATTCATTTATTCATTATTAATATTGAATTATGTATTTAGTATTAATAAATTCGGCAATATTCTTATTATAATAAGAACAGTATTCATTTTGTACACTCACTCTCTCTCACTCTCACTCTGGCAGAGAGGGGGAACAACGTTGCCGTTGTGACACTAAAGTATCAATCTTGGCCCTTTTTCATGCCAATGACACTTCTTATGACCCTTTTTTTAATTTATCCCTTTGTATCGTTTGAACAAAATTTATGCCACTTTTTGACGCTTTTACAATATTAATAGACAGCAAAAAGTATGAATATATACGTGAAATAACTAACGCAGAAAAGTTTTGACTCGAGATCGGAAATTTGCAATAGATTTAATGAAAATACAATTTATATTTATATGAATTCGTTACAAATATATTTAATTTAATAGTAGTGCTTCCGTTGAAAGAATTTTTTCAAAAACATCACTGTATAAAAATAAACTTAGAAAAAAACTCCACATAGAAGCTTGTGAGTCCATGCGCTTTCATTTCTCAATTTGCTCGAATCGGAGCTGAAAGAATGGACTCCAAGTGAAAAGTTAATTACAAAATATAGAATAGGTATTTCTAAGAAGTGATAAACACTATCAAAAGTTTTTTTTAATAATTACTTTTTTTTTATAATATGAGGAATATTAGAATGTACTTGTGAATTGTTTTTAGTTTCAACAATGATTTATAATTCAAGTATGTATAATTGATTACTTTTCTTTATAGTCTAATGTATTTAATTCTGACTAAAAATATTACGAACTTTAGCCAAAAATAATAATCACTTTGGATTAAAAAAAAATACTAACAACCAATTTGTTTGAAAAATAATCACTTTAAAAATGAAAAAAATAAAAAATTTAATTAATTTTTAAAATTCGTTTTTGATTTTTTTTAAATTGAAATAAATATTTTTTTTTGAAAAACTTTTGTTTGTTGACGGATTTTAGCTAGTTCATATACATTTCATTGGGGCTTTGCTAAATCATTAGTAAAACTGAAAAGTTTGAAGCTTCTGATCTTATACAAAAACTTTTAAAAAACCAACGACCCTATTTTACTTTAAAATAATCTTTTTTACCCTTTTTTTCTTAAATGCCCTTTTTATGACACTCTTTCGAAATTTTCAACGGCAACCCTGAGGGGGAAGAGTTATGACAGCCGTGCTGTATATGACGAGTTCAACGCTGACTTTTTTAAATATGTATGTGTATATTTCTTTAAGTCAAGCGCTATATTCAGCTTATAATATTTATTAAAAAATTCTTAACCTGAGGGGAAAATGTGTGTGCGATTCATATTATTCTAGAACAAATTATTATGATACATTCAATAATTTTTGTATTCTGTGTGATTAATAAATTTTATTCATTTTGTAAAAAGTAAAACGTTTTCCTAATTTGAAAATCTAACAAAATGTTGAAAAGTATATTTTTATGACTGCTTATTTAACAAACAAAAAAAAACGTTTCAAGGAAATTACAATATCTGCAACCATAAATCCATTCGTCGCAAGAAACATAATGGAATGGCTCGAATACACTTTTAATTTTAATTGCTGAAGATATTTTATGAGTTTTTAGCTGACTATATTGTTTGTTTCAGTAAATTCATTATAAAGAAGAAAAAATTGCTGAGCTCAGTGGCAAATAAGTGGATTTTTTGTGTTATTGTTGTTGTTGTTGTTGTTTTAAGGGTGGTTCGGGTGAACTTTGGTTTTTTGCTTGTCTCATAAATAATAAATTTATGAATACACGCGCTTTAACTCACACACACACACACACACACACACATACACGCATTAACAAACACATGCACACTCAATTACCAGCACAATATATAAGAAATTTATACATTTTAATAATTTATTTAATTTAATTAATTTATTATTATTTTTATTTTTATTGTGTTCACAGCGACTTCTCTTTATTCCGTTGAACACAAATGGTTGTGAGTGTATGTATGTGTGTTTGTGTGTATGTTTATGGGGAAGAGTAACGAACGCAGCATATTGAGCGCCATGCTTCATTTACGTGCTGTCAGAACCGTGTGGTTTCCCAGTGAACATAAAACTGCTGGCTTGCCTGCTTTTGTTGTCTGGAGCTGTATCAGGATGATAATGATGATAATGATAATGATGTTGTTAATGATTATCATCATCATGATGTTGTTGTTTTGCATACTTTTTCAAGATGTTGTTTTTGTATATAATTCTACATATATTGTAAGTTTTCGGAAATTTTGTATGTGTGTGTGCGTGTGGTTGTGTGCTTTTATATATATTTTTATTAATATTTAATGCTGCACGTCATAAATTATACAAGTGTCGACATTAAGTACTGCTGCAATGATGTTGAACATGCTGGGTGGGGGGGGCTCAGGCGTAGAGTTGGCAGGGCAGATCGTGTATTTTATTTTATTTTATTTGTAGTTTCTTAAACTTTTGCATTGGTTTTTAATTTATAAGAACAAAAACAAACTAAACAAAGTTTTAAACGTACACAGTCACACACACATACACACACACACACATAGACTTGCATACATATGAAGTTATTCCTACAGATTTTACTTCAGCAACATTTAATAAATTATTGCTGTCGTACGTATGTACATATCTGCACTTGTAGTTCTGGCGGCTGCCACCTCCTTCAGTGGGGTCTCCTATTCCGCCACTTAATGCCACAATTTGAAATCTTTGTTTTCATGTTTTTTTTTTAGTTTTGTTTTCGTAAAGACGTTTCTTTCTTGCTTTCTTTATTTGCTTCGTGGCATCTGTTAATAAGTAAAAATAAATTTCATTGCGCGCGCTTTTGTTTTTTTGCTTTCTTACGTTTTTGGTGTTTAGATTCCATGTAAAATAATTCTTTGCTGCTACAATTTTTACTGGGATCCTGGTCGGTGACTTCTTAAACTGATGCACAAGTAAAATTTCATGTGGCAAAAGAAAGTTTGTTTGTTTGTTTATTTGTTCGTTTGTTGTTGTTGTTGGTTTTCTTTCTTTAATTTATAGCCAACATTTCTTCTACGAAATGCTCAACGGGTGACCAATTTTATTGCCACCCACTCATTTTCGGCACGTACACTCTCGCAATTGCAGATGTGTTTGTTGGTTGGCGTTGCTTGCTGCTTTTAAATGTTCATTGTGTGTATGTTTGTTTGTTTGTTTATTTATTTGTTTGTTTGTCATCCGCATCTCCAGCAGTAATGGGAAAACTTTTTTATTGTGCGCTAGAGGTATGGCAAGAGCGAGATTCTTACTACAGCTGTGTGGTTGGGGGAAGTGTAAGGTGTCAGCCAGTCGGGCAAGCAAGCAAGCAGGCAGGCAAGCAGACTGTAAATCAGGCTAGGAAGCAAAGGAAATCGGAGGTTTGTATGTTATGGAGTAGTGTTATAAATTAATAAATTACAATTTATGTGTAACTGCTGAAGCTGCTGATTTTACAGCAAAATAAAATAAAAACAAAGTAAAAAGTTTTCTTTGAGTTTAACACGAAAATCGATTTTTGTGAACTGAACGTTGCAAGGAAAATTAAAATTTCATTATGTAAAATAAATTACAAGAATTTATTATACATAATTTTCGCTATTTAATAAGAACAAGTATAAAAAATTTAATATTTAAACTTTAACACATTTTCATTTACACACTTCTGTTAACTTTTTTCGTTGTGTAGCTCTCAGACAAGATCCCTCGGGATCACAAAAGATTTTTAACTTAAGTCTACTTATGTATTTATAACAGGTATCTTTGGATTAAAAAAATATATATTTATAACAATACCTTTATTTTCTTTAATTGCAATTATTTTATTCCTTAAACACAAAATTATTGATCAATTTCTATACACTTTAACAACAAAATCATTTATATTTTTTCTCAAATTAAAACCAATTTTAAACGTCTTCTTAGCACTTGTTCGACTGAGATGATCTTGCAGTCGTTATTTTCTGTTTATTTTTCTATGACTTGCACATGCATTTCTAAATTGTTTTTCTTCTTTTTTTGCTTTCTTGTTGTTCATTCACTTCACTTGCACACGCGATATTCTATTAGAATTTCGTACACACGACGACGACGGTTGAATGTGGACTGATTGTTGTGCCATGAATGAAACTTGATTGTGGTCACACAGCAAACACAATTCATGTGCTCGGTAGCAGTGATGCCTACGTCGCAGCCGCTGCGAACGTCGTATGCTCTCTCACTCAAGTTGTTGTGTAAATGTGCGTGAGTTGTTTGTGTGTGAGTTTTGTTGTTGTGTGACGGCTAAAGCAAAAAGTGAGCACCACACAAAATTTCTTAAAATTCATTGCATATTTCTCATCCTGTCGTGGGTGTGAGTATTTTGTTCCGGTTTTTCGTGTTCATGCACACACACGTCACAATATGGGAAATGAAACATTTTCTTTAGATTTGGGGCGAATTGGTTTTTTGTTGAGAAAAACTCCAGAGATTATTAAAGATTAAATATTTAAGAGAAATTTTATTTAAGTGTGGTTGCTTCTTGTCAATGAATGTTTAGGCAGCGAAAAGCTAAATGACAAAAAATCAAACGAACGTGCACACGTTAGTTATTTAATATTAATAACCTCAATTAAAAGTTTAATTAATATGCTTCATTGAGAAGGTGGGCTCAACTTTATATTTAAGCAATTTAAGTTAATATTTCGAAAACGGTGTGTTATAAAATAAAAGAAAGAGCATTAAATAATAATAATAATAAAACTAAAGCATAATTTTATCAATATAATGGCAACGGGACCGTGCTAAGCGCGGATAATCTCGAAAAACATTATTAATAGATTTTATATAAAAGCCCCAAAAAAAGTAATTTTTTTATTTAAATCTGCGAAATTCTAATTCACAAAAAAATGTTAGTTTTGCTTTATTATCAACGAAACATGTGTAAAAACATAAAATTCCGCAAAATAAAAGAAAATAAAAATTAAATATTGGAATAAGGGATGATGCATCGAAACGCATTTTTGACGATACTTCCGAAAAATATCGACGATACCGATACACGTATTATTATTCAACACAAGTTGAGTAATATTTGTATTACTGTACAAAATTACAGCGTAAGAAATAATTGGTATTTAAATTGATATTGATAAGATTTTTGTTAAAAAATTTGGCGGAGAAAGACGATTTTGCAAGTCCGTGCCTGTTCACATCATGCAACTTTGATCGCAGCAGTTTAAGAAGAACCCCTACTATTTTCGCTAAGCTGTACGTCCGTCTGATACAGGCTTCTATCTCGCGAATCGTTATGGTTTGGCACTTGAAATTATCACACGATATATTTTAACCTGACTGTTAAACCAAAAAAAAATAGAAATAAAAATTAAATAAAAATAAAGCGATTATAAGATTATATATGTTATTTACAAGAAAGCCTGAAATATGCCATTGCATATTTTTTCTTGTGCAATCTATGCAGGCAGAGGTAAAATATTTATCGATTTCAAACACTTTTATGAACTTTGGCCTCAATTTTTTATTGCATATTTTTGCCTATTTTGTGGCTTTTTCTTGCATATTTCAGTCTTAATCTAATATTTGCAGCATTTTTCGAGTTTATATAATATATTGGACGCTTTTAGAATATATTTTGATTATATATTGACATTTATTTTAATAAGTTTACAAAGTTTTCCCCGCAAAGACAAAAAATATGTGTTAACTTCTGATTAAATTTATTTTTCTTATCTATGCGTTAAAATTAGTGGCTGCATTTTCTCCATATACAGCTCATTTAAAGTCAAAATTTGCTTAAATCAAAAACAGTTTTGAAATATGACGTTAAGGCAGTTTTATCTCTTAAACATATTCCTTTTACATCTGCAGATGTTGAAAGGACATTTTCAATGTATAAAAGTTTATTTAGATTTAACACACTAAAGCTTTTTGTTTGAAAATCCAAGTCGATAATTTGTTGTTTATTGCAAAAAAAAAAAATTATCGATAAAAAGTCTGTTATATTTTATAAAAAAGTTTCTTATTCTGTTATCCAGATGTCCTTGAAGTGGAGATTTTGTTCTATATTCAGTTGTTTTGTTCCTGGTTGTCCTGTTTATATTTATTTTATTTTAAATGCCAATTTCGTTGGATTGTTGAATAAATTGTTAATTATTTTTAAGAATATAATTTATTATTTTTTAAACATATTTTCATATGTTTATTGCATGATTCATGAGCATGAAGCGCTTTTTGGGACACATTTCCGGTTTTCCTGTTTATTTATTACATAGAACAGTATCTAATGAGCCCGCAAGAGACATTGAAAACTCTCACAGCGTATGTATTGTTAATTTAGCAACAAATATTACAAATAGACTCCAGCTAAAAATTAAAGGGCCTCTTTAACCAACCAAGCACTTAAATCTCCGTGCGGTGGTCGTACTCGCCATTGCCTGATTTATTTATTTAGAATTGAATCACAATTGTTGCTCGCGCAGTTTAAATATTTTTTTATTTTCTTTTGGTAAAAATTAAAAACAGCAAAGTGTGCTAGTTACCTAAAATAGTGTAAATGGAACACAAACGAATAATGAAGTATTTCAGTTTTCGTGTGTGTCATTCATCTGTGAAGGACTGAGGCACCCTTTAAATCAATCTGCAGTTTGTCAATTTAGTTTTTTGATCGTAGATGTTATCAGTGCGTTAGTATTAGTTTTGTATGCCTTTTCCCTTCAAAAACAGATTGCAGAGTTTATTTATTTGAAAGGATGTAGTTCCATATTGGTCCCGCTGTAAAGTGGGCAGTTTCACGCTTCAAAGAAATACATATTTTTTCAATACCTTTTACTTAACCAACTCTTGTGAAACTTTGCGTAAACAATAACTTACCATTACAAAACCACATTATGAGTTAAAAAGTGAGAAGTGCCACGCCCGTGCAAAGTAAATATTATTTTTCAGAGCTCTTAGTAAATCGATTCTTACGAAACTTCGCTCACACATTTAGGTACGTGACACTGCAATAGTATGGTTGGGAAAGTGGACAGCGCCACGCCTACCCACTTCTACTTAAACAATTCTTATGAAACTTTGCATACACGAAGTTTCCAAAGCAGCACAACAATATGATAAGAAGGGGGGTGGGGTGGCAGTGCCACGCCCGTGCAAAAAAGTATTATATTTTAATTACTTTTATTAAGTCGATTTTTATGAATGAAACTGTTTATTCTCATTTGGCTATTTTTTAGTCGGTTTTGGCCCCAAGATTTATAATTATTAAAGAATGTAAAGAATTTATTTTTCTTTTTTTAAGAATATTATTTTTTAGATACAGTCGAAAGAAAAATCAATCCGTTCGTTCTTAAATCAATCCCAAGCGGTGTTAAAAGCACGGTAATCCCAGATTTACTTAATTCAAGTACAGAAAGATAGGTTTAAGTACGAACTATTAAGTGCTCAATATATTTTTTTTAGTTGATTTAAGATTTTTCACGTGATTAAAGAATTTTGTAATTATTTCAAGAAACTCCAGGATTGGTTATCTAAAGTAATCCCATTTTCGGTTTGGTTAAATTGTTATTTATACTCAATAGTTTGATTACTACTCGTACTCAAAATAAGTAGAAAATACTTGAATTTAGTATGCCGTTTTTCTTTCTGTGTATGTTTAAATTTTTTTTAACTGTCATCATTGACTGATGTCCTTTTCAAAATAAAATTTTTTAAATATATACTGTGAGCATGATAATAAAGTAAACACTTTCTTATCACAAAAACAAATATTTTGCGATCTTATTTGTTATTTGATTTAAAAATAAATTCCTCTAAATTAAAATTAATTAATATGTAATTTTTAAAATCAATTGAATTTATAATTTTCCTTTTGACTTTATTAGCTCTGGTAACATTTTTCATAATGATTCCAAAAGTATGTTGCTTAATGGGCTTGTTTGGCACATCCTGTAAAGAAATCCAGTTTCCAAAAGCTTTTCTATGAAGATATTACCATGGTTCATAGGCAAATTCAGATATTCTCAGAGGACAGATGAGGATGACCAAGATTTGTAGAAATCTAAATGTCATGATAAGTCAATATTAAATGAAATAAAATTAAACAAAATTAAATAAAATAAAAAAAACATTTAATTTGTATCATTTAAAATTCATGAAAGCGTAGATTCACATAAATGCTTAATCGCATTTTAACACAACAAACAAGAGAGCGCTGAATCAATCGAATATTTATGAAACTTGTGTTTATAAGAAAATAGCAAATTTTGAAGTAAATAAATAGAAAAATGTGTCATTATGTTTATTTTTAATTTTATTTAGATCGGTGTCCCGCATAATTTTTTTCCACAAAAATAGTGAAATTTAATATGGGATTTACACCAGACTGAAATCTAGTAGATTTCAATTGAAATCTCTATCAAAATCTGTACCGTTTACATCGGGTTATTCGTTATTTTTCAAGATTTCGTATCCATGACAAAACAGTTGATTGGAATTTTAATTTTCAAATGTTGAACTCCATACAAAAAATTATCATTCAAATGCGAAACAGCTGGCGATCACAGCCTTTAAAAAAAAGTTATTGAACAGCGTAGTATTTTTCAGTACAATTGAACAAAAACGATAGTTGCATCACTAAGTACTATGAGATTTTGAATAGATTTTATCAAAATCTAGTAACGAAGTAGATTTTGTTTTGTATGGGAAATCTAGTCAAAATCAAAAAGATTTTGCTCGAAATCTCGTAAGTACTAGATTTTGGTCTGGTGTAAATGCCATATAAGTTAGAAAAAAAAGAAAATGAATGTATTTCTTAAAAAGTTCTATTGTTTGTTTGTTTATTTGTAATATGGATCCAACAAATGAAAACTCGCTTTTTCACAAAACTTATATTTTCTTCATGTTTGCGCTTTTGGCCAAATTCATGTGCACACGACACGTATGAGTAATATTTTATATTGATGTAAGCCTCGGTTCACACTATGAAATTTTTCTTTCTGATAGTGTAGTTTTTGGGTGTAAGGGGGGGGGGGAGAAGATTGAACTCATGTACCTTGAAATTCTCTTGTGTTTTGTAATTTTTAACTATCAGCCTAAAAATGGCTGCAGCTTTATTTTAGATTTTCTTTTACTTTTTTCTCTTTCATGGTGGTGCCAGCAAAAGTTTGTATACAAAAAAAAATAATGTGAAGATAAACATGCAAAAATATTGAATTTCATTACAAAAAAATTTCAATGTGTAGACATTAGTGAAAGTTTGAAGAAAATTTCAGAAAGAAAACTTTCATAGGCCGAACCGAAACTTACTTTTCTTTCTTTCATGGTGGTAAGGATAAATTATTAAATAATATGAATTAACCAAAAATTTCTTAAATTAATAAAAGGAAATGGGTAAAGTCAGATTAGAACTTGAGCCAAACGATTCCTTCAAAATAAACCAAAATACAGTTCGACTAATTACGTACAAACTTTAATTATTAAAATTTGAGCGAAATTTTTTTATAAATAAGAGAAACCGTTCACTGAAAATGTAAGAACTAATCGGCACATAGGTAAAAACATATAAGTCCCATTTTTTCTGAATCTCTATTTAGAAATGACAAGAAAAGTATTTTTGGGTAATTTTTTGCAATTCTCTTTTAAATTTGCTTTGAATAATATGAAGTGCTAATATTATACCTTCTTTAACTGACTGGAAATTTTTCGTCGGAGAAAATTTTAAAACACTCAAAAAATATAGGTTGTTCTGATGTAAACCAGTGTAGCATCCGCGCATAAAATTATTTCACATGTTTTTAAAGCACTTGGCTTATCGATCTATTCGGCATATTTATTTTGACCTATCATTGGTTTTTCCTCTTCTTTTATGTTTGGTCCTCTGCAGCCAAAAAAAATAATTAGAAACATTTAAAGTAGCAAGAATTTTTTTAAATTTATTTGAACACAAAAGAATTTACACATTTCAAATGATTTTTGTTAATTTTTTTATGGTTGAAATCCCTGGGAATTTAACTTACTACTGTTTGCGTTTTTTGTAGCAAAACCTTCTAAATAATGTTTAATTTGAAATTACTTTATTTATTTAAAACAAAAAATTAGTACATTTCTGTCAGCAACCTGAAATGAAATTGTCGAGCTAAGACACACATTGGAAAAATTTCAAAAAAAAATACTCGAAATGAAAGCAAACCTATTTAAATTTCTGTAATTTTATAAGCATAAACAAATTTATAACCGTTTTTCGATATGAATAGTGATGAACTAGAAGTTAAAATGTTTGAGAATAGCGATCTTTCACTTCGCATTTATTTATATATTTATTTTGTCTATAGATATAATATCCTTACAGACAGTTAAGCAATATAATTAATATAGTAAATTCAAGTAAAATACAAAACTATTGATTATTTAACAGGACGGTAGTTTTAAGTTTAATAACATTTATATTTAAAGAAAAATCTTTAATTTTATAAAATTTATTAAATTGACTGCACATTCTTCTAAATGGATCAGCATTTGCGTAATTTGACCTGAAGAATTTAATTGCTGGCAATTCAAAGTGTCGAGATGGACGATGAGGAACATTAAACAAAATGTTATCGCGCAGGAAATTTGAACAAATATCAGCATTAATTAAATTTAATATAAACGACACATTCAACATAGTCCTTCGGCTTTTAAGAGTTGGAAGTTTGATTGGAGCAAGACGGCACGGTTCCATCTTAAATTTCTGTACTGTTGCATTTTAAATTTCCCACATCTACTTTCTAAAAATCTTAAACAAAAGAAAAAAATAATTTTTAAATCATAAAGCTATTAATTATAAATGAATCTAATTTATCACGTTAACAAAATTTTATTAAAACCCCGATATTTTGCCACTTCTTTGTGTGGCTTCTTCAGGGATATACGAGTATAAAATTGTGTAAATAAAAAATTTTTTTACAATAATCAAAAATCAAAATATATATAAAAATTTCAAAATTAATATATCAAAAAATGAACAACTTAATAAATACGTATGTACACAAACATAAGTTAAGTTAAGTTTATTTGAGACTTCAAGAACAAACATTACAAAGTAAATAATTAAAAATAGTATTATAAAGAAAACGTAAATCTATAATGTTCTGTTAGACAGTAACAATTTTATCAATTTGTGATTATATATATATAATAACAATTATATATACATATATATATATAATCACAAACATAAAATATTATAATAACCAAAATATCGGGTTTTTAATAAAATATTGTTAACGTTTTTAAAAAAAATTTACCTCTAGCTCGAGATAAATTAGATTCATTTAAAACACAGAAGGTCGACAAAATATATAAGAATGAGATATAAATTATATATATAAAATAAAAATAGTATATATGTATATTGAAACGATTAATTTGGCTCAAGTTCAAACCCAATTGGGTTTACCCATTTATTTTTTCTAATTTTTTATTTCATTTTTATTAGAAAATTTTTTGTATAAATTCATTATTTTTATTATTATTCATCGGACTAGCAGAACGGATCAGAACTGATTTCGAGGTAGCTACACCATTTCATCTGCGTTGTTTGTCCAAGTTTACCACTTTTGACGGTGGATACTAGTGATCAGGAATATCAACTATTTAACCGTATTGCTAATGTGAGGAATAATAAAAATTGTTCCATATAAAGTACTCTCTTAATAAAGAAATTATGAATTTATCCAAAAAAATTTCTAATAAAAATGAAATAAAAAATTATATAAAATAAATGGTTAAACTACGGTTTGAACTTGAGCCAAATTAATCGTTACAATATACATATACATATACAATATATCTAAGTTCGACTAATTACTTGGCAAACATTAATTAAAATAAAAATATTCAGGCATGTCATGGAAATCGATCGATTTCAAATCACTCGATTTCAAAAATCAAATTCAATTAAAAGCAAATCAACAGATGCTTTTTTATTATTTTCGACGATTACAATATTTTATTT
Source organism: Gymnocheta viridis (assembly GCA_956483585.1). Lineage (NCBI taxonomy): Eukaryota > Metazoa > Arthropoda > Insecta > Diptera > Tachinidae > Gymnocheta > Gymnocheta viridis. Next base: position 120,491,814 of record OY101442.1, read on the forward strand.
GAACTTAAAGATATTTTAACACATCGACCGATTTACATCACATGCATTTGGCAATGATTCGTTTACCAAAATCGCGCGATTTTAAATCAATAGATTTCCATCACATGCCCGATTATGTAAAGAATTTCAAAACAACAGTTTTTGAAATTCTTTAAACAAATTAGATTGCCAGATTGAAATAAAAATATTATGTTTATTTTTTTTTTTTTTTTTTGAATTTTAAATTTAGATTTAGTTCTCGATTTCCTAGATTCCGAAAAATCTACTTTTATGCCCTGCATAAAATTTGCATTGATGTTAGAATTGCAATAACCATTTGCTAATTCTTCAACTCAGGACATTTGATCAACATCTATTTGAAAGTTTGCCTGCTGCTTTATTCAAGACAAATTTTGATGTTACTCGTACGTACCTCATGTTTTTTGAGCATCAGCTTTACATATAAAATTGCCTCACAGTTAAAGCCGACCAAATTTTAAACGCGTTAAAATATCATTAAAATTTAAAATTGCCTGCTACTCAAATTTCTCTGTGAAAAAAACTATCTTAAGATATTAATTACAAAGTTTTTTCCTTTTTGTTTTTGGCAATGGCGGTTGTGTGAGTAGGCCAAGCAAAGAAAAGGAGATAGAAAGGGTTGCATGAATGTGTCCAAATTTCTTACATACATGCTATTGCGTAAATGAATAGTTTTGGCTCTGTGTGTATGTCCTTCAACACACAAATGTATGTAAGAATGTTTGTAGGCATGCATGCATGGAAATGGTATATGAGATACTTGTATGTGGTATTTATGGCCAAAATGCTACTGTTTAATAGTCAGTAGGAGCTTATGTGCTTGTGCTTGTGCTTTGAAATTCTTATCTCGTATTTGCAACAAAAGTTTTCTGCCTAGCAAATTTTTTTTTCACAATTGTTTCGAAACTAAAAGAATGAGCAAGATTGAAAAAGAAAAAGAAACATGCCATCATAATATTCATAGTGAAAAGAACTAGTTAAGATTTAGGCCACGCCTCCAAAATAAACCCACTTGCTCACATACACACACATGCGAAGACTCACACTCGCTAATATTTAAATGCCTGGCGGCGAAAAATTTTATATTTTTTTACGTTTTCTTCATCTTTCTTTCCCATTCACTTGAAACTTTTATAGTTTCATTTGCCCCAACCTTAAAACCCCACACATACGTAAATATTTTTTTTTATGTTCAAATGGTTCTCTTCTGGTATCCAATGCTCTTAACAAAAAATCTTTTTAATAGCATGATATGCTCTTAACTTAAAAGAGCAAAAACAAATTACTTCACCTTAAAATAATGTGCTGCAAAGAGTTTTTTACTCTGTACAGTTTTGAAGACAAAAGAAAAATTGTTTTTGCATTTGATTATATGAGTTGAACAAAAACAACTACAACAATAATAATAATAAAAAAAAACACAAACATCGACACAAACACATGCAATGACATTGAGTGTGACGTCATTGAAGAGGTGGAGCTTAATGTATTATTTTTATCGTTTTATGGGCCAAAGCGGGTGTCTCGTATAGGACACTGTTGTCCAACTGTGCAAAGGATGATGGCAGTGTGTGCGTGAGTGAGTGTGCGTGTATGTGTGAAACTCATGGAATTCTTTTTGCTTCATCTCGTGACGTTTGTATGGATGGATGGATGTATTACGTTCATTTTAGGCACATTACCACCACTTTATTTATATTTTATTTATCATGAGTGTATATACTTGTGAATATTTATTTAAATAAAGACAAATATCCTAAAAACTAAAGAGTAGTAAGGATATACATACATACAGCAAACCCATTAAAGTATATGTGTGTGTATGTGCTTATGTATGCCTACTTTTATATCATTTGTTGCTTTTGTTTAGCACCACGAACAAGTGTGCATATGTTTCTATTTAAATATATAAGTTTTAATAAATAAAGCTTTTGTGCGTGAGTAAATTTGCTTGAATTCTATATACACACATACTCCTATGTACATTTATATTCATACATATGTATATAGATTTATACATGTGCGTTTGTATTGTGGCTATATAATATTATGGCACCTACACACTCATACACAAATAAAAATGCGAATTAAAACATTCGTAATGTCACATATAAATAAAAAGTTGCAGCCCACTTCTTTGTCATTGGCAGATCGGCTGAGGCCTACATGCGCCCTGATATACATACATACATGCATACGTACATACACACACAAAAGCACATGCACATGTTTAATATTAATATTTATAAATAAATATATCATATAGAATAATTTACATTTATCTTCGCTGCTTTTAATCAATCAATCTTCTTTACCAAAAGACGTTTGTCTTAAACTACACAGAGAAAAGTTTGTACATCAATTGTATGAAACGATTTCAAAAGTCTTGATTAATCCAAAAAAAATTATAGATTTATTTTTTATAGAAAATAAAAAAAATTAGTGGTTTTTTTGTAACATTTTTAGGCAGAGAGAATTGGACATGAGACCATATTCCAAAGTAACAAGGGAAAATTTTAACACCAATTAATTTCAACTTACACGGCAGAACAGAAAAAACGTTGTTTTTCGAGAGCCGCTACACTCCCATCATCAGTGTTCATGTGTGTTTCCATGTATCCGCCACTGTTTAGTTGGATTGGTTGAATGTGATTTCAAATTTGTATTTATACAAATAATTATAAATATAATAATAAAAATTATGAACTAAAAATTAAATAATAATAATAAAAATTTATTGCTACGTTTCGACCTTTTCATAAACGTTTGCTTGCTCAGGCTCTTTTAATTTGTCAAAAATAAAATAAAAATACAAACAGGGGCCCATTTCACTAAACTACAATTCTACAAGTTACAATCACAAGGCTAATTCTTACAACTGCTGATGAATTGTGTTTCATTAAAATTTCCACACTTGTAGCATTTTGCACTTGTAAACTAAAATTTGTACAATTGCAAGCGATTGTATATTTTGCGATATTAATTTCACAATTCTTATTTATTATTACTCAAAATGCTAAAATATCGTATAAAAACGCAATATAAAAAATTTTAATAATTTAAAAATTCACAAGCTCGTATTAACGTCGTATGTGTTGTGTAATCGTCTAATTATACAGTATTGTATTTTTGTTGTTGGTAATTTTCATACAAAAGTGTGTTATAATTATACGTTTGAATTTTATATGTTTTACAAATGGTTGTATTGAGGCCAGGTATGGAAAAATTCTATTTGTTAGATTAATTTGTAAAAATCTTTTAAATAAAAGTTCAAATGCGGACTTCCATCACTCAAAATAATTTTTTTTATTTTATTTAGTAAAGCTTAGTACTCTGTTCAAGTTTGCGAAAAATGTTGAGCAACATTGATTATTTCGTTTGAAAATTTTGACAACTGATCAGTGGCGACAATACCACTATTTATAACAAATTTATCGGTTTTATTGCCTTGAAATGAGCAACTTTGTTTTTCTTATGAAAACAAAAAAATGTGTTTATTTTAATAAAAAAATTAAAACAAATGGACAACAAAATAATTTTAGGAGCTTGTACTGCAATGTACCAATTAATGCGAATTGCAGCTGCTGCGAAGGAGCTCATTGAAGACGCACGTTCTGCAAAAAGCACTCACCTTCATTTTATATTATATTTACATTGTTTTCCATTATTTTAATTATTTCTGGGCAGGAAACTTAAAATTAAAACCAAAACGCCCAGAAATATCTTATCAGCTGTTGTTTGCAATTCCGCACAAAATAAGTGGTGCTTACTATTTCAATATTTCGCAGTTGAAAACTATGTTGCCAGAATCAATTTGTGGTTGAAAAAATAATGCTGCCATAAACATTTCGTATGTTTTCACAAGATAAACAGAGTACAACTTCCCCCATATTATTTTGCAAATATTTCGCATGAATTTTTTTATATGGACTTTTGACAGCAGTTCGCACGAAATGATGAACAGAGTACCATACTTAAAACGTATATTCAAAAACAAAATTGAATGATTAATTTTGCGCCACCTGTAGAACTTTCCTGAATGTTATATTTTCGTTATTTTAATTTCGATGTTGTTGTTATATAAGTTAGTGCTGCCAATCTTGTACAGACGGTTCATGGTAGAATAATATAGATAGTGTCGAAGCTACAACAACACTGCTTTTAGGTTCGAAGCTGTCAAGAAGCACAAAAGAAAACTGGCAAAAAATTGTATATTCATATGTGTTTTGTTGCATTTTCTGTTTTATAAAGAATTTTATTACATTCTGTATGGCTAAGAGTTAAAAGTTGTGACAAGCATTGTGTAGATTCCAGGTTCAAAACTCAGAATTTTTAACCTCAAACATTATGCTAAGTGAACTAAAAATTCGAGTTGACTGCTCCTTATTAAGAATATACCCCTGAACAAACTTTCAATTATTTTGTACAATTTTTTCGTGGAAGTTACAGCGTAAGGAATGACTTACTGCTTATCTTCTTTCAACTAGAGATGGGAACCGCTCACGTGATTAAAATGAATCATGATGGGATTAGTTTATTATTACAATCACGTGAGCGTGCTCGAACGTCAGTATAAAAAAATTTTGCGTGATTTTTATTTGTTTCTTAATTTTTTTTGCTTCATTGAATTTTTTTTAATTTATTTTTTTTATTAATTTAATTTTCATCAATTCCGCCATTTTAATAGTTGTTATGACTCAAGCAGCAGCTGCTTGACAGATGACACATAATGAAAATGGAACGATATATGATTCAATCACGCATTGAAATATTAAAATTTTCTAAAAAAACATTCTGAAAATTTTCCAGTCACAATTCGGAAAAGTAAATAATTTTTGGTTCGTTGTGAAGCACCTTCTCGGCCAGCAATTGTTAAACTGTTTACAAAATTTGAACTTTTGTGACAAGTTTGTGATGTCAAGATTGGAACTTGTGCATGTCGCTCAAAAGAAACTGAGAATAATGCTGTTCCAGCCCATAGTGTTGAGGAAAACCCTGGTTTGTCCATTAATCGTAGATTAATGAGACATTCCTCAAACAACATTAAACCGTATTTTGTACAAGACTTGATGTGGATGACGTTTATTGTCAAGAAGACTTTGGGTACTACGTGTCACACAAGTAACGATTACATCGCTTTTTGCCGTGAAAAGTTTCCTGACCGTGTGATTTCTCGCAGGGGCGATCACAACTGGCCAACGTGATCTTGTGATTTAACACCTTTAGATTGTTTTCTTTGGGGCTATGTGTAGGTTAAGGCCTTCGCCAATGGCCAACAATCGATTCAAGAGCTCAAAAATGGAATTAGTGAAGTTATAAAGGACATTCAGCCGCACATGTGTGAATTGGTGATGGACAATTTCATGAAAAGAATATGGTGCTGCAAGCGTAGCCCTGGTGGCCATTTGGCTGATAATGTTTTCTATTATTGTAAAGAGGGAGGGGGAGTTTCCAATTAAATAAACATCCGAAGATTTCGCTTCAAAAAACTAGTTTTTTCTTACATATCAAAATGAAATATCTTGTTGGAAGACCCTGTTTATTTACGTGTATCTACTTCTTTGAATTGATCATAGAAACTGGCATGATATTTATTTAATCCTGCATAGATGATTTGGAAATTAGAGTATCATGGAAAAAAGGATAATAACCTTCCTTCCTACAAAAAGTAATTAAATATTTTTACTGCTATTGAGTTGTTGTAAAACAGTTTGTTTTCAAAGATGAAATTCCCGTATGTATGAAATTCGAAACGAGGTTTGTTTAAGCCAAGAAAAAAACTTTTGTTTCCTTGCTTGAAAAACTATTCAAAAGAGCACTGACGTCTGCAACTCAAAATGCACTTGTAAGTTTCCACTATATAATTATAAATATAATGAAGTTATGAATATGAAATAGTTATTTCTATTTCTTAAGTAAACTAATTTACATTTAATAAGAAATGCTTATTTAAGAATTATTCAAATGTGCATTTGGAATAGTTGAACGTTCGTTTGTTTCTAAATACGTGTATGTCTACACTCCAAGGGAAATGAAAACTGTTTCCGTTTAAAAGAGGAAAAAAAATCAGCTTAAGAAGTAACAATAATATGGCAGGAAAAATTCTTTGCATTGAAATATTCTTTAAAGTACAACGACAAATTGAAATTCGACCAGATAAACTAAACCATAATGTACACAAGACAAGCAAAAAAATTAAAGCAACATTTCAGAGAGATAGAAAAAAATAAGAAAAACACCAGAAAATAACGACATCCGCGACATCAGAAAAGAAAGAGTTAAAAACCAAAAAAAAAAGGAAAAAAGGAGAGTAGAAAAAAAATCACAGGAAGTGGACAACGCTTCCACATAAATGTAATATAAAGCAAAAGCATTTCAAACAAGAACATTTTATGAAGAAACAACAGAGAAGAAAAAAATCAAGACACGAGAAATACAATTATTGGAATCTAAATTGAAACAAAACAATGTAAAAAAAATGTTTTAAAAGGAAAAACAAAAAATAATTTATACAAAATTGATTTTAGAAACTCTTTCGGCCACTAAGAAATTTAAAAGAGTTTAAAAATATTGATTCAGCGTGTTTGATAGCAAAATATAAATACGAAATTAAAAATAAAGCAGAGTTTGTGGACGGACTATAATTAGACTCCAACATAATCGAATGCTTTGAATTAGAATTCTGAGTGTGTTTGCGATTTCGATGAAACCCAAATATGGCGGCCAACTTGCATTGATGATACTGCGATGAGTTCAAAATTGCAGCAGCAGCTCTTTGGGGCAGCTTAGAGAACCTAATGCCGTCAACGTCGTGCTTGCTTCGTTTTCAACACTGCCAGACTCAAGTTTGGAGGACCATAAACAAACTGCAATCCGCAATTGCAATTTTCGTCTCGAATCGAATGCGTGCACAGAAAGAAAAAACTCCTTCTAATTTAAGTTTTTTTCTTTTTTACTTTGAGTACGATTCATTCTAAAAGCTTTAAGTAGAGCGAGTTTTTCTGCAATACTTCTTGGCAGCTGTTACTTGTTTTTGTTTAGTTTGTTTTGCAATTTTATCAGGAATAGAGTGACACCTGAACAACGCCTGCGAATTTGATGAATGAACTCAAAACCAAATTGCTGTGGATCCCGAGCTTCACCGGAAAATTTTGTTACGCGATTAAGCTCATTTTTGCTGGCATGGATATGTCAAAAGGTCCTGCCGCAATGTGAGTGAAGAGGATCCTCATGCCGTGATCCAAATAACGTTGCATCCTGAAGAGGTCACTGTTTGATGTGCTTAATGCGGTGATGGAATCATTAGTCCGTAATTATTTAAAAAGGAGGCCGGCCAGAATGATATCTACAGTTATTGGTGACCGCTATAGGGCCATGATCACTGAATGTTTTGTATCACAATTGAATGCCGTTAACGTGGAGGAGCTGTGGTTTCAGCAAGACGGGGTAACTTACCACACAACGCCTGCCACAATTGAAGGAAACGTTCAGTTCATCGGCCTCCAAGATCATGCGTTTTAACACCACTGGACTATTTTTTGTGAAGCTTCGTGAAGTCTTTGGTCTACGCCGTTAAGCCACAGATGTTTGACATCCTGGAAGAAAACTTTTGGCACGTAATAACTGACAAGCGGGGTTCATTGCTGCAAAATGTGACCAAAAATTGGACTTCCTTATCGGACTTCCTTCGGTCCAACCGAAGGTCCCACATGGGATCATATTCAATTATTATTATCCTTTCGAATAGGGCTGCATTCATGGAAATCAAGACCATTTCTCTATGATTTATTTTAATTTAAAACTGTATACCTCTAAAAAAAACACCCATTGTAATTGATTAACACCAAATCGCACTCGGATCAAGCAGAAAACGGGCTTATATAAGAAAATCATTTCGGAAATTCCTTAAAGTAAGAATAAAAATCTTATACAGGGTGGGCCAAAAGTCACCATGGGGTTTAATTAATTGATTAATTAATAACTGACAGGTCCACGATGTCACACGTATTCGTTCTTTCGTAGAATTACATTTAAAATAAAAACAAATTCTAAAATTTTAGGATTTGTTTTAAATGTAATTGTACGAAAGCACAAATACGTGTGACATCCTGGGCCTGGCAGTAACTTTTTCGTTTATATATATTTATTTTTTTCTCAAATTAGATAATTAATAAATGGAGAATTAATAATGGAGAGATTCACAACTTAACAAAGACCCAGAATAATAGAATTTTATTATTTAAATCAGCGATCATTTATTTCAATGGAAAGATCATATCGTCGACATTTTAACGTCCGAATTTCGCCATCTGAAACAATGATTCGCTGCTTAGTACAACGTCACCAACCACATGGCATCGTAAAAGATTTGCCTCGAACCGGTAGACTACGTTTAATTCGCACTGCGGAAAATATCGAACGTGTAGAGCAAAGTGTTAATGAAACATCAGCCAGAAAAATCTACCAGAAGGCGTTGCGCTCAACTAAGAATGACGAATTTAAAATAAGATTTATTGTTATTCAATTAAGTATTTAATTTTTAAAGTTACATACAGAATAAAGTTTAACAAAATAAGGACATATTTAAGTATATAAAAAATGCAATTGTCTAATCAAAGTAACTAAATCGAAATTTTTTTATTAAAATTTGTTGCGTTGCTGTTAAATTTTTGATTATGTGGAAGAGCATTCCTAAGACGAACAGCATGTAAAAAGAACTGCTATTCAGAAACTAGCAGCATTTATATTTTGGGGATTATAATATTTTTGCATCTTAAAGACCTGGGAAATCTAATAATTCTGAAATAGATATTCCGGCTTTTGGGTGATTTCAAAATTCAGATTTTCAAAATTCAGATTTTCAAAAAATAAACCATATAATGTTTTGACGTGCAATGGAACATGATCACGCCTCTTGAGATTATAAACGTATCTAACTATGTTATTGTATAATACTTCGAGTTTCCTCTTACTGATACTGTCGCAACAAGAAAACAATTCACAACCACAGGTGAGACAAGCTTTACCAAGTAGAATTCTTACTCTCAAGGGTGTGACGTATTGAACAGTCCATAGTGTCCTCAATTTAGCATACAATTTAGCAACCAGTGCATTGACATGACTTGACCATGTCAGATTGTTATTAAATACAATTTCAAGATTTTTTGCTGTATTTACTTTCTCAATTTTTTTTGTTAATTACAATATCATGTTCTATATATGGATGTATACTTTTCTTATGAATCACTAGACTTTTAGATTTTTAAGGATTCAAATTTAGACGATTTTTAGACGCCCACATACAAATGCTATTTAAATCAAGATTAAGCTTGTTTATGTTTTCCGAGATTGACTGAAGTGGCCTGCTGAACCATAATTGCACATCATCTGCATACATGTGGACATTGCAATGACATAATTGAATTGGCAAATCGTTAGCGTAAATCGTGAAAAGTAGTGGTTCAAAAATTTACCCCTGAGGAACACCTCTAGTTAGTTTAACTGGATTGGACACTGTATTGGTCACGATCTGATTGTGTACGATCTGTAAGATACGACAACATAAGTTGTGCTCCGGCCGTAGAAAAGTTATAGAAAGATCTAAGCTCGCCATATAATATTTCATAGTTAACTGTATAAATTCGCCATCACTAATCTCGGATTGAATCGCAAAGTAATTTCTTGTGAATAATAATTTTTTTTCTATTGAAATTGTAGATAGTAGAGGGGCTGAGTTGGTTAAGGAGTTCACTTAAGGGCCTTTCCCACTATAATATTTTGTATTAAGACTTGTCAAAAACTGTAATAATACGTGCAAGTGTGATAGTGTGACAGCAAATAATACGATAATAAATTTGACATACTATAAGACTTTTCCATTTTTAGAAATTTTTCTAAACGATAATATTTTTCATTTGATCAAGGTTGAATTTTCATAAAATCAAATTGAAAAATCGATCGTTTTGCCGCCGAAAGCGCGCTGTCTCTGATGAGTTCTTTTTTGTCATACACAGGCTTAAAATATGGAATGTGTATGACACCATGTCTCAAAATTAAATGAAATTTTGTGTTATTTAATGTTGTACTTTGATATGTAGTATATAGTATAGTATATAGGGTCCGCCAGATAACTTTTTCTTTTTAAAATGCTATAAAAAAAACTACTGAATATTTTCTCAAATTTCTTTTTTTATTTGAAAGTACAATCTTTCCGGTTAATAATGAAAAATAATTTCATTCAAATGGCTGCCTCGGCTGGCCATGCAGTAGCCTACACTATCGGTCCAATTTTTAAGCACATTATCGATGTGCAGCTGTATTTCACCAATGGCTTCACGAATATTGTCCTTTAAAGCGTCAATTGTCTCTGGCTTGTCGGCGTAACACTTATCTTTGACGGCACCCCACAAATAATAGTCCAACGGTATCAAATCGCAGCTCCGAGGTGGCCAAACGACATCAGCTCTGCGGCTGATAATGCGATCTTCAAAAACAGGGCGCAAAACATCGAGTGTAGCTTCGGCTGTGTGGCACGTAGCGCCGTCCTGTTGAAACCAAATGTTGCCAATATCCTCCTCTGAACAAAAATTCGTTTAACATGGCCCGATAACGATCGCCATTGACTGTAACGGCCACTCCTAGCTCATTTTCGAAGAAAAATGGTCCAATTATGCCTCTGGACCAAAATCCGCACCAAACAGTGATTCGTTTTCGCGGGTTTTCTGTGCCACAAATGCGACATTTTTGCTTGTTTACATACCCGCCAAGATCAAAATGAGCTTCATCTGAAAAGATGATTTTTTTGGCAAAATCGGCATCTTCTGTAAGTCGATCGCAGGCAATATTTCCCAGCGTTGTTCAAGCGTATACACAACCATATTCGTTCAGCGGAAGGAAAAAACTAATTATCTGTCAAATCAGACATGAGCTAAGTGTTACCATTCACGAAATAAGCACTAATTTAAAAAAAAACGTTAGATGGCGGACCCTTTATAAACTTTAACTGCTAAATATTTTAAAAGGCCGGCACGTTCGCCGGCTACATGAAACTGCTCAGCCGCCGCTTATTTTCTACTCATATTTTTTATTTTACTTGAGATCTGATAGTGTGAAAACAAAATGTGCGTTAAACTTGTATGATAATGTGAAAGGCCCTTTAGAAACATGCAACAAATTTAGCAGCGCAGGTTCGACACTCGAGACCAACATTAATATAAAAATAAGTTCGGAGTTGTAACAAGTAAAAAAATAAATTTCAAGTGCGAAATAAAAGTTTTAAATAAAGTCTGTTCGAAATGTAAATTAAGCCTTGGCTGTGCTTAACTAAAGATGAAAAAATGTTTACTCCAGGCAATGCAAGTTTGATTTAAGGAAGGATTTTTTTTGGTGCATTTTTGAATGGGATGCATGATGCAGGTGGACTAGATATATGATGGAGGACTATTTAGTGTAGTTCTCTAGCACGCATGCAATCCAAAGCTGCCTAATTTATGCCTCATATCAATACTAGACTTAAGAAAATCCGTAGTTAGGGGCTGTTCACATATTATGTAAAGGGGGTTAAATATATTTTAAGGAATTTGTAATTTACACTTAAAAATTTGTAAATGCGTTACAAAGTGGTGGGGTTGGTGGTGGTGGAAGTCATCTAAAAATGCATGAAATGGTGCTACTTAATATGTTAACAGCCTCTTGCCGAATTTTCAACACCCCTTTGCCCTGATTTTAAAATGGTTGTCTTGAATCTTACATTTTCAGTGTAATTTCTGTGCCACGTCGCCAATAATTGCGGTCTCTTGCTTTTCTTAGACATCCTCATAATCCTTGTACATGGTCTTAGGAGTAGATAGACTATACTGATGATGACATCGTTATCTCCTGAAGAATTTAAATGTCTCTGTTAATTTTATAATGCAAAGTAAGCTGTTGTGATGGACTCCTCAAAATTCCATTATTAGAAAGTTTCAACAAAACCCACAAAGATGTGCCTTCAAAGCATTTAGAGGTGCAGAAAGTCCATATCATGTTGCTATTTTCCAACGCTGGACAAACTTTGTTTGGTTTTTTTCTGCTTTGCTGAAAATGTTTTCCAAACTTCAACGTTTTCAATCAATACTCTTCACATCGAGGGTATCTGCGGGCAGGGATCCGCACTTATACACATAAATATTCCAACATTCAACTACATACATACTCGTATGTATGTATGTAAATATTTATTAGAAAAAGCATTTTTGTACAAACTTCATTCACATTCACTCAAACCTCTCTTACAAATGCTGACTGACAGCAAAACTTAAAGAACTCGTACAAAGAAAATGGTCTAAAATTCTGACGAAAAAAAGTGAGCGCTTAAAACCAACGCATTTTCTTTTCATCCTGCAAAAATGCCATCTTCTCGCACTGCAGCAACTTTGATAGACCAGCAGCTGGTTTTTGCGCTGTTTGTGTACTATTTGTTTTCTTGAATATCCTTAGCATGAGTTTGTCTAGTTTGTCTAGTTTGTCCATATTTGCCTCGTTGCAAAATGCTGGCAGGATATTAAATTGCAGTTGGTAGTTTTTTTTTCGCTTTCTTTCTTTGAAATTTTAACTTCTAATGTGCTCCTTTTTGCTCCTATGCAATATATTCTCCTCGAGGACACTTTAACGATACGCACACACCCTTTTATTTTGCAATTTAGATGCATTCGAGTGTTTGTGTAACACATCCACGTACAAATGTATGTACGTACGTACGTACACATGTATGAATGAGAGTTTCATGCTTTTATTGTATTATCCCCTTGGACATAAATATTAATTCTTAAAACATGTTGTAGGAGGAGTTAAATTTAAAAGTAAAAGACAAGTTTGTTTGATGGAGGAAAATTAAAAATTAAATTGAGTTTTAGTGAAATATAAAAATGATAATTGGAGATCTGTAAATGGTAGAACAGACTAAATTCTTACGAGGAAATTGAAGTCACAACACTTGCAATAATACACAAGCTCGCTATCAATTAGTCTGTCTGGACGGCCAAATACAACTTATTTAAATAAAAGATTATTCCAATTTTAAGACCTCTTTATTAATATATACCAAATAGTATTTCCTATAGCCGACACAATCGTCCATATTCTAGTAATCTAGAAAAAGCTCTGGGGAGCTCTTATGTATACAACAAAAAAGGAATTTTTGTTTGTGTAAAGTCTAAGCCCTTGTCAAAAATTATTGTAAACAAAAATTAAATAAAATAAGTTAACAGAAACCATTGAATTTTTTGGACGCTACAAATGAGCAAGACAAGGAAGTGTGGATTACTTTGAAAGTATTTGCGGTCCATATAGAAGGTAGTGGGACTCTCAAAACAAACACAAATGTATAAGTACCTATAAAAAAGCTGATACCTGCATGTGTGTAATAAGTGTACACGGATTTGTAGCAACTTTAAACGCTTATAGCTCGCAAAATACTGAAAAGATTTTAACAAAATATAGATGGTGCACATTTGTGAACAAATACCTTCAAAATTATATAAGTTTTGTGAAATTCGACTGTATAATATGAGCGTGAAAGGGATCTAAAAACCCAGCTTGCCTATTAGTTTTATTAAAAATCTTCTAGCATTAGGTCAACAATTAACAAAAACTTTATTTGGCCAATATTTCGCTTTCTCAGTGAAAAGCTTCTTTAGGGATTTTTCAATAATAGGGGAAATCAGACTTAGTGGCACATCCGCAATTTTAGCTCACATAGCAGGATTTTCTGCTACAAAGCGTGAGTGTCTTTTTTAAAAGTTAATTATAACAGCAGATTTTAGAATTTACAGAGTTGAATGAATAACTTTGCCGCATGGAATAAGCTAAGCCGCACCCAATATTTTAACGCGATCGCCGCCGATAAAATTTTCGTGCAAAGCAAGCGTCCGATTTTTGTGTAAATTTTCTAAAATTTTATAAAAGTTTTGTTTGGCATTGAATTTAATATTATTTTTGCAATATTTCTTTCAGCAGTTAACGACTCCGTCGACGTAAAAATGTTGCGGCGCAGGAGTCTACTTGTTTTGATTGTAAAAATAAAACGAAAAAACATAGCTGTTATAGCATTACCAAGGCAGATCTACAAGGTAGTAGCGATTCTACAACAATACAAAATTTGATGTAATTTGATACCTGAGCAACTGTCAAAGCTTTTACATAAGCGCGGGGCACTGCTGACCTCTAACAAATGTCAAACATCATACAAAGCTGTGGTGTTTGGCATCAGCCATGTTGTTACGAGTATATTTGTTTAATTCACAAGCTCGTACTAACGTCGTATGTGTTGTGTAATCGTCTAATTATACAGTATTGTATTTTTGTTGTTGGTAATTTTCATACAAAAGTGTGTTATAATTATACGTTTGAGTTTTATATGTTTTACAAATGGTTATATTGAGGCCAGGTATGGAGAAATTCTATTTGCTAGATTAATTTGTAAAAATCTTTTAAATATGGAATAAGTAAACCCAGAAAATACATTATTCTTAATGATAAATATATACTTGATTCATTTCAATTTAACTTACAAATCATTTTAATCAAAATTGTTTGTCGCGAAACAGTTATTAACTATTTCGCGTAAAATTGGAAGTCCCATATCTGGTTTAATTTCATGGTTCGACATAAATTATTTACTCACAATGAATTGACCACATTGAATTGCCATTTGTCTGTTCACAAGCAGATAAACAAATATCGTCTTTTTTTAAACGATAAGCCACGATAACACTGAGCTTGTGAATTGATCAATTATCAACACAAATTTAATTTTACACAATTGACATTTAGTCAGGTAAATCAGCTGTGTTATCGCTACTACCTTGTTGATCTACCTTGAGGTTTGCAATTACGAATCTGCAACGGTTTTTGGTGATGCATATTTGTTCAGGTGATGCAAATCTCAGTTTCATGCATTTTGTTGTTGTGTTGTTTCAATATCTGCAAGTTTTGCAAGGGTATTTTGCAACGAAGAGTAATTTCCGCTAATATTACGTTAACAATTGTTTAATTTCAATATTGTAAATGTAATTTTTTTTTGAAGTTTGAAGATTTCTAATAAAATTTTTATGGAAATTATTTCGTTAACGAATAGTCATTTTGACAGAAAACGAAAAACGGAATTGGTGCTTTTTATGGTAATCGCTAAAATTTTAGTATTTTAAATTTTTATTCGAACTTTTTCCCAATACTAATATTTTACTTATTCAGTAAAACATTAACAATATTGTTAAAAACAAATTGCAATTGATTATTGAGGGGTATAGCGGAATATTTTGGCGGAATCAAACCAATTTACAAAAATGTATTTATTAGATTGCTTGCAAGAAAATGTATAAGATGGAGTGGCAAAGAAATATCTATATATTTGATTTGAAAAGAGCTTTGCGTATTTAAAATTTTTAAATGGCGAATTTCAAGTATTAATATTTTTATGTTGCAAAATAAAAGTTGGAATTGTAAGAACGGAATTAAAACAACCTCGAAATGTGTGACTTAATGTAGAGTTTAGTTATCTATAAACATAAAAAAGACTTTGTACCCCCAAATTAGTGTTCAGCACACGATATGCTGCAGCTGACTTCGAGGGAAAATATACAAAATATACGCCTTAAAATAGAGCCATTTTACAAATAAGGATAATGCATATTTTATTCAAATCGGGTTATAATCGCCTTGAACGCATGAAACCACTCTGGTGTGGAATTTCCATTCCACTACAATTTTAATTTATTTCTCTAACAATATTTTGCTCTTAATAAATCACTATTCATATTAAGTATGATAAAATGTTGTATTTATTTCTGACAAAGTCTCATTTTTCACATCTCTTTTATTCATAAAATTAGCTTTTTATTTAGATTTATCAAAAAAAAAACTATAGTTTTACATTAGAGAAAGTTTCGTAATAAACATAAATTTGAAATTGAAATACGGAGAGAAAATAAAAATAAAAGAATAAAAAATCAGTTAATTTTTACAATAGATGCAGAAGAGCAGTCATTTATGTCACATAAGCATAAAAATATAATTTTTTCTTTTGTCCATCCTTCATTGTAATTTGATTTTGTTTATTTTGAAAACGGGTTTTATACAAATGGGGCTTTCCATGGTCATAAGTAAAGCAATATATATGAGAGCTTTTTTGGGAGGATTTTAACTATTTACCCGATTCTACAGGGTGGCGCAAATTTAACGGTATGGTGTAAATGCTTTATAATTTTTACATTTGAAATTTCTTTTTTTTCTTCTGTTTAAAATTTGTAGAATGAAAATTTGGGATATTTGAAATGCAAAAAATAGCACAGAAATTCTAAATGGAATAGTGTACAAGTTGTGTCTACTGGTTAATATTTCTGGATGTTCTTCCACAGTCCCCAATTGCGGCAGTGTGCACCGTACGAGTCTTCCGGCACCAGAGAGACTCTTTATCCAAACACGTTGACGAGAAGTGGCAGCCAACCGTTTTATTGTTGACCAGTCTGCACCTTAAAATGTCGGCGATAAAAGTATAAAACAAGTGAGAATTTGTGCAAAAAACAACATGAAATAAAATATTTATATTTTTACTCCCTCTCTCTCTATCTCTCTTCTTCTACTCAACAAGTTGTGTTACTGCTCGGCCTTATTAAACAGTCATTCAATATTCGAATAATTTTCACACAAAATAAAATCATTCTTATCCTCCGTTTTATGGAAATGACCATACGTTTATAGTTGATCTAATGTTGTCTACCTTTTTACTGACATTTTAAATTTTGTCGGACATTCTTTTTATAACTTCAATCAAAATAAAATTTCATAATTTAGTTACACCGATAACAAACGTACCAACATTTATTTGAAAGTAAATTTGTTTATATTCTTTCGTATTCGTATAAATGTATGACCTCTCATTTAGGCATGTCACAGATTGAGACGGGCTAAATTCGAGTGCACCAACAACGTAAGAATGATTCACTTAACATGAACTGTAGGAAAAAGTAAAGGGTTAAAATAAAACGCATAAACTCTTCTTACATTTATTTCTTCAATTTATTTAATTTTATAACAATATTTAAATTTAAGTAAAATAATGAAATATTTTAATTGTGTTTCTCAGTTCGGTAGTCTAGTCGGCAGAGTACTAGACTAGCAGTCTGTGGATATTTGCAGCCAAACGGTAATGACTGTGATATTAGTGTTTTTTATTACAAAAATTATTCTTGCTGCTATTTATCTCTTAGAATTCTTTTGATTAATACGAGTTTTGCATATTTAAGATCTGAATTAAATATTTCTTATAACATAGAAAAAACTAAATTTTAAGCAAACGTACATACTGTTACAAAATTCAAATGTAGATTAAAATTTAACGGTCATAAAAATACATCGATGATGATGAATTGTAAACAAAAACTAACTAAAATTGGTTAGTTGATTCACGATCCGCATTATAAAATTGCTACTGACATCTATATGCCGTCTGCAACTAAAAACATTCTCATACTAACTAAAGGCCCCATTAGCCGAGCGTTGCTGTACCCGTACCGTACTGTTAGCACGTTGGTCCACTTATAGAACATTTAAAAACGTACGTTTTTTTATATTGTTTGTTTTATTGCCAGGAAAAAGGAACAGCTGTTTACAACTCAGTGAAAAATTTTCAATTGGTGACTTTTGCAGAAAAAGTACCTAAGATATTTAAATGATATCAGAACTTTATTTTGTGTATGTACATACGTACATATGTATATAAAAATTATTTATTATTTCACATTTATATTATAAAATTTTAATATAAAATATCAACAACAAATTAGTGTTTATATGTGCACACAAAAAAAATTTATACCATTTAAATTATTTTATATGTATGTATATACGTACATATCACATTTATATAATATATGTATTTGTTTATTATATACATCTAAACATGTATATCGTCTTATCAAATGCAAAAGGGCCTATCTACTTTATAACAAAATTTTCACTAGAGATAAAAAACTTAATAAAAAGCAAACTATTGTGATAACAAATATTGTCTTTTTCAGCATAGTATCATTAATTCCGATTTTATTAATAATACTACCTAGAAAAAGTAGTTTTTATGATCACAATAGTTTGCTTTTATTAAGCTTTTTGTCTCTCCTGAAAATTTTTTTAAAAATAGATAGGCCGTTTTGCATTTTATATGACGATATGTTTGTACATACATATGCAAATATACATTATTTTAAGTTGTTTTTTCAAAAGTATACAAATATTATTATCAAAAACTACCAAAAAATAAGAGCGGAAATACCCCCTTAACTTGTGCCAAAGAAACAGCCCATCACTGGCTTACAAATGTCACGTAACAACGTTAGCAATTTCTATTTTATAAGGCAACGATAACCCACCGTCTTGACAGGCAATAAATTCATTGACATATATTGCAGCAAATGTCATTATTATGTTATATCCAGTGAAGACGCATCTTTTTCGTACATGGCAATAATTGCGGCAATAATTATCAACAGTTTTTCGTTGACAATTATTGCGAACATAAAACGTCATAAACCGTTTGTCATTTCCAAATAAAAGAAAAAAAGACGCAAAAAGAAGACATTTTTTGCAAAAACAAACTAAATAATTTATTAGAAGTTATTAAAAAGGTAAATTAAAAAGAAAATATGTCATAAAATACATAAAAATGCAAAATTTCTTATTTCAGAATAAGTTTTTTAGATGAAAATTTAGAAAGTCTTTCAGTTTCTTCTTCTTTATTATCGAACCTTTCTGTTTGAAATTTTGTAAATTATGTGTTGACATAAATACGATTACCCATAGCAGAGCAATAATCAAAGCAATAAGTAATATTGTTCCGTTATTCTGCCGGCGTTATTGCTTTATTGCCAACATATTTAATGCCAGTCAAGACGAGGGGTAACATAGCTGAAAAACAGTACAGGTTTACACAAGAAAACTTATTGTTATTTTGAGGATTTTTCTACTACGTTTGAGAACCTTAACATTCAACAGGTATAAAAACCGATTTGTGCAAGGCACAAAAAAGTCAGTCTTGTCTAAGCTACGGCATGGTGAACTTCGTATATTTAAATAGATCAGTTGTAAAAAAGCTTTTGAAGTGTTAACGTTGATAAGAAAATTACTTCGTGTATTTTATTAAACTGATATTAAAGGACTTAAAGTTAAAATCAGTTCCCGTTGTGTTGTTATTTTATGTTTTACAAATTAAAAGAACTCGAGCAAGGAAACGTTATCGAAAAGGTCGAAACTACGTTTGTCGTATTCCAATATGAACATTTACATTGAACAGTACACAAAAATCAGCATTACAGCAAATTTTACAATTTTTATTATGTGAATCTTCTAAAATTATATCACGAATTGTCCTTAAAATCATACCAAATTGTTCTCTGTGAAATGCCTGAATAAATTTCTGCACATGCTTGCATACAAACACAAACATTTAGATTGATAATTTAGTGAATGATAAATAAAATAGCCCAAAAACTTTTATTTTTTATCTTAGCTAATGTATCTTTATAGTATACAAGGACACACATTCATGCAGAGATGCATAAAAGCTTATTTTTTAGTTAAATTCAATCGCTTGAGCAATGAAATAATGCAATAACCTCTTGAGTTACGTTGTTCCGATTTATATTAGCAAAATGTTTGTTCTTTTTTACATCTGGATTAATCCCGCTTTTAAATCCATATGGTTTTTATTTATATGACATATAAGGGCGGTTCCAAAATTCACCGATCTAACTTTAAAAAAACAACAAATTTGGGATATATTTACTTTATTTCTCAACATAAAATCCTTTTAAATCGATACATTTTTCGCAGCAATATTCGATATCCTGTTTATGGTAAGAACTGCCTGGCTAATTTAAATACTCATCAACCGTAATGTGTTCGTTCTTTTGCTTTGAGTAAGGAGCTTATTAAAATTACAAGAATTAGAGGTTGATGCTTTGCATCGTCGGCTTGTAGCATCTGGATCCATTGATAAGTAGTATTGAATTTTTAATTTTTTTAGAATTTTTTTTCCAAGAACTTCAAAAAGTTTTGGTTTTTAAAATTCTTGAAAAACTTTAACTACATTGATACCCCGGTTAGCGTCGCTAATTGGGACCGGAAAAACGAGACGCAAACTGAAACGACGCAAACCGAATCACAGTTTTCCATACTTTTGTATTAATTTTCATTTAATTCGTTCCAAGACTCATAATTTTATTAAAAAAAATTATTTTTCAATAGAAAATACTATTTTTTTATTATTATTTGTGTGATAATAGTTTTTATTAAAATAAAAGACATCCATCACTTTACCTTTAGACTTCGACGGGAAATCCTCTTTTTCTATTTTTGCTTTGTTCATACAAACATTTATTAACAACGCAAATCGAAGCACTAACGACGCAACTTCGAAGCCATACATCGCAAACTGAAGCAAAAACGACGCAACATCGAAATCGAGGAAATTTTAAAAAGACGCAACTTCGAAACGACGCAAACCGGGGTATGAGTGTATTTGCAATTCATTTGATTTCAACTTATGAGAAAATATTTATTTGTTCGCGTGTAAATCGTATCCTCGCTCCAATTTGAACGAAACTTGGTCGTAACACTAAAAATATCTTGTTTAATTAATACGCAATCACGTTTTATTTAGGTCGCTTTAGCGCTCATATTATACAGCTGATTTTGACAAAACTTGTATCATTTTGAAGATATTTATTCACAAATGTGCACAATCTATATTTTGTTAAAATCGGTTCAGTATTTTGAAAGCTATAAGCATTTAAAATGACTACTAATCCATATACACTTATTGCACACACGCATGTATCAGCTTCAACTTGAAAAATAAACAAAGAATGCATGTGCGTTTGCCCAATTTGATTTTACATAGAAATAAAACGAGAGCTTTTTCTATATGTACTTTCTAAACAAAAGAGAGCTAACAATTGTCATGTTATTTATTTATAATTTTTTTTTGCTTTTATATTTTTTTTGCTGATATTTACGTAAATGTTCAATATTTCTCGTTCATAAGACGTACATAGCTGTTAAGCTCAACTGTTGAGGCCAACAGTTACGTCTTAGAAACGGCTTGATAAATAATTGGACAATGAACAGCTGATTAATAAAAACAATTCAAAAGAAATAAAAATGCTGCAAAAGGAATAATTTAAATTTGCTAAATTAATTAGTTTGGCTTATACTAAAAAGTATGTACAACACAGAATTTGCAATGGAGTTTTTCTTGGCATGGATTTTCCACTTTTAATTTAAAATCTGCACCACAAATTTAATATTCACAACATCAAAATGCACAGCAAAATACTCCGATAAAATGATAAACCTGCGCCGATAGTATTTATATTTCAACGCTGAGCCGGCACTGTGTTCAAAAAATCTTTAAACCTTATATTGAACTAATTATTTAATTAATATAAATAGACACCATAATAAACCAACGTATATTTAATGAAATTTGTATTTTAATTTTATTTCTTTATTTTCGTTACTTTATCGCATTTGTAATGCAAAATTTAACAAATTAATTTGCAGTCGCCGCCTAACAAAACGGCGTTGCATTAGAATATAAAAGCGCAGAACTCTCTCGATCAGCTGTGGAGCTAAACCAACATGTTGACTAAATGTAGCGAAAAAAATTTATGATGGAAAAATGGCAACAAATACTCAACTGTTGTGTGCAGCGGAACTACTCATCTCTCCGTTTCTAAGCCACATATTTCACTTCATTTTATTTGTTGTGCCACATCTAACTTAAAGTTTTTTTTACTTGGTTCACATAAGCAAGCGTTCTTAAGGCCTCATTAGTTTTTAATTTTCGTTGTCGTTCTTTTCTGTATAAAATATTTCTTACTTACTTGTTCTGTGTCTGAACTTTCGGATGCGGACGATATAATTATATGAATGAATTTTGTTAACGTTTGCAAAATGTTTTTTACTTGATAAAAATATATAAACATTTAATAATTTGAATTAAAATAATATATTCTCACTTTTAAAACCAAATTTGTAATATTTCACATCACAAAAAACTAATATATACAAACTATTGGCTGTTACTTAACGTTCTATTCTATTTTGTACAGAATAGTCCGCAACAGAACAGAACGAAAAAGTAACAACAAACCACACATACAGTTTTTCAATTGAACAGAAACGAAACAGCTGATTCGTAACAGAACAGAACGTACAAACTAATTCTGCCTGTAGTGTTTTTGTAGAAAAAATATCGCTCAAGTACGTTAATTTTTGTATGGTTCTTGTTATACTTTTCCAAAGGACATATTTAAGGAAAGCGTATCCTTACTCGGAATTGGAAAAAAGTCTTGTAAAAATACTATAGATGTTATAAGAAGCTTGCGTAAGAAATTTAATTTTTTTTATTTATTGTTATTATTATGTAATATAAAAAGCCTTTGTGGCCAAAGAACATATTACAATTGAGGATGTTCCTGTTGTTAGATGTGAGTAACCCTAAATTCACATCATAACGCTTACAATACTAAAATTTTGTTAACGGCTTCAACTTATAACATTTAATGCTTACGGATTTAAAATCTCGAATTGCAGTCCACAATCAGCAACGACTAAATAAATCGTTTAAGTAGAGTTTCTATTGTAATGTTCAGTGAGTTTTTTGTGGTAGACATGCAAAGAGTAGCCAAATCTCACTACTTTAGGATCACTCCTTCTATTTTGTTGCCGTCAATTGTATAGAGCGTTACCACTGTGCGGATTTACATTTGATATCTTTTGAAAAAAAAAATCCTGTCTCTTTGTAGGGTTTTGTCTTGAATAAAAATAAAACACTTGTTTCTGGTATGTGGCGACATCTGGTGATTAGTTGAAAAGCATAAATGTATTTGTTAGCGGAGTCAGAAGCCAAATTTTCTTGAGCACTTGTGCAACAACAGTGTATGAAGTCGAATTTTTACTTTTTCACTTTTTATCTACCGGCTGTAAAAAAATCGTGTTGTTTTGTCTGCATTTTGGTAGCAAAATGAAAGATTTCAAAATTCATTTTCATATAATCTTCAACGTAAAGTCAAAAAGTGTTTTCTTCTATATTATTTTCTTTACAACCTTTGTGCAATTAGTCAACCCATAACAAATAAAAATCTTTTTCGAATGAGATATCGAGCCATATGTACATATGTATATTTGTATATTGAATAATAAATTTACTAAATACAGTAAAAACTTTATAATCCGGATAATTGATTGCAGTTCTGTAAGGTCTCTTTACTGAAGGCATCTTGAACGAGCACCGAAATTCAAAAGAAAGAAAGAAAGAAGCAAGAAAAGAATTAATAAAAAAAGTTTTTGCACATATGTATGTAAATATAACGGTACTTTTCTATGTTTTAAAAAAACATGGAATTGCGTAGCAAAATAGTTTGTTTCTACATATATTTTTGGAGTAACAATTAATAGAGATTAACACTACACCACAATTTGTATACAATCCGGATTATAAAGTTGCAACCACCCAATTTGGATTATAGAGTATACAATTTAATGAAAAACGATGTCCAGATTATTTGGTAATTAGCGAGGTCCAGAACATCAAGATTTTTTTTTCGTTTTGCCTTATTAAATACTTTTATTGTCGCCCAAAGGACGACTATTTATTGTATAAAGGTTGTAAAGGATATTTGAATACACATGCATATAGAATTGAATCTCGAATTCTGTTTTCTCTATGGTTCCATTACAAATGTTTTATTAAAATGTTTATAACGTTTGTAATTGTGCATGAATTCATTTACGATGAGTCAGTCAGTACCTTCTTTTCGTTGCGAAGTCATGTCAACCCTTTCATATAAAAATCGTTACGATGTCGGTAATATTTCGACTCCGAAATCGAATGATTTTGTCGACCAGTCATTACGAATTCTGTACGAAATCGGAACATTTGGTTTGATGGGTAAAAACAGTTCTCAGTGTTTTTGTATTTTATTCATTAAACTCATGATTATGTGAGCTAGTTTATTCCAATATATTAAAATAATAATCGACTACGATTTCGGGCTTATCGCTTAAAGTGATCTCTAAACGGCAAATCAAGAAACACACATGCACACAATGTGATCTTTAAAATATGAGAGTGAATATTGAAGCTTTGTAGAACAAAATTATCTAATCAGTCGAATTTGAGTGCTTTGAGAGTGCGGATCAGTCAGTTAAACGTGAAAGTGTGAGCGTATAAATTCTTTAAAATTAAAAACTAACAAGAGAAACAGTGTGCAAGTGCAAGAAATCTTTAAGCAGATCGACCTATCACATATCAAGGGCAAATGTGCAGACAGTTTTCAATAATTTTAATTATACGGCATCCTTTCTGTTTGTTATTTGAAAACAGTGTTGTTAACAAGTAAGGAAACTCTCGTACTGTTTGTTCAGCTTTTTGAACAGGTATGCATTTTTTCGCTTATTGGTGTTCAATGTTGTTCTTAAGTGTTTATCATTTGTCTTGTTTTCTTATCAGTTTGCTAATCACGTGCATGGTTTTAATATGAAGATACAAGTGTGTTCAAATTTGTTTTCAATAGCAGTTTTTGCTCAAACATTTGAGGTTAGTTAAGAATCACCTGTTTGGTAAATTTCGCATGCTTATGAGCTAAATGTTAAGGTTCACTTGGAAAACATTTGCCCAAAAAAACGTAACCACCACTTTTGCTCAGGGTTATTGTGATTTAATTTGGTTTTTATATCACAAAATGAATCAATTTTATATTATTTTTAATAAATGCGAACCCATATTTAAAAAATATTAGAATAAAAGAAAAGGCAAATTTAGCTTGTCTGTTGGTCACGTTTTTTCGACAAATATTTGGTAAGTGTGATCGTACGAGTACCTTTAGCATCTTTCAATAAGGCAGTGTTGAGACAACTTTGTATATACAGGGTTTTTAATAGAGACGAACCGGTGATGAGTCGTCTGTGCCGGTCAGGTTGTTTTGCCGAAATCGTTAAAATCAAAATCTGTTGTTTATCATTTGGCTAAGCACCTCATACACGTTTCAATTCAATTGCCAATTGCGTCTTTCAATCGAATTGATTCTTGGCCACACACTTCATAAACTGACTTGAAAGATTTTCATTCAACTGTCAAATTTATATTTTCTTACAACTACAAAATTTAAAAATTAAAAACTCTTATTGCAATGGCTGCACATTTTTGTAATCCGGACTTTTTATTTTCCAAAGTGCTGGATATTCTTCGTGCAATTGGAAAATTTTAATGTCATTCTTATATTTTTTATTTAAAATTCAATGAAATTAAACACAATTTAAAAAATACTTAACTTTTTCTTTGCAAAAGCAAACTAGAAACATAAATTTTGACAGCTTTTCAAGCGACTCGAACACGCATAGAACTATCGAATTGAAAGATTTACTAGCCAACTTGAAAAAATTTAAATCTTTTATTTTTTCTTCAACCAACTCGACAACTAAACTAATCAATTGACAGAGCCATACACGCCTTGATTTGGACAAGAACAGACTCAGTGGCCAATTGGATTGAAACGTGTATGGGGTGCTTTACTAATTCCAAATCTCCACAGCACGTCCAAATTATATCCAATGATCTTCTTTCATAAATAGTATAAATCGATCAGGACTAAACATTTTTTATTCAGACTAAAACGGCATTTAGACGTTGAGTTTTTCACATGTTTGTTTAGTCTTGACTATTTAGTTTGTCTGTGAACGGGCCTCGATTTGCGCAGCTGAGGAGCAGAGCAAATTTCTTTGGAATAGAGGTTCCAGCAGAATAACAATTTTAAAAACACGTCTAAACCAATTAAGCCTGGACAACAAGAACTCATTTATGTATTTGAAAATTAACTGAAATAATTGTTCAACAAAAAAATACTGGACTTAGCAGGCCTTCACAAAGAGCAGTCATTTGAAACAGTTTTGATTTTTAACGAGCACGGAATTTTGTAGAGGAAAATACAACAGCAAAAATAACAAATTCTGTTTTTATAAAGCAAAGCTTTAGATACATATGAACATAAGTATATACATACATACATTTGTATGTACATACATACATACATATGTACATCATTTTAGCACATGCTGACGCACTAATTTTTTATGCGAAAATTCTTATGTACGACCTGCTAGACATATACATATGTACATATTTTTAATGATATTTTTTTAGTTTTGCTTGCTTATGCTGCCTTTACACACTATGCATGAATTTCACAGTGTGGTTGTCAAATTTCCCACTGCAAAATGCAGACATTGTGTGTAAAAGCAAAAAAAAAATTGCTTCTGTAAATGTCAGGCTTCTTTTACAGTGCAAAAATTTTCAATTGAAACGTTTTCTATTTTCAACCGACAAACCATCTGACATCAGCTATGTTGCAAGTCAATTGTATGTGGCGGCAATGTCACAGCGTTTGTGATTCGGCAAATTATTAAAAATTTATTGAATTATATGTATATTTAAAAAAAGTGTTTATACATGTTCTGCAAAAAAAACTAAATTTGTAATTACTTAAATACAATTGTTCATATTGTTGTAATCTATAATAGGTTATGTCAGATCAAACCAAAAACTCAAGTATAAAAGTAAAAATTACAAACCGTCCGTAAATGTACATACATATGTACAATTCTGGCAAACAGGCGCAATTACAGATGCATTTTCAAGCTGACAAACACACTGTAAAATACATATGGCCATATTCACAAACGATTAATAAAGTTAATGTGTGCATTAAAACCGGATTTCCCATATAAAAATCCAACATTAAACCTACTATAACTTTATTAATCGTTTGTGAATAACACCAATAGTGTGTAAAGGCAGCATTATAAACGGTTTGTTTTTTTAATGGGGTCGACCATGCGGGGATGGATACGTATCGACAAGTGCAAATTTATACATAAAAAAACAAGAACAAATTTACAAAAATTGCAAAAACTTATTTTTGCCTTCAACGCAAAATTTACCGTTTCTAAAAGACTGAGAAGGAGATTACAAGTTCTCACGCTCATTTTATTTTTATCATATAACAAAAACAATTTCTCAAATTTCGTCGGCACGTTTTTCCGAAAGCTACCATTATTTAGCTTTTTCCCGGGAATCACCGAATCAACACATATTTTTCAACCTTCCCGAAAATGGGAAAAATTCGGGAATTGTTGTTACAGCGGTAATAATAATACATAATCTGTGAATTTCCAATTGATATTACCGTTCATAAGATATAGATTTATGTATATCAAGAATAACACTTCTTGTCTAGACACCCTTTAATTTCTGGTTGAACTTAATTTTTAATATTTTAGTAGTTAAAGCGGCCACAGTAATACACATATTCTAAAAATTTCAGGTTTCTACCTATTACGAAATAGAAGCCTTTAACAAATTTTCAATCCTTGCACTCTCCGCAGCTGCGTTGCGTAATTGTGAACAGCCCCTCAAGAAAAATAACTAGTTCTTATTCAGCGATCTCAAATTTGTTTCGGAAACATATTTTTCCTTTAAGGTTAACTTTTCTTGTAAACTAATGGTGTCGATACTAACACACCTATCCCTTGACTTTCACGTTTAGTGAAATTTTTTGTTAAAAATTGTATATAGCTAAAATAAACTTTAAATCGTAAATAGAATCCACAGAATTGTGTACAAGTGTACATACTCGTATATACGTATATACTATTTTTCCAAGTATTAATAAACATTAGTGTAACCGATGGCCGTTGCAATCGGTCATATTCTAATTATAATTAATAAAGCATTAAAACACGTACATATGATAAAATGCACACTTATTACACATGCATGTATCAGCTTCTACTTGAAAAATAAACATGTGTGTTTGTCCAATTTGCTTTTGCATAGAAATAAGACAGACTTTTAAGTTGTTTATGTATAATGTTTTTTGTTTTTGTATTTTATCGCATGTATTTATGTAAATGTTTAATGTTAATTTCTAGAATGCGGTCGATTGAGTCGGCCGCTGGATATACTCTATATTTTGGGATGTAACTAGTAAAAAAGCATTAACATAAGAAACCTAAGATTTCTTGAAATCAATCAGGCTGAAAACGAATTCAAAAATATGTATTAATAAAAAAAAGAATTTAATGAGATCCTTTTATAGTTTGAAGAGGGAGATCTGCTAAAATAATCTTTGGATTACATATACATATATATATATATATATATATATATATATATATATATATATTTTAAAGATTTTCTTCTTTGGTTTTAATGAAACTTGCCTGAGAAAAACTCCCTCCAATTATTGATTATGTTGTTTTCCAAGTTTCTCACAAATTTTTTCTGGTTTGCTCTAAACAAATAAAATCTTCTATTACGCCATTTGAGTACTGTTTTGAAACTCTGAACACTTCTAATAATTTCGGTTGATTTCGCACACAAAAATATATTATCAAATACTACAAAACATATAAAATTTTATTGAATCGATTAAACGGGTAGTCGGTAAAAATTAAAAAATCAATCGTTAATCGAAAATAGCAAATTTTAAATCAATCGAACAATTAATCAAATATTAAAAATATTAAAAAAAAAAATACCCTATTTTTTAATATTTATACCGATTGAAGTTTGTTAACCCTTAAGGCTGGGACCACACGAACGTTTTATTAACTCACGTTGTGTCTCAACGAAAACCGACGGTACTTTAGCATTATCTACTAGTTTAGAGAATATAATTCTCTAAAATAGTATTTAATATGTATTTATTACAAAACCATGAACATGCGTTTGAAAACGGTTGTGCGGCCACGGCCTTAATTAACCTTTTAAAGAATGACTCCGATCAATTTATTCATTTAATGACAGCGTTTTTATATTGATGTGGCTAACAGCTTAATCATTTAGCTTTTCAAATCCCTCTAGTAGCTTGAAAATAAAACAAAAAAAAACGTGTAAAAATAATCGCGTAAAAAAGCGTTGCGTAAATCGAGGTATAGCTGTAATACGATTGCATAACTCAGCGCGCTTAATCATTCGTAATAATAGATCATTATCTTCAATTTACAAGTTTGCATTCTTGTGGAGTTTTACTTACATCTATTTTTGTTGTGTGTCCGGATATCGTTTATTTTGCACAATTTAATTTAAGATTACATCAGTAAATATTTATTAATCGGTGAGTGTGGCTTAAAAAATAATCATAATTTTATAGCTCCAGAGTATTTAAAACAAACAAAAAAGGAGCATAACATAACTACATACATAGATATTAGAGATGGGAAAGTGAGTAATTTTTTTCTCACTTACATGCAGCATATTGTTAGAATTCTGTTCTAAAAATTTGGTTATTTAAAAACACTCGATTGCAGCATCCGTGCATCATTGAATTTTAATATGTACATATTTTTATCACATCACGATCGGTCATCGCTCCACTCCCGCAATATGTTTCGAGAATCTTAGATAATATAAACATACCGATCTTTAATTTCATACAAGGCGAATCATTTTAACGATCATGTCACTTGAAGAATCTTACGAACGGTGCCCGTCTCGAATATAAATATGTATGTTTGCATTTTTACTGTTCATATGTAGATATGTATTCGTCAAAATATTTTCCATAAAGTTTTTGTTTGCTAATTGCCAAATTTTATTACTCTCTTATACTTTAGACTCAGCGTCAAAGCACAACAGCGTGTTTAAGCAATAATACACAAATTGAACATAAAGATGTCAGGAACCGTCAGGTAAATACTATATAAATGATTAAATAAATAAAATATTTAACAATTGATTATCTCTGCTATGAATTCATTAACGCTGCCTATAGATTTTCTTCTTACAGATATTTTAAATTAATGATTATTGTGGCTGGAATTTTGTTAAGCAATTCAGCTATCTGCGAAACAATAGACCAAATCCAAATAGCACCGCGCCTCACCCAAAGCGCAGAAACGAAAGCCCAAGTGAATCAACCATCAACGAAAAATGTACGAAAATGTTTTACAATCAGCGAACAGAAGAAAGCTTTCCTCAAAAGATGGTATCAGAAATTCTTTATATTTCGACTACTCAATAGAATACAAAGTCTTTTGTGGTGCCAGTGGAGAGTATTCAGCGTTTGGACTTTGTTCAACTTCTTCATCGAGTGCACGACAAGACTGCTGTGTCGCACATTTGTAATAAGCAGTGACTGTGATGTTATTTATAAATAAAAATCATTTAAAGATAAAATTAAAATTTAAATATAACTGCCCATAAAAAAAAACATACATACTCATTAGTCGACTAGACGTCTAGAAAGCATTTAATAAAATTTTGTTTTAAGCTGATTAAATAGATTTGTTTAATTTTAATCCAATAAGTACATCATATGTAGTATAAGAATTTTTCTTTAAGTAAAAGTGTCTTAGAAGTTAATAAAAATTATAATTCCAACAAGTTGAGATATTTAAAACACACACACGTACACAAGTACTCTATCGTTTATAAAGTTTAAATATTTAATTTTTGGTCCCTAAATTGTTGCATTTGTAGGCGTTATTGTTCATTTCAATGGATCTGATTTCTGATATTCTACTGTTGGCCGCTCTGTCCATTTTCGACAATCGAATGTTGCGAAGTATCTGAAGCATCGGGACTTGTTACTGCAATTGGACTTCTGTCACCCCTGACATTCAAAGTGTTGTGCAACATATTTGCAATACTATCGATATCCAAATTTTCATCTGTTGTAGAAATTTTACGCAAAGCCGAACACACAATACTCAGGTCGCCTTTTAGTTCGCTAACGACTGCAGTTATTTTCTGAGCATTTGAGAGAACTTCAACACTTTGAGTGTAGGGATTGTAGCGCACGCCAAAGGGTCTCTGTATGCTTTCGGCAAACATTCTAAAAATGGAAATAAAAATGAAAAATTTATCAACAGTAGTGCTCTTGGTAGTTCAATAGATTGAGTAAAAATAGGTGCAGCTTCAGAATAGGAACGAGAAACAGAAATAGAAACGAGGACATTTCTCGAAACAACAACACTTCACTTACTGAATCTTTCGAATGAACCATGCAGCTTTATAATTCTACTATGAATTGCTTATTTACCTCATTTGCTCTTTGGCTTCCTCAAAGGAATCCGTGTAGTAGTAGGCATTTTGATAAGATGTTATTATACACTCTTCTTTGCAAGTAATTTCAGGATCAAACTTTTTAATTTTCTCTTTGGTTGTAACAGCGTGCTGCAGCTCAGCTACAGAACTTAACAGGCCAGCGCCATAAACTTTAAACGAATTATCTGGCTGATGACACAGACCAAACTCCACTGTAAAAAAATAAAGCTGCAAAGAAAATGTTTAAATTGCAAACTTTTATGTTTCTTTCATTGTCTTAATTTCACCAACCGTGGCCAACTTTTCGATATCAGCATCAGAAGCTCCGAGAGAAGCCAAACCAATTTCTTGGGAAAACTGAGCAAAACTAGAATTGGCCAATAGAGGCATGTGTCCCAAAAGTTCATGGCAACAATCGCTTAAATTTTTAAGATATAGGAAAATTTATAATCTATTTTTTTATGTAAGTATATAAATAAGCGAAGCTAAAAAAATTTACATGTTCTTCGTTATCAAAAGAATTTGTTCGTTTTTCTTTTAAGTGAAAGCAAAGTGATTTTGGCGTGCCCAACATTCGACAAGTGGAATATAAAATTTGCAACGTTTTCTCTATTTCTTTATTTAAAACTTTCTAGTTATAGCACGAAAAGAAATCTGTCAAATTCAAAACGAAATGCATTTCGGTATTTTGAAAGCTCCCAAAGGTTTACGTACCGTGAAAGCTGTGACTATGAAGCTTGGGAATAAAGTACATATATTTTATAAAGAATGTACAACCAAAAAAGTAAACGAAATTCAATTAAATAATGATTAAAAAATTAATTAGGGTTCCAGGTCTCACGAAATTTGTAGTATTAAATCAACAGTTTAAATGAAAAAATTCACGAATTTTACGGATTTTTTCAATTAAAAAAATATTGTGTTAATTCAAAGTTTATTAAAAATATATTGAAATAAAAATTTATGGCTTGAGTTCAAATCTGATTTTACCCATTTCTTCTTAATTTAAGAAATTATTTTTGGATAAATTCATTATTTTGCTAAGAGAGTACTTTTTTATTTGAAACAATGGATTCATCGGACTTGCAGAACGGATCAGTAATGATTTGGAGGTCGCTACACCATCTCA
The DNA here is from genome assembly GCA_956483585.1 of Gymnocheta viridis. Lineage (NCBI taxonomy): Eukaryota > Metazoa > Arthropoda > Insecta > Diptera > Tachinidae > Gymnocheta > Gymnocheta viridis. Next base: position 120,524,102 of record OY101442.1, read on the forward strand.
TCAGCGTTCTTTGTTCAATTTTACCAGTTTTGACGGTGGCTACTAGTGACTAGGAATATCAACTATTTAACCGTATTATTTAACAAATTAGAATACGAAAAGTTCAACTTATTCATTTCTTACAAGTTAAATCAATTTCGGTTAGTACGAAATTCCATTCAAATAAAAAGTACTCTCTTAATAAAATAATGATCATCGGTTTTATGTTCAAAACGGACAGTAATTCTAAATTGTAACAACCCTGATTATTTTAAAGAATTTTAGTTATGTATAAATTTTAGTCTATTTAATTATCCAAATTAAATTGTTTTTATTCAGAAATATCAGGAATATTTTGAGCATGTAATAATTGAAAAGACAGAGATAAATTTTTTTGGGTCAACACGAGATCAAACTTAACACAGAGTCTGTTCGTAAATTTATAACTGCGCTGCATAATATGACTATTTTGCACTGCCACTGCGAATTAGCTGTTGCTTATGCTTTTTTTTTGCTCATTTTAGCGTTTGAGCCCATTTCCACGATCAAAGTTTACTTTACAAAGTCTTGTGTTTGTGGGTGATAAGGGAAAGAAGAAAGGGTGTGAGTACACACTTTGCTGTACTCGCAAAGTTGCTTTCTCCCTCGTTCGTCGTTTACACATACTTCTATTTGGTTGCATGCGTGTGTGTTTGGTTTGCGTGTTCATCCAACAAACAAACACAATATTTTTTAAAGTAAATTTTGCGTGTGGAGAAGCGAAACGAAGTTTAAAAGAAAATTAAAAAGACTTTGTCAAAGTAAACTTTGATCGTGGAAAAGGGCTCTTTACATTTGCGTATGAAAAACTATAACCAAAATGGAAAGAGTTAATAGCTATATATAAATAGGCAAAGTCAAATTTTCAGATCCCTTTTTAACCTTTGTTTACCAACCGATTTTCTTCATTCCTTTGCCAAGTGGTAAAAATTGTTAAGCTTTAGTGACCCGGCTATATATTATTTCATTCGGTTCAGTATTAAAGGAATAAAAGTCTCCTAAATTTGACACCACTACAAATGCTAAAAATACACACGTACACGCATTCACTTATGTAAGTATTGGTTCAAGTAAAAACATAAGCAAAGCAATGAGCGTGTTTGTTTTATTTCGTTTATTGTTTTTTCAATAGGGAAGGGAATGAGTAATTGGTGGTTTTTTCTCTTTAAAAGAATTCAACTAAATATACGAATTGAAACTATACAACTAAAAGAATATATTATTTATTTCGCTGAAAATAGAAATCGGGGGGTAAATTACGGCATTCGATATCGAACGAAATTTTCATACAAATTCAAAAAATTTTGTATGGGATTTCGTTTGATATCGAATGCCGTAATTTACCACCTGATTTCTATTTTCAGCGAAAAAAACTAATATATTCTTTTAGTTGTATAGTTTCAATTCTTCAGTTGTTTTTCATGTGGAAAGTGAACGAATCCATTCTTTCGATATCGAGGAAAGCCCAATAAGACAAACGAAGTTCTTGTGAATAGAAATATTTTTTAAACTATTTTTCTCTAAAAAAAAATAACTTACGGTTCGGGAGTGTAAAATGGATCCGATGAGTGCCTCATGTACTGAGTACAATGAAACACACGAAATGCCAAGCCAGACAAAAAATCTCGAGGAGATAAATAACCCGCCACTGGTCGTAACTGAAAGCCGGTCTTACGTTTGAGAAAAACACTGACATCCTGCAACTGGGGTATATTGTCCTCCCTATAGCCGCAATATTTGACCAATTCTGGCCAGTTTTCCATGTACTCGGGCACAGCATGCAACGAATACAAACGATGCAGTTCGCAAAATACAGTTCCCCTTTAACGTAAAATCTTTAAAATGAGCTGAAACCAATTTATTTCCATTCTATTCCACTTACCAGGTCTTGATCTCTTCGGGCGTATATTCGACGCGTGGTATTGGATTACCACTTTAATTTCAAGTGTTTCAAAATTAATTTTAATTGAATAAAAATGTTTAAATACGAGTATTTGTTTACTTACTGCTTAAAGTTCATGGCAATTGTAAAAAACTTATCTCTTCTTTTGCGATAAATTGGATCTTTAAAGCCAGGATGGTCAGCATCCAATTCAGAACCGTACATCAAAACATTTTGAGCTTTATCCAGATCGGATATTTTCCTAGGGAACCAAACCATTTCGCCGAAATCTAGTAATAAAAACAATAATATCACTGAAGGAATTATCAAAAAGCTCAGAGAATGACAAACCGAAACTTGAGCAAGCAGAAAGCGATGGTGCTCGGACCATTGCATTTGTATCGGCCGTCGTATAGTTTACCGAATGTACTTCCCGATTAAGCATTTGTATAACCTGATCCAAGCGTTTTTGGTCGCATTCGACATCTACCAGAACATCAGCCTTAACATATTTAAAAGATAATTAAATATATAGAAAACAAATTTCATTCGTTTAAACGTTAAATATCAAAATTAAAATGCAAAAATCTCAAGGAAATACTTATTACAATAAAATAACAGAATAAGTATATTTCGCTGCATCCCAAATGTATTTATATTGTGTATATTATTTTTTTTCGCAATTTTTTGATTTGGCATCAAATTCTAAATGACACTTCTGGTATCTCGCATCCTTCCCCCTCATCTTTTACAATTATTAGTTCAAATAATGAATCTTATTGGGAAATAAAACAGCAAACGTGATAGGTTTTTTTTTTGTAATGAAATTGAAATTAAACTTTCGTCAAATTTCGTAATAAAGTTAAAATTTTTATTTTCAATTACAGCAAAAAATGTTGTAATTTTTTATTAAAAAAATTTGATTTTCAAATAAATCGATGTATAGTATTGAAAAAATTTAAAATTAAATCTAAAGAATTCAGTTTCAGTTGAACTTTAAAATACATTATCTTCAATATTTAATGTGAACAAAAGAAGGAAGACAAAATACACATGAGACAAAACCGATGGATAGCAGGGGTTAATTGAAGAGTAATTAGCAGGTCAAGTTTTTTATGCTTTTAGCATAAAAAATATGCATTTGCATATTTTTAAAATGTTAAAAAAAACTTTTTTGATATAACTTGAAAAATTTGGCATATTACACAGTTCGGCAGCCCTTTTTAACAAAAATTGCTTGTGATAACAGACGTGGCTCCATATACATATGATGTGGTTTCCACAATGCGATCATTAAAAATTTTATACCCAAAAATGTTGCATGTTACATGTCTGTCTCATTGGTGGAATAGAATAATAGATTTTTTTCTCTTACATTTTTCAATGTTAACTCTTTTGTTTCAAATTGCAAAGCCGTTTTCCCTAAGGTAGAACTACATGCACACATAGTATGTAATTTTTTCCAAATAAATTATTGTCTTAATTAATTTCCAGGCGCCCTTTCGTATCAATTTAATGGATTATATGCAGGGCTGGGCAGTATTTTAAATACATGACCAGCAAGTATTTTGTATTTGAAGTACATACACAAAATGCCAATATTTTTCTTAGTAAGTTTTTTAAACTATCACCGGAAATAATTTATACTCTGGTGGAAAATTACAAAAAACTTAGAATATATCAGAAATTAATGTTTGTTTGGGATTTCGTAGTAATCGAAATTGTTTTAACAAGTAAAAATGAATAAGTTTGTACTTTTCGTATTCTAATTTGTTAAATAATACGGTTAAATAGTTGATTTTCCTGATCACTAGTATCCACCGTCAAAAGTGGTAAAATTGAACAAAGAACGCTGATGAGATGGTTGTGCGATCTCGAAATCAGTACTGATCCGTTCTGCTAGTCTGATGAATAATAAAAAATTGTTCTTTAAATAGTACGCTCTTAATAAAAATAAAGAATTTATACAAAAAATTTTCTAATAAAAATGAAATAAAATATTATAATAAATAAATGGATAAGCTCGGGTTTGAACTTGAGCCAAATTAATCGTTTCAATAAACATATATAATATATCGAAATAGCAACATCAGAAGTAGAAGCACCAGTAAAGAAGACGATGATTTTGTTGTTTTCGTAGATAGGGATGATGGTGAATCTAGGACATCAAATTTGGAGTTGGAATTTGTCAGTTTCCTCAGTGACAACAGCAAAGACATTATCACTCTTGACAGCTATCCAAATATAAAAAGAGTATTCATAGAATTTAATACAAGTTTGTGCTCATCAGGACCCGTAGAAAGATTATTTTCTTCCGCAGGTTTTATTTATTCTCCAACAAGAAACAGTTTGTCTGATGCCACATTCAAAAATCTGATATTTATGAAAGGAAATAATTGTTTTGTTGATTAGTTTTATCTAATGTATTTTTTGGTTTGAATTAAAAATTGTGTATTTTGTATTTTAAATACCGTAAACCATGTATTTTGCCCAACTATAATTATATGTGCCTAAGTATGATCAATCCCCCAAAAGCCCACTAGATAGGAATCTTGGTTAAAGGCTGCTATATATATTTTTGCGACATTTTTATAGAAATAAGCAGCGTTTTAAATCAGCTCTCTGTTGATGAGGTAGAGTCGATATATAATGCAAAAGCTTTATTTAAGAATTTATCGGTAACAACAGATTCAGCATACATTAAAGATAATTTTGAATGTATTTTCCTTAATATAATCAAATTTTAAGCCAAAGGACTTCCTTTACATAAAAGTCTATCCGTCATTGAAGTCGTAAAAGCATAACTTTAAAATATTTAGAATAAATTACACTGATCAACAAGGTTTTTGCCACACGGATTCTGTATGCTAATTATTACTTTACTATATACCCTCATTGCAAAACACAAACTAATTTGTTTCTGTCACGCACAGGTTCGTTGTGACACCCACTTTTGATTTTACCTTATTTTCCGTTAATACTACTGTACGTGCGGTTTAATTGCATCAAGTTTTAATTTAAAAAAGCGAGTGGGACTCACTCCTGGAGAAAAATATTTTACACCCCCCTCTTGTCTAGCCCACCAGAGTACTTCTACCACCACTACATATTAAACTAGGTTTGATAAAAAATTTTGTCAAGGCTATGGATTGCAAAGGCTCAGGTCTTACGTACTTGAGAGAAAAATTTCCTAAAGTTAGTGACGCAAAAGTAAAGGAAGGAATTTTCGTCGGATCTCAGTTCAAGGAATTGTTAAAGGAAAACATCTTCGAAGAAAAGCTAAGTTTGTTAGAGAAATCTGATTGGAAAAGTTTAAACAATTTTTTTTTTGGCAACCACAAAGCAAGTAACTACAAAGATCTGATAGGAGACCTACTTTCGACGTATCAAGCAGCATTGGGTTGTAATACGTCACTCAAAATGCACTTTCTACACTCCCACATCGATTTCTTTTCCGAGAACCTACGAACACGGCGAAAGGATCCATCAGGATATTTCCAGCATGGAAAAACGATACCAGGGCAAACGGAGTCCTCGAATGTTGGCAGATTATTGTTGGACACTTGCAAGAGACCAGCCTTAGGTCAAATACTCCAGTAAATCATAGCCTTTAGTCTTAAAAAAACATATTATCAAGTATAATTGTATGTAAAGTAGCAGTATTATTTATGAAATATAAAATTCTTGTCAAAAAAACTATGGGTGTCAAATTTTTTGTACCTCTGTTTTCCACCGTAGGAAGTCAAAATAAAGTAAAAAGGCCAAAAAAGTTCATGTGACATATTAAAAGTTCATTTATGTCAATCAGTGTTATTTATTGAAAAATTTAACAAAGTTTTGATTCGAAATATTGTCCTTCAACGATGACCAAGACTAAAAACAACAATACAGTAACATCGTCTGATGTTGAAAGTATATTTTCAATGTATTCGAGCGTCTTAACAATCGAAGATCCTTTCAGTTTGAAAAATCATATGATTATATTTTGTAATAAACATTTTTTAAAAAAAATTTTTAAATTAAAAATTATTAGTTTGTGTTTTTCTGGTGCATATTTTTTTGCATATTTTAAAGTTTTTTTTAGAAATATTTGCATGCATATTTGCATAATTTTTGTGCATATTTAAACTTGCCCTGCTGACGGTAGATTTGAACTCATTTCGTATTCTATTTCCTCAAAAGATTTGTATAAATAAAAACTTAAAATTAATTACATCCCAGCACCACCTGACAAGTGCTAAAATAGTTGAACTACACATGAACACTGATGTATGGAGCTTGTGGTGTCCTTCCAAAAGAGTGCTGTTCTGTTCTGTTCTGGCGGTATAGCTTGGAATTAATTAACAATCTTTTTGAATAAAAATGTTACGATCGTTAACATAATATGAATTATATTTCCATTAGTTTCGGACCGAACGCAATTTTCCACAGCGAAGCCAAACTTCGGTATAACTTTCAGGCCGATCCCAAACGCCGAACTCGAAACCGAACTTTTTTTTTATAGCATAGAATCAATTTTAATTTTCTGATTTTTTATGCAATAAAATTAAATTTAACACGGATAAAAACCTTTTTATTTTGACAACATTTTACTTTTTGTATTTTAATATTTTACAGGGTTTAATTTTTGCTTATCTCTAATGATATACAAAACGTGTACAAAAAGTGCGTGCAAAGTTCAGAGTTCGGCGAAAATTTTTCTAAACGTCCAACATCAACCGAAGGTAGTTAGGCTTTTACCGAATTCCGGCATCGTACCCGAAAGTTCGGCTAGACTCTTGAACTCGGAATTATGTTCGAATAGACGAATAAATCACTTGATTCACAATTGTTTTAAATTATTTCGATCTTATTGAAGACAGGTTTGCTTGAAGATATTTCTAACATCCTCTCGCTATGGAAATACTTTGCAGCCACGGTTCCCCTGGGCTAATAATCTAGCACACGTTCCATTAGTTTATGGGAAATTATTGAACTCACTTCAAGTTTCGAAAATCGTTATGAGGTCCTAGGAAGCTTTTCTGACTACTATCTTTAAAATAATTTCCGAATAGCGAAATATATATGCGTGTGCGTGTGCGTTGTGTGTAGGCTTCAAAACTTCAGGCCGTCCAAAAATTCAATTTCGTCTAGATTTCGTGATAAGTTAAACCGATTCGGTCCTACAAATTTTGAGAATTAAAAAAAAAATTTGTGCTTTTCAAATAAATTCTAAACCTCTTTGAAATCTATTCAGCTTTTAACCTTGAAAAAATAATAGTTGGACTTTAAAATATATCATCTTTCACGTTTCTTAAACTCAAAATTATTTAAGTTCGAATAAATGATAGATTATCCAATTGAAATTTGTTTTAAGTTATTTCGTTTTTGGAAGAGGTTTTTTTGAACATTCCTCTAAGATATTAAATTTAAAAAATCGGAAATCTATTGAATTCACTGAAGTTTTCGAAAATCGAGTTTTCATTAAATCTCACAGCTTTGAAGTTCTACTTGTATGAATCTATTCGGATTGTTTTTACATATGCATGTACGATTGCAAGTTTTCAATATTCCAAAAACTCCATTTCCTTTAGATTTCGTAATAAAACAAACTTTTTCGATCCGGACGATTTAGATAATTTTCGCATATAAAATTTTCAAAAAAGTGTGTTTTCTAAATAAATATAACCTCCAAAAATTTAACCTTAAAATATATTATCTTCCATGTTTCTTAAATTCAAAATTCGGTACAAATAAGAAATCAATCAAAAAATTAAAATTTATTTGACGCCAGGGTTCTTGGAAGACTTTTTTAATATTAATATATACATTTAATATTAATATTAAGAAAATAAATTTCCAAAAATTGAAATTTACTCGCTCCGATTTTCGAAAACCGAGATTTCATTAGATCACGAAGTTTTGAAGAGGTAGGAATTAAGCTTCTTTGATTTTTTACGACATAGTCCATGTACAAAATTTTCGGCATTCCAAAGAAAGAAAGATTCTTCCAGCATGAAGTTTTCGAAGAAATGTGTTTGTAAGTGACTGTAGCGATTAGTTTCAAAAAATATTTGGCTCTTAGACTTAAAAAATGCGTTAATTTTCTTAATCTAAAAATAGCATTAAAATCCATTGATCCATTTGAGAGATGTCGATGTAAAGAAATGTATTTTCAATTACTTTCGGAATTGATTTTCCAGATAAAATCACTTTTATGGGGTTCAAAAAAAGTCGAGCTTTTAAAATATTTAAATAAAAATTTTAAAGACATGGAAGATTATCTGCCGGGCCCACGATGTCCAACGAGGTTTTTCTATCGTATAATTACATTTAAAACAAATTCTGAAATTTTGTTTCAAATGAAATTGTACGAAAGATAGAATTCGTTCGACATCGTTGGGCAGCCAGTAAGTAAATTTTTTAAAGGAGATTTTTTCAAGCTTTTTGTTCAGGGAAAAAATTGCAGCTTAACTGGAGATAATGTCAGTACTGACCTGATTCGTAGTATTTTCCAAAGGCGATAATTCCAAATGAAGCACATTTATACCCAGCTCTTGGAAAACTTGCAAGGCACGTGCCAAATTACCCACTTGATTTTTTAAAGTAAAAATTATTGATACTCGGTCTCCGGGAGAACCATATTGATAGGGGTTCTCTTTAATATCCTTATTATGGGTACTATGTGCAGATACATCCTAAAACGTTTACAATATCATACAATTATTTTGAAATATTTTCGAACTATCACTATATTTGCTTACAAGACGTGCAGTACTCCCAGCAATTTCTTTATTATTTGGACGATGTCCGTGCAACGGGCTGCCTTGCTTAACGGCCCATTCTTGTTCACCACTGCGATAAAGCCACAAACCCAATAAACTTTTACCCGAGGCACTCATTTTTTTTAATTATATATTTTTTATTTTTTTATTTAAAACTTTTTTTTCCTTCTTTCGAATCAACAACAATCGTTCTAAATGAATCCAACGCAACGACTAAAATATTTACGTACATGATATTGCCTTTTATACCCGTACTATTGCGCCTGCATCCTTGTTTGGCATCAACTACATGCATACACATACATACAATAAAAAGTCAAAAAGCAACAGTTGGAAGGATACTTGAGAGAAGCAAAAAAAAATAATCATACTAGAAAAATACATATTCAATTGTATATATTATCATGTCTTTTAAAATACACACACGCACAAATCTTTGCAAACAGTCATCTGTACAGGCAGATATTTTTGGCTGAACACTTACATACATACACACATGTGTATGTACTACCATTGATTTATAGTGCGTGTGTGAGGGAGTGTTATATAATGTGCAAATTGGCAAAATATATTACTCAAGCGTTTAAAGTGTGTAAAAAATTTACACTGTATTTATTTAAGTTACTCCTTCGAAAATTGTTGTGGTCAGCCAGCCATGTCCTTCTTTGGCATTATCACCCAACATCCATCATCCCGTTATCTACACCCATACATACATGCATGAACACATGTACATAAATGTTTCTACTATTCACAATTAATATTCACATTGTCATGGCAAAGACTGAGATTGTGAAAATCTTAACAGGTTAACAGGCCAAGCTACAGAGTGAAAGTGTGCCCCACTGGTTCGGGAGGTTTTTTTTTTTCTTGTGCATACTTCGTGTGCTTAAACCAAATTGCGCTGTCCATATCCATGTCTAATAAACGCGATTTCCTCCATGTCCCATAATTTTTTGTGTTGTTTGTGGTCTCTGCTCTGAAGTACCAGTAAAATCGTCGACGCTCTTTCATCGTCTACAGCTCAAAATTATTTCAATGAACAGTCCACATATGAGACTAGTATTGGGTTTTCGAATAAGACGTTTAATTTTTATGTGTAAAAAACGAGTATTTTTAAGCGAAATTATCGGTTGTTTATTTCACTGTAAAGAGGAAGTTACGCCATTTATAATGGAAAACAATATCAGCTAAATGGCTGCCAGGGCCATGTTCTTCTCATGAAATTTTCTATCATCAATTCGCACATTTAGCGGCTTTTTCGTTCTCGATAAACGCACAGAATCCATCTTCGAAAAATTGAATCGATTGTGGACCAGTGACAAAGACCTTATCTTTCGTGTAAACTCCAAAGAAAAAAGTCTAAAAGTGTTCGCCGATATCGAAAGTAAATTTTCTTTCGTGTAATTACATTTAACACAAAAACAAAATTTTAAAAGTTGTTTTTGTTTCAAATGTAACAATTCGAAAGAACATTTTCTTTCGATATCGACGAACAGGCAGTAAATCACAAGATCTCGATGACCAATTGTGATCGCCTCTTCGTGAAATCAAATGGTCGGGAAGCTTTTCACGCAAAATATCGATGGTATCGTTACTTGTTTGGCACTTAGCTACCGTCTTGTTAAAAATAAATGTCGTCCACATCAATATCTTCCAGTTCCGGTCAAACAAAATTATCAATTATCGTTCAATAGCGCCATCCATTCACCGTAACAGTGGTCTGATTTTCGAAAAAGTAAGGTCCATTGAACACGCCAGAGCAAAAACCACACCAAACAGTGACACATTGAGGATGGAGAGGCTTTTCAATAATAATTCTTGGGTTTTCCGAGCCCTAAATGCCACAGTTCTACTTGTTAACGTACTCTCCGAGGTGAAAATGGGCCTCGTCACTCAAGATGATTTATCGAGGAAACTTCGGATCATTTTGATGCATTTGAAGGACCCAATCAGCAATGACACGACATGGTTGATGGTCGGTAGGCGTAAGTTTTTGCGTTATCTGAACATTAAAAGGCTTAAGACCGAACGAAGTCTTTATGCAAAATACGTGGAATATCCAATTCCAAAGATCGACGAGAAAAGAACAAAGCTGGGCTTTCCTCAACACTATGGGCCACAACAGCAATATTTACAGTTGTTCTTGAGTTCGATTCTTCATATCACAAACTTGTCCCAACAACTCAAGTAGTTTCATAAGTTTCACAAATGCTGACCCGAGAAGGTACTTCACGACGACCCAAAAAGTCGGGCTTAATCCAGAAAATATGGCGGATGAGGTACCAATTCGTAGCCCGATTCATAGAACTTTGCCATTGAGACTGCACACGTCACACGTTTATGTTTATGGTCAATTGAGAGCAAACGCGGCACCCATCTTGCCGATAGCTTTTTCATATACAAATGTTCATTTAAAATGTTGAACACACGTTCATATGATACGTTTATCATTTCAACAATCTCACGTAACTTGACTCGGTGATCATTCATAACGATATCGAGGATTTTCTTGATATTTTCTTCAGTAACCACCTCTTTTGGCCTTCCTGTTGATGGTATTGCTGCAGTGCTTGTTCGGCCGCGTTTAAATTCATCAATCCAATATTTTACCATGTAATCTGACGGAGCAGACTCACCGTAATGTTTATCGAGCTTTTCTTTTGCCTCTTTCGCCGTTTTCTCTTTTAAATAAAAGTGTTTAATCACTGCATGAAATTCACTTTTTTCCATTTTTCAAGAAACACAAAAGTTGCTTACTTCAAACGACTACAACAAATAAACTAATCGATGAATTTGGGTGAAATTTTAACAGCTGACGTTTGACAGATCGCAATTTCTAAAAAAAAAAGTTTTTGTGTATGTGCTGCCATCTAGCGCTAGGTAGCTTCAATATCAATCCGCCCTCGTATATGTACGAGTATTTATATATTTCCTTTAACTCCGGTTGGAGCGAGGGGCAAGAAAGAAAGTTCTGTAGTAAAATTTTTTCGGGATAGTTTTTCAATTCATTCCATTTTGCTGGAACTTTTTTATATTTTTTGGGAATTGATCGCGTTTTAACGATGAAAAAATTAATGAACACAAGCTAAGATTTCTTGGCTTTCATTCCTCTGTTGAAATGAAATTCAAATATTATTATTTTTCTTTAAAATATCTGTGTCATCTTCATGCTTTTTTCTTAACGATGATACAAATACAAATAAGCTCATCATGATATTTCGATCTGCTTAAACTTTTCAATTCTTCAACCAGCATCCTTACTAGAGCATAAAGGATAAATTACAAAAATTGAAAATATATGGGTGTGTGTGTGTGCTTAAGCTCGTGAGTATGGGTGGGTGTTGGATTTTTTTTCAAAACTCTGATTGGCTAAATAAGTGAAAAGACAGGGCTCTTAAAACTTGTATCAAAAATTTGTGTGTCACGTTGTGACGTTAGAAGTTCTGAGATTGTTAAATGCATTTATAGTTAAAAATTTTGTTTCGTTTTTGTTTTTTCGTTATTAATCTAATATTGTTTTCCTTCTTTTTGCCAAATCAACTGATTTGAGAATGTATGTTTGTTGAGATAAAAATATAGAAATTTTTTCCAAATATTTTTAAACTCATTCATGCTGACTTTAAAATTAAATATTCAGCTAGAATTTAATTAAAAAGGAATTGAAATGAAAAAAATATATACAATTAATTAACTAATTAATTGTACGAAATCAAAATGTTTAAGATTCAGTTGCTCAAGCTGATGCCAAAGTTTGAGCTTTGCTCAAGTTACTCTTTGCTATAATCTGTTTCTGTTTTTGTAACCAATCACGACATGTAGTTTGAAATAAAAATCTCATTAATCTATCTGCTATTCGATTTTGTTGGTCCATCTTATATTCCATATAAGTTTTCGGCAGTTTTCCGATTTAACAAACATTCGTTTTCATGAATATCTCCTTTAACGCACACCCAAATATTTTCGACTGAGTACGTTATTTTACAAACAAAAACTTTATTTCGTACTCGGCTTAACGAACAAATGTAAAATGTATCAAACTGATGATTTGACTAGATGGATTGAAAATCTAGGCGCACAGTTGTGCGCCAACCAAGTTCCGACCACACAGTGTGTATTATTACACGAAACCATTTGCGCTGTTTTTACCCCCCTTCACAACTCACTCCGCTCCACTTTATCATAAAATAATGAAACTTGAAACATAAGGTCTCCCTACAAAGGTAACATCATAGGTGAAATTTCAAAGTTCTACCGTAAAAGCTTCCCGAGATATTAAGGTGTAAAAAGTGCATATTCACTGACTGACTCACTCGCTCACTAGTTGCCTAGAAATGAGATGGTATTGTGCCTATCAAGAACTTGGTCTTTATTTTGATCTCAGTACTTTTTACAGCCGAAATTTTTGGATAGGAACTTGGCCTTATTATCACATTTATGTTTTTGTGCGAATAAACCTTTACCCCAAGAGGAATGCGAAGAACAAATCGAACATAATGAAGAGCTTAATGAAACTGAAATTCTATAGTCGAAAATAAAACACGAAGATGCCATTAAGCTCTTCGAAATTTGTATCAAATAGCCGAAGCAAAATAATATTAGTATCACAAATTTAAAGATTTTGGGAGAGCTTCAAGAAGATGGCATTAAAAAGAGATATCCACTTCAAAAAATAAACAGACTGTGCTTAGCCAACATCTTAAATAAATTATATTTGTTTTACATTCCTCGTATGAATTTTTCCTTTTCTTATAAATCTTTTTAATGGAACATTTAGACGATGCTATTAATTTTTTATTCAGTAGTGGATATAACGAATAAGCCTGACAACTATTGAGTTCGTTAAATGGGAAAGCTACTGTACATGCATACATACCAAACCAAGGGTTGTTGTAATACCTATTGTTGGTCTCACTCTGGTAAACGAGTAATTGAAAAGACGAATGAATATTTCATTCAGGGGGGTTATTATGTATTTCAATTCGAAAGAAAATACTTTCGCAAAACAATGTATAAGCCATACAAATTCGAATAATTTCCGTTTCGAATCGAAGTACATAATAACCCCCGAGATCAATAATGTTCGCGTATTTATTAATAAAAGAAAGTAATTAAATGAGTAGTGAGTGACATTAGTGATTTATAATTGCCTTATTCACAAACGATGAATAAAGTTATAGTAGGATTAATGTTGGATTATTATAAGGTAAAATCGGTTTTAATGCACACATTAACTTTATTAATCGTTTGTGAATGAGACCATAAGTAAGTGATATCGAAGATGCAAATTAAAGTAGTCTAACAAAGGTTTCGACTTTTTCTGAAGTCAGACTTGTCGTAACGAATTCGTTAAGACATTTCGGAAGTTTGTCAGAAATTAGACCTGTTGTCACAAATTCGTTAAGACATTTATTTATTTGTGCAAATAAAACTTTAAAAAATATATATATAAAACTTTGATTTAAATGTAAGTAAATGAAAAAAACAATTAAATTTACAAACATTGATTGTAAATACTTGCATTTTCATTTCGAATCTGTTTCCAAGCACACATTTATACCATTGCTACAAGATGGACAATTTAAACCGAATTGATTACGGTAGAGTATTGCCTTGAATACCAAATATAATACTAACTAATCCATAAATTCTCTATTCAGAAAACGAGGTTGTAGCTTATACGGAGTTACCCACAGAAAGCACATCTACTTAATTTGTGCAAAAACAGGAACCAGGTAAGATAACAAAACTTTTCATTTATGGTAAAAGTTACTCGTATGTTAGCTTGTAAATTTCAACTTAATAGGTAATACAAGATTCGTTAGAACAAGTGGTTGCCCAAAACAAAATATTAATAGATCACAAGAAGCAAAGCACTGACGACTCTAATCTATCACTTTAAAAACTGTAATTTGTTTTATATATTAAATTAAATTATAGCCAAGGCGAATTCATAACAGGTGGTCTCGACAGCTCAGCTGATTATTTTTTGCTCCTTGCATCCCCTTGCATTTTGACCTGTTTTGTTTGTCAAAATTTGTTTTTTTTTTTTAGTTTGTTTGACGTTGATTTTGACAAAGAGGCGAGTCTACCTGTTATGAATTTGTCTTGATTATAGCTTATGTAAATACTGAAATTAATAAATAAAATGATGGAAAATAATTTTAATATTATTTTTTTTATAATGAAATTGTACCTAAATGTCGATGCGATTTCGTACCTACATATCGTTGCGAAGCATGTCAACCCTTTCACATAAAAATCGTTACGATGTCGGTAATATTTCGGTTCGGACGATTTTGTTGACCAGTCGTTACGTATTCTGTACAAAATCGGAACATTTGGTCTGCTAGGTAAGTACATAAATACATATGTATGTATATGTACATATATGTATATATTTGTGTATTCGTATTATAAGAATAGATAGATGTATCTTGAGTTAAAAAAAATATATTCAATCTTACAGATTTCAGTACGGTTAACTAATAAAAACCACTAATAAATGGCTTTAATGTACATACATACATACGTACATTATGCAAATAGAAAACTAACAAAAAATTCATCGACATTTTATAAGTGGGCAGAGATAAAGTTTACATAAACTTTCTATATATTTATTTCCGTTTTAAATGATTCCCTTTGTTAGTTCTTAACGAATAGACTATTTGTTTTGTGACAGTGTAGAGTTGCCATTGTTTAAATATAAATTAAATTATATTGAAATGCAAATTTATGGCTTCAGCTCAAATCTTCTTAATTTAAGAAATTATTTTTTGAATAAATTCATTATTTTTTATTAATAGAGTACTTTTGATTCGAAACAATTTATTCGTCTTAAAAAAAATAATGAATTTATCCAAAAAAATAATTTCTTAAATTAAGAAGAAATGGGTAAACTCAGAGTTGAACTCAAGCCACGAGACGCAAACTGAAACGACGCAAACCGAATCACAGTTTTCCATACTTTTGTATCATTTTCATTTCGAGACTCATAATTTTATTAAAAAAAATATTTTTCAATAGAAAATACCAATTTTTTATTATTATTTGTGTAATAATAATAATTATTAAAATAAAAGACTTCACTTTGCCAAATGTAATTTGAAAATGCCAACGAAGACAAACTTGTAGACAGTTTTCACATACAAATTTGCGTTAGACTTCGACGGGAAAGACCCTTTTTCTATTTTTGCTTTGTACATACAAACATTTATTAACGGCGCAAATCGAAGCACTAACGACGCAATTTCGAAGCCATGCGACGCACACTGAAGCAAAAAAGAAGCAACATCGATATAGCGGAAATTTTAAAAAGACGCAACTTCGAAACGACGCAAGTATATTCCTTAAACAGTTCAACAATTACGGATAAATATTAATTATAAATTAAATTTCTTAATTTCGATATTTTTTAAAGAAATTTTATAGGATTCAGAACTTCGAAGAGGCATCATGGCAGTCCCTTTTTTTATTTTTTTTTATTTCGTAAATTTTTCAGACAAGATGAGGGAATTTTTCAAAGAAGTTTGTAGGACCATCAATGATCTGTGAGAGTTGCAGTCTCAAGTGGTTTGACCTCAGCAACGTTACTTCTTAGCATGACAGCCGATACTTGTGCCTTGTTCCTAGACGGAACTTCAATACTGACACTTGCCGATATTCTTATATGTACTTATTATTTCTTAACTCTTTCCGGGTCGGTGATATGAAAACTATGCCAATAATCTAAAAATTATGTGTGCATTTGCATTGTATAAATACCGCGTCAATATGTAATTTGAAGATTGAATTTTATATAAAAAAATATATTGTGACACCAACAACATACACAGATTTGAAGTAACCTATAATATTATAGAAAGATATGTATTTAACCGAAGTAGAACTGATAGCAATTCGTCATACTCCTTTCAGCTATATGGGCAAGTCCCAGAAAGAGTCCAACAACCAAAATTTTTTGAAATTTATTCAAGTTATTTTTATCTTTTTTTTAAGTAATATTATACTAGATATATAATTTAAGAAATAAAATAAACGTATTTCGATGATCATTAATGCACAAATTATTACCAAATCCTACCCTACCTCAGATCTTCTAATTTCATACAAGAAAATTGAAAATTTTAGGTATTCATATCATTGCTTTAGTATTAATGAAGATGGCCCGATCGAAAGCCATATTTTTATACATTGAATTCACTTCAATTTTAGTAAATAAAAATTTTATGTTAAATTTTTTGAAAACATTGAATTTCATTTGTGCTGGTTCACACACATCAAGTTTACCTGATCAGTTTTTGTTCAATTTTCTTTTGAACCTGAGTTTACACGAAATTATCGTTTCAAGTATTTCCTTTTAAGCTATTGCATAGCTTTGAGCGCGGCGACCAACTCAAGAAATTCCGTAACGAAAATAAAACCTAGCATTAAGTTTGTTTCTAAATTCTTTTGTTTTTTTTAAGTATTTGAATCGCCTGGCGTATGTTAACCCCTAAAGTATGCTATTGATTTCATTAACATACAGTATTGCCAGAACAGATTTTTACATGCAGGAAAACACAAAATGGCGTACTTACGAGCAATCGTGGTTGACAAAAAATTATATACGCAAACAAACAGACAATTCGTAAGTTTTTAAGCGGTATTTTTCAGATATTTAGAGGATATCAGGTCTCAAACTTATGTTTCTTATTTCAGTTACCATGAACCTATAGTTTCAGTGATAAAAATTCCTGAATAACTTGCATGTATTGTAAGATAATAAAAATATTTTAAACGATATTAACTTCTCATTTATTTAATAAAAGAAAAAAATTGTTTTCTTATCGGTCACGACGCTCAAAAAGTGTAACTTGAGTTAATATCAAAGAAAAAACTTGAATTAATATCAAAGAAAAAAATACTGCACAAATAAAAAATAAATAAATAATTATAATTGCATAAGTTTATAAAAATATGCTATGCAATAGCTTTGCCGCGGCAGTCCCCGAGTGCCACACGTCTTTTCTTTTTTTTTTTTGCTTCCAACTTAACGTCGTATACTATTACGGATAACAAACGAAAAGAAAAAAGCAAAACTTGACTGGTACGGTCAAGTCTGTACTCTTTTCCATTCTCTTTGCGTCTCTCTCCTAAAAACACAAGATTTGAAGAGTCAAACTTGATGCGTGGGAACAAGCACTTACAAAAAAATTTCAATGCGTAGATATTATGAAAGTTTGAAAGTGAATTAGAGCAAATATCGGAAAGAAAACTTTCATAATGTGAAACGAGACTTAAGCACAAAAGGTTAAGGTCAGCGAAGCACCACAAATGTTTCCAGTGTTTCTTAGGATATTTTTATTAAAAAAAAGTTCTGTGTGCCAATTTTGATTGCTTTAAGTTTTATGAAATTTATATTAATCGAGATTGCCTCGATATCTTTTTTAAAGCTTTAAGTTTTATTTAACATCAATTAACGAACGTGTCTTACAACAAGTGTGCAAAAGAAGCTATATTTTGTGCGCTTTGGTACACATGTAATATGATGTCCTTGCTCAGAATCCTACAAGTATAACATTTTTTTATATAATTAAAATCTTTTTCATCTCCACCGATTTCTTATAGCGCCGCGGAAGGATCTAAAGACGTCTATAATCATAATTTGCAAGTTGTACCTCGCAACCAATAATGACTTATTCGTATAACCTTTTGCCTTTACAAACTACTACTTGCTACTAAAAACCCACCCACATTATGTAAATAAATATAAATGGCAATCCTATAAATCCTATAAATGTTTAACTTCTTCACCTCCTTGAGTTGTCATACATTTAACAGCGCACAACAGTAAGTTGAGTAGTTTATTCTTTATCTTTCTCCTGTTGCTACTTTTATTCTATCATTTTAAGTGATTGAATGTGAAAGTAAAACGTTTTATTTGAACAACAAACCATTTAACTGTGTTCGCACTCAAGAGGATTTATTTGATTTAACATCGAAATGATGGTGAATAAAATGGGGCGGAAAAAATATGCAGAAGAAGATTGTGTGTGAAGCATCCATCTATTTCTTGTATGTATGAAGATGTGTATGATTGCATGTGTGTATAGAGGAAAGTAGCCGGACTACAGATATCTGGACAAAAATAGGAATTTTAAAAACATAATAAAGAAACTCATAAAGGTGGACTACTTAACTGTTGTAATGATAACAAATATTATAAAAGAGTGCAGATAACAAGTGTGTCCGAGTACCCAAAAGTTTTTATACATTTTTACTAAATTGCGTTCGTTTACTCAAGTTACAGTAAATGAGAACACCAATTGAGAGCGTAAAGTGACAGTTCATGACTGAGAATTAACAAATTTTTAGTGCAGAAATTTCTGGTAGCAAAATTTAGTAAAACAGAAAAACATATGATTCAAATGGTAAATAAACAAAAGTAAGAAATTAAAAAGTATACAATTTGTGAAAAAAGTATTTCAAACAAAATAATAAAAACTAATAAGTGAACAATTATATTTAAACTATTCCTTCGTTAAGCATGTATGTACTCGTATATGCCTTTTAAAAGGAAAGGAATATTATAGAAACCATTTATAGCCATTTTCTTTGTTATTTTGCTATTTCTTTGGAGTTACGAAAATGCTAATTATATAGTTACTTATTACTGCACTTGCCTTTAAAGTAGTCAATAGCAAAAACAAATAATCAAATACTTTTGAATAAATTTAATCAAACACAAATTAGGAAAATCACATCAAATCAGAAATAAATTTATGGAATCGATTACAGAAAATAATTTGTTTATATTTTCTTAAAATTTTTGTGTTATAATAAATAGTGCATCGAGTACCAACAAGAAAATGAGTTGAGTAGTCCAAAGTGTAAATATATTTCAACACTATATTGATTTGCAATCACCTATTTCCTTGATCTTACTAATTTGTACAATTTTTCCGTTCGCGTACTTTTTTGGCTGACAGCTTTTTTTGAGAGTAAATTTTTCAGTTTACTCAGTAATTACTCATTTACTGCATTTTACTGTAAAAGTACTCGAACGCAGCTAATATTGGACTAAGTGGTCCGTTATAGCTGAAACGGACTAGGTATCTAATTTTCAAACAAGAACTTATTGCTATACGACAATTGTTCGTGCTTTCACGATAGTGCTCTTGCCCAACGAGGTACATGTGCGTGGTCTACTTTTAATGACATGGAGTAGTTGTTGGGTTAGTCCGATGTAATGCAAACCTGGATCAAATGGTCCATTTCTAGGACATCGTAATGTTAAATAGACCATGTTTTCTACATACATTTGGGTTCGTCCTAGTTCTTTATGGAGTATACTTCACATGCGTGTTTGAACTATTCGCGTTATCTGCAGGGAGTATCCAGGAACATGCTCCATCGGTTTTGCTGCAGCAAAAATTAACTGTTGTCGAATAATTATGTGCTCACATACATTAAAAATAAAGAAATTTACAAGAATGACCAAAAGTTATAAAATAGCAAAAATACAAAATCTTAAAACAATTTATTATAAGTGATTATTCAAGCCTTAATTCAGTTTATATGAAAGACGTATATTATTTATTTTTTAAATCGATATTTCGCCAATATCATTGATTGGCTTCTTCAGGAAATAAAATTTTTTCAAAAATATTAACAATTATTATAGTTTTTGTGAAATCCTTTCAAAAATTTTTTCTCAAACATTTCACAAATATGGCAGCGCAGATGTCGAAATGTATGAAAATAGATGTGAATGAATAACAAACAAACAACATTAGAAAGAAGTTTGCTACTCTTAAGACTGTTTTGTTTTCGATGAATGAATGAAAATTGTGCGAGTTTTTATTTAATTGAATCAGGGTTTTAGTATACATTTGAAAATACTTACAAACATACATGGACAAATATAATAAATATACTTTTTATGATACAATCTTACTCACTTGCTAAAGCAACAAATTAAGAAACAACAAAATTTTTAATTAACTTACACTACACTGATTTTACAATGTGGACCAGCACATTATTAAAAATTTACTAAGTTCTTAATGGACATAAATTTTTATCAGCAATTGCAAAAGCCGTGAAGGAAATATATGCGTACATGCCACATACGTACATGCTAGAGTGATCGATTATTCGACATTTTCCAGAAACCGGTTTTCGAATATTTGAAATTTTTAAAAACCCGGTTACAATTTTTTAAATTCAGGAAAAACCGGTCAACCGGTTCTTTTGTTTCAAGAAAAGTTTTGATTTTTATTTGCTTTATTAAAAAAAGAGTTAACAGTTCATGTAAATACTATAAAATAATATAAAAATTTAAGTTTAAGCACAAAAATTAGTTTCATATCGTTTATATCATACAGTTTTTGATTGATTACGGTTTATCAAACTACATCTTCACAGAAAATTGTAGACTCCTACGATCAAAAAGAGACCCTTTGTTACAGAAATTCGAACGGGAGTAAACACAGGTGCATGTATTTAAAAAATAAAAATAAATAATTGCAAGGAATACTCTACACAGAAAGAAAAACGCCGTACTAAATTCAAGTATTTTCTATTTACGTTGAGTACGAGTCGTACTAAAAATGTTGAGAAAAAATAGCAATAAAATATACTTTAAGCAACTCGAAAACGGGATTACTTTAGATAACCAATCCTGGAGTTTCTTAAAATGAGTACAAAATTCTTTAATCACGTGAAAAATCTTGAAACAACTAAAAAATTCTTATATTAAATTGAGCATTTAAGTCCGTCCGTACTTATTCAATCGTTCTGTACTTGATTTAAGTAACTCTGGGATTTAACCACTGCTTGGGATTGTATTATTATTGAGTGTATTATTATTGACTTTATAACGTGTTAGTTTCTCCTTTAAATTAAATAAAAGTGTAGTTATTATTTCATTTATGAAAGAGTAGTTAATAAAATTCTCGCTTTTTGGTGAATTTTCCACTTCTGAGATATTGTATTAGAATATTCAAACCTTTTAGCCGACGTTTTTGGTCTGCAATGGATGTCTAACTCTACATATGATATGAAGCAAAATGTCAACAAAACTAAATAACGATTTTCAAAGTTTGATATCCATTGCACGCAACAACGCCAATTTAATTCGCCCCTGCTACCACCTCATCAGGTTATTTCGCCATATTCAAAAAACACCTAGAACTTTTACATTGAAAAAAAAAATACTTGGAACATCAACAGAAAACGTTCTTCTCAGTTTTAATATAAGAAAAAGTAATTTTATTTGAAAAATATGCAAATTGAAAAGTATTCCACTGAGCCGGTTTTTTAATTGTAAAAAACCGGACTATTTGACATTCGAAAAATAAACATTTTGAAAAAATCGACAACCGTATTGTAGAAAAACCGGTTTGCAAAACCGGTTTAAAAACCGAGTTGATCACCCTAGTACATACTTAAACGCAAACCTAGAATATATTAATTTACAGGTGACGCTATGTAACAAAAAAAGACAGGGGGCAAATTACGACATTCGAAACGAATGAAATTTCCATACAAATTCAAAAAAATTTTTATGGGATTTCGTTCGATATCGAATGCCGTAATTTGCCCCCAAGAGGTCAAATTCGTCTTTTCGATACCCTTAAATAAAAGTCAAGAAAAGTAAAAAAAATTTCAAGAGCATGCAGCAATTCCATGAGGCAATTCCAAAATCAATCAACAAAAGATTTTAAGTTATTTCAGTTGTTAATTGATTTTTGTTGGTAACTTTTGGTTTCAAATTCATGTCTTTTTTTGTCTTGTACTGAAAATTTTACTCCGGCAAAAAAAGGTCATCTTTTTCACGTCGCATCACAGATGTAAGTATGTTCATGTGTACATGTGTACTTTCAAAGCTAACCTATATATCTTAGCTCTAGATTGGTATATTAAAATTTACCCCTTTATTGGCAAGCTTCGCCGCCGAGTTGACGTATATCAAAATTATAGCTCGATTATGGATATCAAAGAATCTACAGTTGGTTTTCCAGTCGACAACTAAAAATCTATGGTTGCCAGAAAAATATTAAATAGCAGCCAAAATGGACAACACTGGTTGCCACTTGCCAGCCGTAAATATCGTTTTCAATTACTATCAACCCAACTGAGGTTTGGTTGCCATCCATAATCGATCCCTTACATTTATATTATTAAGAAACTGCGCATTAGGGTGGGTCGATTTAGCAATCGATAGTGTCATATCGATTTTTCGATAGCTTTTGGCATCAGGGAAAAAAATCGTCTACTACATATCAAAAAAATCGTATTCGAGGAACCCCAAATTTCAATTTTATATATAAGGTTTATTTTAGTAGGTATTTTTTTATATGTATTACCTTTCCAAGGCGAAATTTATTTTTGAATTAAGGCCACAGGCACCTGTAGCCAGTTCCTCATCTTTGTATTATTAATTTGTAAATTTAATTTACCATTAATAAATAAAAATAAATAAATAAATTTTTTAATTATTATTATTTTGAATTATTATTGAATTATTTTTGATGAAATTGAATTATTTGTTAATGCAAATTTGAACTAAATTTTGGACGCCCCGAAAAGGATTTTCTTTATATGTCTTATATGTCGTAGAGGATCTTTTTTCTCACGCCAAAAGCTATCGAAAAATCGATGGCACAATATCGACAAATGTTTGACCTTACAAATCAGCCGACGCAACTGTGCATTGAGGGTATAACCAAATTTTGGCCCTAGCACTACGCGATATCGAATATTCTGTTATTTATGAAAACAATTTTTTTTGGGTCGAATGAAAATTAAAACCTCAGCCACAAAAGCGATTTTCTAAAATCCTTAAAGAAAATATTTAATAAAAAATATTTAATATTTTATTAATAAATGAAAAAAAAGTTAAAAAGTTTCTTAATTATTAAAGGGCATGAATTTCATATTTAATTTGTGTGTGTGATTTTTTGGCTAAATGTAAAAGTACAAATAAAAATAAAAATAAATAATTTTCCAACAAAAAATTTCCAAAGCGAAAAATTAATAAAATTTTTTTAAATAGTTTTCAATGGACTACAGAAAAGAGAAATGACAGCAGATTGATAGGCAATAATTGCTCAAGCAATCACTTAAGCAATCATTGAGCAATGGATTGCCAGTTATGGCAATCGCAGTCCACACGTAGCGAATTTCATGAACGCAATCAAATTTGAAGATTTCCGCAATAGATATTGCTACGTGAAGACCCAGTTTTATGGCTCAAGCACACGAATTTGATGTCAAACGTTTTGACAAATGTATAGTCAATTTTCTGACTTTTGGCAGATGTATAAATCTTAAATTTTTAGGAGCTCACGATTATTTCTCATTTTTGAGCGCTTGTTTGATACAACGTGGGATCCGATACATGCTATAGAACTTATAAATGCTGCGACATAACTTGCAGCCAAGCTTTATGTGTGAAAATAAAAATTTTTAATTCTATGTAAATAAATCAAACACACAAAATATTTAACGGTAAGAGTGTTTAAAAAAAAACAAAACTACCATGTGCTTACTGAACAAATCCAACGAAAAAAAGGGGACTAACCCCCGTTTGTTGTAAGACTTGCGCATTGAGCGTTTGGGTCATATGATGACAGGTTCCAAGTTGTAAACAAAACAATAACTATCATCCCTTTTGTCAAATGTTAAGGAACAAAAACAAAACGACAAGACATTTTGACGACATAAAAACACTGGCACACAACTCTCACACACACTAACACACACGCTTTACCAAGGGCTGAACCACTTTTTTTTTTTGTTTTTGCATAAAAAGTCAGTGAGTGAACACTAAAAGGAAGAATATTGATTTTTTCGCATAAACCAAATAAAATATAAAATAGAGTTCAAGTGTTTTGAATATCTGCAGTGAAAGTTATTAAAAGATGATTTAAAGGATAAGCAACGTGGGCTAACAGATTTAAAATTGTAACATATCCTGTGCAAAAGGATATTTATTATTTTATTTTTGATTCAGAATGGCCGACAGTGAATTCGAGGAATTTCATCGTCCAATATTTGAAGCACATACAATACAATATACCAACAGTAGCACCGTGAGTGGTGCTAAAAAAACAAATCCTCATACATTCTATTCGTAAGTTAAATAATAATAATATGTTAAATAGAAATATATAGAATTAAATGAAATGAAGTTAAAAATGAAAGTAACGTGTTAATTAAGGACAATTGGTGATGAAGAAGAAAAAAGAGAGTGCATATGCAAATGCATACATACATATGCACAGGCATATTTGTATGGTGAAAAATCAATGAACATTAAATGAGTTTTAAAGTTGGATGTGTATTTGTATGTGTGTGTGTGTGTGTGTGACTTTAACCGAGTTTTGCTTTTGTTTTTTGAACCGTTTTTAGACTAATTCCCAATGATGATCTTGAGGATTCGCCCTCTTCAAAAAGTGACACATCAGATCAGGAGGACAACGGCGATGGCAATAAAATCAATAGACAAGTGGAAGATGATGAAATCGGTGACGGCTTAAAGGTGGTGTCGCTGTCATCGGATGGCTCTTTGGACACTAATGACTCCTTCAATTCGCACCATCACCATCCCTTGAATCATCAGGATGCAATTGGTGGTTTGGTGGGTATTGGCTCCAGTAATGCTCAGAATGGCTCGCATCAAGTTAATTTGACACCACACAGTTTGCCAATCGGCATTTTGACCAGTCAACAAACACAGCAACAACAGAGGCGTCGCCGAAAGTTGCCAGAAATCCCCAAGAATAAAAAATGTGAGTGTGAACATGAACATATTGCCAAGATACGCCGTAGCATTGAAAGCACCAAGACGGTGTTATAGATTTTATTTTTTCTGTTATTCCAGCTGAAAACTGTAGATTTTTAATTTTAATTTAAATGGGTTTGATCACGGGTATTTGCAGCTTCCATTCTGCATCTTTTAGGTGGCGGTGCTGGCTGCGGCTTCGAACAACAAACCTCTTTGGCAGATGAGATGTCTAATGGGCGTGGACGAGCAATGACAGGCCTTCAGGGCAGACATAATCAACGATCATTCTTAACGCTCAAGCACAGTTACCTTCTGGATGAAGACTCCAGTCCAGACTCGGAACGTTTGCAAAGCTTGGGCGATGTTGATAGTGGTCATAGCACCGCGCACTCACCAAATGATTTTAAGAGTATGTCTCCACAAATAACATCTCCTGTATCGGAATCTCCCATTCCGCAACCATTCGGGGGCGTACCTTTCGCCCATCTGGAAATGCTCGAGGCCACACACAGGGGATTGCACAAATTTATACCACGTCATCATGACGAAATCGAAATAGAAATCGGTGATCCGGTTTACGTTCAAAAGGAAGCCGATGATCTGTGGTGCGAAGGTGTTAATTTAAGAACCGGTCGTCAAGGCATCTTTCCATCAGCCTATGCAGTTGATCTGGACTACAATGAGTTTGATCCGACTGTGCAGCAGGTTAAGAAGGAGCGTTACCTTTTGGGCTACCTCGGTTCGGTGGAGACCTTGGCCCACAAAGGCACCGGAGTGGTATGTCAAGCTGTACGTAAAATTGTTGGTGAATACGGCAATTCGCCTACAGGACAAATATGCATATTGGAAATATCCGATCAAGGTTTACGTATGGTAGATAGATCCGGACCGAATGTAAGTTTGTCATTGTACACCACACAGCACTATATATTTGATGGAAATATTAAAATAATAATAATTAAAATTTCTCTTTTGTGTAGAATAAAAAGGACAAAAAGCCGTGCATTGATTACTTTTACTCGCTCAAAAACGTATCCTTTTGTGCATTTCATCCAAGGGATCATCGTTTTATTGGCTTCATTACCAAACATCCAACGGTGCAACGTTTTGCCTGTCACGTTTTCAAGGGTTCAGAATCAACTCGGCCCGTAGCAGAGGCTGTTGGGTATTTAATCAAAATTTCTTTAAATTTTACTTCTTTCAATAATTCTTTCTTTTTTTCTTTCTTCTTTAATTGATTTTTGTTCTCTCTATAGACGGGCATTTCAGCGCTTCTATCAAAAGTTCATAGAGACGGCTTATCCCATAGAAGACATCTATATTGAGTAAATTACATAGTATATCCCACATCAAGGGTCTCTTATGTATAAATATATTAATTGCTACATATGTATGTGTATATATTAAAAATATAGGTTTGAAAAAACAAACAGAATTCTTAAAGAAAAACGTTGTCTTCGCCTCTATCAAGCGGACGAAATGAAAAGTAATTTAAAAAATAATAATAATAATAATAATAATACTAATAAAAAATAAATAAATAAATTATATAGAAGAGGTAGTAGGTTCGCTACCATCATTCGACTTTACTTAATATCTTTTATTCAAATAAAATACTTCTAAAACAAACTCTTAAAGTATTATTTAGATCACCAGAGTATATGATTATGATAATTTTGAGCAAATTTCATTTTAAATTTATAAGTATGAGTAATTTATAGCCGATATAAAACCGAAAAAAAAAACAAGATTAAAGTGCAGTTTTCACAATTCAAACGATTGACTTGATATGAAAAATTTGCAAGAAAATCACTCGAAAACCTGCATGCTTTTCATTGTAAATTTTAAACTCAAGTCGATCAGCATGTGGATGGCGGAAACGCACTTTTAAATCACCAGTTAGCTGAAAAACTAATAGAGTTAAACAAAATGTATCCAACTAAATATAATATTGTTTGTATTAAGTTGAAATTTAACTAAAGCAGATAATAAAGATTAAATATGACAATCTTTTGCATTATTTATATAGAATCTTAAAAAGTTTTGCCATTTTATCAAATCAAGAAAAGAAACAAGAGAAACGAGACATAATCCTCAAAATACTTTAAAATTTATTTCACAGTCTTTTAAAACACTCTCATTAAATTCAATGGATTATATCAACTTGTTAATTGCAAAAATATATATTTCCTAGATAATCATCCCTCGAATATGCTGATAATTTTGGGTTGAAAGCCTGCGAAAATCTGTAGACTTTTGGAGTAAAAGAACTTCCTAAGAACTCCTGATAGTTTCAAGGTAAAAACCTACGAGTATCTATAGACTTTTGGAGTAAAAGATCTTATTCAGAACTGCTGGTAATTTCAAGCTGAAAGCCCGTGAGAGTCTGTAGATTTTTGGAGTAAAAAAACCCCCCAGGGCTACTGATAATTTTAAACTGAAAGCACGCGAGAATCAGTAGATTTTTGGAGTAAAAGATCTTATTCAGAACTGCCGGTAATTTCAAGCTGAAAGCCCGTGAGAGTCTGTTGATCTTTCGAATAAAAGAACTTCCCAAGGGCTCCTTATAATTTCAAGCTAAAAGACAGCGAGAATCTATAGATTTTTGAGGTAAAAGAACTTCTCCAGTACTCCTACATGAACAATTCGACAAGATGTGTTGGAATAATTAATGTTTTTAGGTAATTAGTCGAACTTAGATATATTGTATATATGTATGTATATTGCAATAAATAGTTTGGCTCAAGTTCAAATCCGACTTTGCCCATTTATTTCTTCTAATTTTTTTTATTTCATTTTTATTAGACAAATTTTTTGGATAAATTATTTTTTTTTTTGTTTTTTATTAAGAGAGTACTACGGGTATATATGGAACAATTTTATTATTCATCAGACTAACAGATCGGATCAGTACTGATTTCGAGGTCGCCACACCATCTCATCAGCTTTCTTTATTTAATTTTACCACTTTTTGAAATAATAAAAAAAACTTTTTTTTAAATTTTCAACAATGATTTTGATAAAACTTCCGAACAGATTTTGTAAATGGCACGCAGTGCTTTATTCGTATATAAAGATAAGCTGCAATAGGTTTTCGAGACTTCTTACGATAGCATAGTATCTATATAGTTAAGAAAAATATGGGTTTTTTTTTAAAAATCGGCTCAAGAATATAGGCACCTCCCTCCCACATGTCCTGAAAAAATTAAACATTATTTTCCCCTTAAGCAGGAATGCAACGAAACTTCATCATGAACTTAAGGCGTCATATATTCTTTATACATATAAATTTTTTTAAAGAACAAACACAAGGCGCGAAGCCATTTTGGCTTGTTTGCAGAAACACCCATGGTCTAGGCAGGAATCGAACCTGCGACCCCTCGACTAATAGTCTACTACGCTATCTACTAGTCTACGGGTCTTCCCCATGACGACTACAAAAATAATTTTGAGCGCCTTTTGGACGTCAATTCTGGTCCACTTTTGAGAGCATTGCGAATAACACGTACAATGTTGGTCTCCGAGATGTCAACTATTGCTGGTTTACTTTGTCTGCATATGCCATTTTGACATTTCGCATATAATTTCAGTAAACCAGACGAATAAAAAAACTATATTTTATTCAATTTAGTGCTTTATTTTCGAAATACGTGTTGTTTTTCTTGGTTTTAGTGCTTTTTGAAATTCAAAATTGACAACGCTGGAAATAGTTTTCGTTGCAGCCCTGATCTAAAACTACTTGGGGAAAAAGTTTGCGGTTATGCCCCTATTATTTTTCCAATATTTCCTTTCAATAACAAACAACACTTTCTTGCAGCCATAGTTGGGCAAAATACATGGTTTGCTGTATTTAAAAAACAAAATGCACCATTTTTAATTCAAACCAAAAAATACATTAGATAAAACTAATCAACAAAACGATTATTTCCTTTCATAAATATCAGACTTTTTAATGTGGCATCAGACAAACTGTTTCTTGTTGGAGAATAAATAAAACCTGCTGAAGAAAATAATCTTTTTACAGGTCCTGATGAGCGCAAACTTGTATTAAATTCTATGAATACTCTTTTTATATTTGGATAGCTGTCAAGAGTGATAATGTCTTTGCTGTTCACTGAGGAAACTGACAAATTCCAACTCCAAATTTGATGTCCTAGATTCACCATCATCCCTATCTACGAAAACAACAAAATCATCGTCTTCTTTACTGGTGCTTCTACTTCTGATATTTCCAGATGTCATTTTAAGTTTTTTTGTAATTTTCCTCCAGAGTATAAATTGCAAGATTTTGGATTCTTTACTTACAGATCATGTATGTATGTATTTAAAATACAAAATTCTTGCACGTCATGTATTTAAAATACAAATACAAAATACGTATTTGTATTTTAAATACGTATTTCAAATACATGTATTTCAAATACTGTCCAGCCCTGCTTGCAGCATCATTTAATGTTACGAAACGTGGAAATTGTAATATTCACTGTTAGTTGAAAGGGGAAAAATCAAAAGTCATATAAAACTCATAGTTTTTTGTTGTTGTTTTTTTGCAAGCTTTATCTTTGTGTATAAAGATAACGTGCAGTGAATATACAAATTATCGGTCGCCTGTTATGCACACTTTATGAAATTACTTTTGTAATTTTTAAGGATCGGAAGTAAATATTATCTTAAATGAGATAAAAGAAATTATTAAAAATTTAAACAAACGTAATCTTAACAGGTGATTTGTTTTCACTTAAGTTAAAGTGACTAATTTGTGTTTACGAAGGTAGACATTTAAAACTGTTAAAAAAAATGTTCTTTAAATCTCAAGAGCTCACTCAATTTTTAATTGGTCTTACGAATGAAGATGTTTTTTTTTTGTTATTTTCAGCAGTGACTGCATTTAACTTTTTGCAAATAAAATTTTTATTTTTAATTAAAATAGAACAAAATTTTATCATGGGACGTACATAGAAATTTTTAAAGAATTTTATTTTGTTATCAAATTGGGTTTGGTGGCTGATCCGGACTGAATTTCCACTATGTTGCCATTTAGTTTGGAATAAAGTAAACATTTCCTTGTTCCTAAATTAAATAAAAATCCAATATAGCTCGAAATAAAAACGACTTTAAATATATTTTAATTTTGTTAAGACTTTTAACATAATTTTATCAAAAAAAACTTTTTTAAGCTTAAGGTCAACAGATAACAATATAAATCTTCATTTATCTAAATATTTCACTTTTTTATGGAAAGCTTCTTCTGGGATATTTAAATAATATTAACAATTATTTTTATTTAATTACTACTGAAGAAGCTTTACATTACAAGTGTGCCAAATCGTTTCAGTGATCGCTCATTTTCGATCAAATAGCTCAAATTAACCCGTTCGTTCAATCGTTCACTTTATTTTATTTATTTATTTATTTATTTATTTATTTATTTATTTAATTAATTATTTATTTATTTATTTATTTATTTATTTATTTATTTATTTATTTATTTATTTATTTATTTATTTATTTATTTATTTATTTATTTATTTATTTATTTATTTATTTATTTATTTATTTGGTACCTTCTATAACAAAACATATGTTTTATAATATATAGAAGAATATTGAATGTTAATTAAGATTACAAATGGATAAAATATGTGTTCACCACTGTGAACTATTACATTAGTGCATTTAATTATTAATTACAAATCATTACAACAAAAATTTAGAAACGAAATGATAAAACACGAAAATGTGCGTACATGTGTATAGTTAGTTAGTTATTATTATTGTCCGTAAAAATTAAAAATTCTTCTTTTGAAAAGCAAAGCGTTGCTTGTTTCCCTAACTATTGGTGGAATAATATTCCAAAGACGCATTGCGTTAACAAAGAATTGCCAATTCGATATCAAAGTGCGATATCTTAATTGAATTAACGTGTTGTTTCTACCAGAACAACGAAATTTGAGACGGTTGAAAAGGTGTTCAGGTTCACGACTTGTGATTATTTTGTGTAAAAATATTAGAGTTCTTATTCTCATTAGATCATCAAACTGAACATTAAATATTTTCTTCGTGTAAAAGCTAATATGCTCGTTATTTCCATAACGTTTGAGCCTATATACGTATCTTGTTATATTGTTAAAAGCTACATTAAGTCGCTTTTTACTTTGCGCGTCACAATTTGCAAAAATCTCACACGCATATGTTAAAGTGGGGACTAAGAACGTTTTTGCTAATAATTCCCTAATTTTAGGTGGTGTAAAATTTTGAGTTCGCCACAAAGTACGAAGTTTCGAAAAAGTTATCCCGCAAACGTTTGTTACGTGATCTGTCCAAGTCAGATTGCAATTGAGAATAATACCTAAATTTTTGGAGTTTTTCACGAATTCTATTTCCTCTTTGTCAATGAAAATTTTTGGGTAATCCGTAATATGCTTTGAACGACAGTACGGCAAAAATTATATTTTTTAAAGAATTTATTCCTTTTTTTTAAAGAAAATCGATTGTAAATATTTAAATAATGTAAATATATTGCAGAATTTATTTTAAAAATTGCATTTATTAATTAAAAAGAACATATTTAAGTTCATGTTAAAAACAATTGAATCATTAAACCAAAAGCGTACAGTAAAATCACCTGATCACTTCGTTCAGTTGGGTGATTCGTTCAATTCAACCCGTTCGTGCATGAGCTACACAGCTCTACTTTCCGTAGAGAAAGCGAAATATTGTATAAATAAAGTTTTATATTGTTATCTGTTGACTTCAAGCTTGAAGAATTTTCTTTAAAAAACATTCATAAAAAGATAATAATAATAATATTATATGTAAATGTTCTCAATTAATTTGTCTTCCTTTTAAAGTTAGGATTTTCTTTAAGAGTCGTTTTACAGTCAATAGCTTTTGCTTTATGAGCTCATATGATCAAGTTGTCTCTCTGTACAAGTCAGGAGCAGTCTAATGAACGAGTACATGCAAGCGCTTGGAAAAGATTTAGTATAATTTTTTTACAATATCTAAAAATAGTCTATTCTCGGTCATGCTACTGAGCTGTACAAATAACAAGAGAATTTTTTATTAAGATTAAATAAATAACTAACTATGTACATACATATGTATGTTTGTTTGTGTATTGAATAAATTCAAAGTGCCGCCAAAAAAAATTAAAATTAAGGAAAATATTATCAGCAAAGATTTGCTGTGTACCACGAAGAAGGTCGGATGAAAATACCTAAATAAATAACTCTTAAATAAATAGTAGACCAATTAACAACAACAACAGCAACAAAAAATGAGAGATAAAAGTTTAACGTCATTTAAAAAGCAAATTAAACATGCATAAGCAAGCAAATATACATATTTACAATATAAAATTTAAATAACAAAAATAAAATTATATAAAAAAAAAATTATCTGGCATGTCACACATTCCGATCGGAATGGTTTCAATTTCGTACTTACAATTCTAAATTATAGTTTGCGACGTAAAACAATTATTAATAACTTAAGGTATTTTTAAGCTTTTGAAACAAATATTTCTTAGCCACTCCTAAAAGTATGCTCATCTTATACATTTAACTGTAAACAAAAAGTTTTGTTAAACCTACTTTTAAAACTAAAACTGGTTTGATTCCGCATAAATTTTTCGTTTATTTTTCCTGTGAAACGGATGTGTAATTAAAAAAAAGTAGTGCATTTTTCGATCAATATCATAAAAAAATAAATATTTATTAAATTTATTATTCGAGGTAGGTCTCGATATGTTATTTCAAAGAACTTCAAAAAGTTTTGCTTGTTTAATATAATTTGTTTGTTGGGTTTTTTGAATAAGTTTCAAAGTCTACTATGCTTATACTTTTGTAATTTTTGAAATCCTCATTGGCTTTTTAAAAGTTTTTGTATAAGGTTTGAAACTTTTCAAGAATATGGTTTGTAAGGTCTACTGATGATTTGGCATAAGCACCAATGAAATGCATGTACATGCATGCATAGACAAGCTAAAAAACCTCAACAAACAAAACTTTTCGGGCAAACGGGCAAAACGTTTCAACTTCGGGTTCGGTACCGAAGTTTGAAAACCTTTTTTTGAAAGGTCAACGGGCTCTTTAGCGCTAGTATTTGTGGGAACGACTACCACTCTTAAATTTTCATTAACTACGAGTATCATTCTTAGAATTTTCTTAATAATTCTTTTATGTTCTTATCCTTAATAAATTAATGTAAAATAAGTGATCGATTGAATTCAACCTCTTTGACTAACCCCGAACGATAAAGTCAACAAACACAACAAAAGTGGTTTGTATTAGACACACTCCCGTGTGCATGCATATTGTCCAATTTTCCAAGCAGTCACTGAGAATCTTTTGTTAAAAAGAATCTTGTTTTACAAAATTTCATTGTAATAATTCTAAAGATTGTAAGAGGTTTTTTTTAAACTTTCTCAAGACAGTGTTATTAATAGTATTCTTATTCAATTATTAGATTTAATTGTTGCACCTTATTTAGCTTAAAAGATTTGTGAATGAAACCTTACTTTAAAAAAAATTAAAATTTTAAATGAAAAGTTTAATCAAGAACTAATGGTAGAATAATACAGGTAGTAACGAAGCCTTGACAGACTTTTTTTTGGATTCGCAGCTGTCAAATTTGATTATGTATTACTAATACACACCCACACTACTAAAACGGCACACTTTAACATTTGTTTCAAATGCAAATACTAAAAGGAAAGGAAACAAAATTCTTTATAGAACAGAAAATGCAACCATTTTGCCATTTCTCTTGTGTACTTTTTGACAGCTTCGAACCTAAAAGCAGTGTTGTTTCAGCTTCGACACTACCTGTATTATTCTACCATGCAAGAACTCAATAGTCAATTAATTGTTTTTACTTTCTTACTTTAATCAATTAATTAAATCAAATTCGACATCAACATATTGCTGTGCTGTGCTGTGCTGCATTTCTGCTTATTTTCAATGGCAAAAATGCAATAGCAGAGTTTCGAGCCGACACGCTCAAAAGCTTATTCCCATTATTTACCTCCCAGTGACTTTTCCTGTTTTCAAATTGTAGAAAATGGCTCAGAGTTAAAAGATTTGGACCCGAAGAAGGAGGACTCTTTGCAACAAAATATTATTTTGGGGACCCCTCGAAATCTTACTTTGCAGAGGGCTTGAATAAGTTAGAGAATCACTGAATTAAGTCTATTGACTTTCTGTATGCAATTATACCAGTGATGCCAGCAGAAGTTTAACAAAATCCCTACATGTCTCGAAATAATTCCCCGTTTTTCCCCACACATAAGAAAAAGTTCCCTACATTTTTCCCTTCTCTAAAAATTCATTGATTTTAGGAAAAATGAAAATTTTATTTAGGTTTTTAAAATTTTGTACATTTACATCGCCAGACAAAAAATTAAATATTATTAGAAAAATAACATAAATTTGTGATTTTAACCACCTCCAATATCTGCCTTTGTTTTGTCCTCAAGCGATTGTACTAATTACATTTCTTCAGAAATTATTAAATTTTTATGGGAAGTCTTTTGACTTCTTAAGAACTTATACTTCTTAAGAACTTGACTTCTTAAGAACTATAACTTTTTTATAATTCTTCGCATTCATTGCTAATATAGATTTTTAAAATTTTTAAAATAAAGATGTGGAGAACTTGGAAGGTAGTCAAAATCTTAATTCTGAATTCTTAATAAAATTTTATTCAAGCTAAAAAAAATGTGAGCCTAAAAGGAAAGAATCATTCTTCATGTGGTTTTGTTTCTGACAGCCATTTGAATATTTAAAAAGTTTAAATTTCTGTATCAAACCATAAAAGATATTACAAAATTTTCAAATACCTTTTTATCTTTCATACAAATTCTATTCCCAAGAAAATCGGACATTTCTTTGCCTTTCATTGTCTATATATTATTTACCAAAAGATGTTTTCTGTCTGTATGAAATATCTCGCGTAATACTGTAACAAAATTTGAAATTTAGATTTTTATATGTATTATCACTTTTGTGGCATGTTTTACGCAATTACAAAGCAATATAAAAGGAAGGAAAGCAAAGTTTTAAAAATTCCCTACAGTTTTTCTTAAAATGAGAAATATATCCCTTTTTCCCTTCCCTTAAAATTTTCCAATGAATTCCCTTCAAAAACATAAAATTCCTTAAATTGCCCTGAAATATGCATGCCGAAAATTGTGCACTAAGACTGACAATGCTTTGAATCTTTCTGGTAATCTTTATAAATTATACCAATCTTCTTTCTGTGAATCGCTCTAATGTACCTACATGCGGTTTTCATGAACAACCGCATACGTTGCTAGTTTTGGTCACATTGGAATAATATTTTTTTATTATTTTTCACTATGAGAAACATCTGTGTTGATATAAGTAGTTTTTATATAAAGTTTTTATAATTTACCTACGATGTACATATATTTATTTACAATGTTATCATGACTTACATATATAAATTCACATGATTATTAAAAAATAATCGAAAACGTTCGTACTGAGCAGATAGTTTCAGAAGGAACTTTAAGCAGTTAATTCTTGAAAACTATAGAACTGTGTAAGTAGGTATGTACGTGAGCTGTAATGAAGAAAGGAAAATAGTGAGCAAAAAAAAAAAAACATTCGTTTCTGGTTGTGATCGATTCTGAAGTAGAAAAATTTTCTTTTTCTATTACGAGTATAACAAATACTATCAGTATCAGTATCAACTTACCAAACGTAGCATCTTCGTAATATAACGAACTAAATTTTGGTAACATATATATTTCCAAACAAACTCGTATTTTAATACATTGCAGCGGCTTAACCCTTTTACTACCAGATGGAGCATGCAGCCCAGGAGGAACTATATATATTGGCACAACACATCAACGTTATATACCATTTGGAAAACCTTGGCCATTTTCCTGGGAAAACAGGATATTGAAAGTGAATAAAAAAACTCGATCACACGGTCAAAGTGGAAAATAATACATTATCATTTTTAATTGATCAATTAAATTTAGTTCAAGCCTTAAAATATTTTTTTGTGTTTGTCAGTGTCACATCTGTCCGAAAAAATTTCCCATAGACGTATAAACTCGCTGCTTATAGTACGGTAGAGAAAGGGTTAAAGCCTAGACAGCGTTTCAAACTATATACTTATGTATGTATTTAAACAGATTAGATAAATATTTATCGAAATTTATGTCAACATTTTGCTAAATGTTTGGTCATCAAACATTCGCAACACTGCATAGAAAAAATTTATTTTTTTTTGGTATTTGAAAGTAGTTTG
This sequence comes from Gymnocheta viridis, assembly GCA_956483585.1. Lineage (NCBI taxonomy): Eukaryota > Metazoa > Arthropoda > Insecta > Diptera > Tachinidae > Gymnocheta > Gymnocheta viridis. The sequence continues at coordinate 120,560,829 of OY101442.1, forward strand.
AAAGCAGTTTAGCTACCTCGAAAATTATACTCGTATGATGGCACAACATAAACAGTGTATAAATAATTTAGGCATTTCATCGATCATTTGAATTAACAATGAATCAATATCAAAGAAAGCAATTATGTGTAGACTTACGTTCTTGTGCGAATAAATAAATTATTACGTGACCATAAATGAATTTAAGGTTCTGTAAATAATAATTTTATGAAAATTGCACATAAACATACAAAGAACCCCTTATTTGAAATTTGTGTATAAAAAGTAAATATTTCGCAACAATTGAATTTATTTTTACAACAATTTTTTTAACAACTTCCAATTGATAAACACGACAATAAATTTAATTAAAAATATATCAAATCAAATACTGCAAGTCCAAGACAGAATATTGCACTATAAAATTTGATTTGAAGTAGAGGTGGGAACGTGAGTATCTTTTCATTCACATGAATACTATCGCGAAAACTCCAGCTCACGAAAACTATAATTTAAGTCAACGGAATTATTTCTTTATTTTTAAGACCGAAATTTGTTGAAAACGATATACCGATTTGCTGCCAATTGCAGAATTTTTCGAATTGTCTTTCAATAATTTAAAATTGCAAGACTCTCCTCCAATCACGAAGTAATCAAGCAAAAATTAAACTAGCAACTACATTTTCGAGTCAAACTTTTTTATGCTTACACTCGTGCACGCTCCCAGAATTGAGAATAAAAAAATTTTCTTAAGATCATGCGTGAGTGGTAGCCATCTCTAATTTGGAGTGACATAGTTTAGAGTATTTTCTTAACTGATGCCTCGTCAACAATGTAAATATTTATGCATTAAAAAAAAGAAACAAGTGATGGGATTCGGAACAACTTTTCACACATGTGCAATCACATTGGCGGGGAAAAACAATTATTTAAGGCTGCTCGTGTCTGTCTCTGTTGTTGTGGCTTCTGCACTTGCAGGGGAGTGTAAAATAAATTAGTCACCATCTGAAGTACTCAACCTTACATAATAATCGTTAAAAAAATGCAAGGAGTTATTCTGGTTGTATGTAATTTTATTTCCTTTGACCAAAGTGCTCTTTAATTTTCGAATTAATCATTGGAAGGAAGTGACATGCTTGATAATAACTATTCAGGATATTTAGCGTGCATCACGTGTTGTTTTACAAAATATATATATTTTTTCACATTTGCTTTCTAATTAACAAATTGTATTGTCAACAGAACGCAAAGTGTGCGCAAAGTTTTATAGGAATCACTTTAGTGTACGGTATTTTTCGTTTAGCTGCACATTCAAGTTTGTAGGAAAATTCGTGCACATAAGCAAAATATTCTGCTATGCAGTTTCACATAGCAGCATAAATAATGCTGCTAAGGGAATTCACTTATCTGTCTAAATATGCTATTATGTAGAAAATTGTTTTTCATTTCAAAAATAAATTTAGTCTAACTACGAAAACTTTTCAAATGTGGTTCATATATTTAGCATTTCATAGTTCCTCCATTGGAGGACAACAAATGTGGAACCGTTTTTAGACATCTACTGATGAATTGGCATTAGCAGCCACCAAAAATAATGGCATATAGATTAGCTAACTACAACAAATCAATTTAACTGTTTTTAATTTATTATTAATAAAAGCAATAAAAAACGAAAACAATTCATTAAAGCAATAAGTAGAATGAATTCAGATTTTATTTAAACGAAAAACTAATGCCCCTGGTATGCACATGAATCTGGTTCGAAAAAAAAATTGAGCCAGTCACCCCTGGGATTAAAGATTAGTTGAAAACAATTTCTAAAACAAATTTATTTGCCACGCTTTCGGATACCGCCCTTTTAGTTTTTTTTCGCTGGTGACTTCTTAGCCGACAGCAAATTCTGGACGCCACTTATGCCACAGCAGATCCTTCCCCGTAATTTAAAATTTTTTGAACGTGGTAAGAAAACTCTTCTAAAACTTAGTATGTATGTCTATTGTTCAATTGCGATTTTACTATCGTTGCCATAATAATGATATTTTGTTTCATGAGGCAGTTAAGTGAATTATTTTGTATTAAAAATAAACTTAAACGAAATGCACGTACACGATTTATTTTCTAACAAAAGTTTGCCATTATACACAATATTTTGTATTTTGTGCAGCTAGATGAAATATGTAGTTAAGCGAAATGCAGCTAAACGAAAAATCCTGTATTTAATTTGAGTGGTTGGGGCACTGCCCACTTTTCTTATAATACAACTGTGTTGAAAGGGAAACCCAATGAGTGTGCAAATGGTTAAGTGAAAGTAGAGGAATATAAATGACATGGTATGGGCGAGGCCCGGCCCACTTTTCTTACCACTAAGTTTTATTGCTCGAGAAATTTAATGTGTGTGCAAAGCTTCATATGAATCGGTTAAGTAGAAGTAATTGAAAGAGAGCATACATGTTTTGAAAGCGTGGCTCATCCAATTTTCCAATATATTGTCAGGGAGTCACAATTTGGGTGCAAAGTCTCATAAGAAACGTATAAGTATAGTTAGTGAAAAAAAGAATACTTACATTGTATGGGCGTGGCAATACCCACTTTTCTAATCAAACTGCTTTATTGTTACGTGAATTCAAAGTAAGTAGAGTTTCGTAAGCATCGGTTTAGTAAAATTTGATGAAAAATAATACAGTCGAACTTCTCTATAGTAAACTTTTCCCTACTATGAATTATTTTCAAAAACACAGCTTTCTTAATCCAATGTTCGTGTATTTTCATCTCCTTATAGTGAATTTCTATACAGTGAATTTTTCGTTACAATGAAGCAATTTTTCAGATGTAAATTTGAGTTTCTTGCGCGTTTGTCTCCAGATATTGAATTATTTCAAAAAAATTTCCGTTACGCATGTGACAAGAATAGTGTAAAATATAAGTAGGGGATTCCAAAAAAAGAAAAAATATAACAAAATGACTCAGCGAAGTAGCATTTCTTTTGAAAAAAAATTATTATTAATTAATAAAGTTGAAGATGGAGGGAAAAAAGTTAGGAATTCTTCCCAGCACTTTATCAAATATTAAAAAAACAAGGCATTAAAATAAAAGTGCAAAAACTATAACTTCTCTTTAATAAAGTTTCTATATAATGAAACGATTTTCTGGTCCCTTCCAGATTCATTATAGGGAAGTTCGACTGTATTTGCATTGTATGGGCATGGCTTTGCCCACTTTTAAACATAACATATTATTGTCAGGTTACTTAATTTGTTTGCAAAGTTATATGAAAATCAGTTAAGTAGAAGTGGTTGAAAGAGAACATTTATATTGTATGGTCGTTGGCCTAATTTTCTAATAATAAAATTATATTGTCAGAGGAACTCAATGTGTGTGTAAAGTTTCAATTGCACTCAATGATTTTATTTGTATTTTTAGTAGCAAAGCAATAATCAAATTTTATTAGGAAAAATTACCGAAATCGGGAACAAACTCTAAAACTGGCCATAACTGCCTATTTCACGATATCGAAAGAATTCTTTCATTCGCACAATTACATTTGAATTACATTTGAAACAAAAACATAATTTTAGCATTTGTTTTTGCTTTAAATGTATCTATAAGAAAGAAAGATTTCGTGCGACATCGTGCAATCGGGTATAAGTCTCTCAAACTGTAATAATGTTACAAAAATTAGAAAATCACTACTACTATTTTTAAAATATCGAGTCTTCTCTCTACTCAAAGCACATGATAGATAAATAGAAGTATATCAAAATATTTGTAAGTAATTGGAAAATAAAAATAAAAGTTTCATAAATGCACAAAAACAAAAAAGTTTGGGAGCGCCTGATTAGAATGGACATCATTTAGAATACGTCTACATTTCTATCTGCATAATAATGGAGACTTGTGCCATTTTTCGATCTGTATCATTTTATTGTTCATTTAATTAGCCAATATTTTCTTACTGCCAATTCAGATAAATATTTATCTAACCACACACACATGTAGTACTCACCTACATATGTATATGTATACACATGTATGCATGCCATACACATTAAAATGAATACAAATACTGGCTTTAACGTGCATACTGCTCGCTTGAAGGTTCGTCGTACAAACGAAAAAGAAATTTGTTCTTTAGGATCACCACATTCATGATTCTAGATGGGGGTTGTGTGTAGCGCGATCGGAGTACTGTGACAATCGGTGACAATTCCTACACCTCTAGTACAACCACCACCAATGCGAAACACATCGAACATTGTTTTCCATTTTTCTTTTTTAAGTAGAATCATCGTCTGAACGTTATCAGTATCTTAAAACAATAAAAATGATATAATGCGCTAAAAGAACTTTTAGTTTTAAAAAGGTATTGCTGTGGCCAACAATTAAACGCGAACAATTTTAAGAGAGAAAAAAAAAATACGTTAAGAATAAAATAACAACAACAATAATAATAATAATAATAATAATAATAATATTTAAGATAATTTAACGCGCACACAGATATTACCGACAAAATAAAATTTTGATGGAAAATTAAAAAAAATATATATAATATATACAATACAATAATATTAATTATTAAATGGCGAATTCACTGAAAATAAATAAGTTGTAAAATTATCCCTACAAATTAAATTTGAAAACAAATAAAAATTTAATTATAAATTTATACACAAATGCCATTTTTTTACGGCTTTTAACAAGATGACAAATATTTATTTTGAAATTTATACAAAAGTTTTATTAATAACCTTGATATTAACTATAACACAAATAAATACAACGTAAGTAAATTTTGCTAACTAATTTCTAGATATGACGTAGCATATACATACATATGTATGTGTGTATGTGTGTATGTATATATGTATGTGATAAACATATGACAGATGCATATGATTGTTGGCCATATAGAAAAACAAATATTTACATACTTACTTATTATGTACTCGTGTATTATATGTTAACGAAAATTAACGAGGTAAAAATCTGTTATCATAAATTGAATTAAGTTTAAAAAAAGTACCATTACTTACAACTTTGCCGCAATGTATCGAACAATTCGCTTTAACAAACAGGCATGACAACCAGTGCGTTCGTTAAATCGGAAAACTACTGTACGTGTATTTTTGTACTGCACCTACCTGGTGGTAATAATTATACCATGATTTTGTGTATTTCAAGCAAACATAAGTTTGCATTTCAAACAATAATTTTTTTAATCACTTTTAGTTTTTACTCGTACATGTTTCTTTTTCTTGCTTAATTATGTTTTGAGTTTTAAATTTTTCTAACTGTAAAATATGGACAAAGTCTGAAATTATATCTGTTCGTATTAACGAGGCTATACTGTACTTAGAAACATTTAATTAGTCTGCAACCTCGTCAACTCAATTACAAATCAAATTTTGTTTTAAAATTTTTAGTTTTTAAATTTTTTTGCCAGAACCAATTTTTCAATTCCCCGTAAAGCGTTTCAACAAAAAAAAGGTATTGAAAGGAAAAAATAATACACATACAAACACACTATGTATGTATTCACAAAAGCTAGAATGTATTTCAACACAACTCGAGCGTTATTATCATCAGGTGAACGATTTTATTACGTGAATATGAATTTTTTATGAAAATAATTAGCTGTAAAATTAAAAATTAGAAAGAAAAACAGCAGCCACCAAAGAAAGGAAACATTTATTACAAATAAATACTCTTACAAACAAATAGTAATATTAAAATAAGTAAATATTTAAACATTTAAATAATGTTCAATAGAGCTGTTTATATTGAAAATTGAAACAGTTGCTTATTATTATTTTATTTATTAATTTTTTTTTGGTGAAATTGTAAATTCTCACAGTATGTGGCAAAAGTCTGTGGACAAGTTCAAATTAGGTACGTAGTATATCAAGGTGATTTATTTTAGATAAGAAAAGTGCAGTAAGGCGGGAAAATTTTGTTAATACACATGTGGGAAAACATTGGTATATCGTGTAGCTGAAAACTTTATATTTTCTATTTCTTAACTTGAAAATGAAAGATTTGCAAACTCTGAAGAGGTGGAGAGGGGAAAGTGTGTCGAAATGAAAGGAAATTATGCTGAGAAACAAAGAAAATTTAACGCAAATATGTCCTGTTTTTTTTTTGTTAGGTCGGCTAATATTCGAACCGCCCTCGTATATTTATATATATATGAGTTTATAAATTTAGGGTCTGTTTTTCTATAAGCGAAGGAAAATTTGAGGCAAACATTTATACTAAAAACAAAAATAAAATGCTTAAATTTGTTGTTTTAACGTTCGAATGAAATTTTCGTTCGCTTATAGGGAAACAGGCCCTTTAGTAATTGAATACGAGTACGAAAGTTTATTTGTTTTTTCTATATAGTTCTATTAATTCTATATTTACGAAGTTTTATTCTTTTAAGAAATCTTATGACTTTTGCTGGTCAGATAAGAATTAACATAGAAACTCTTGACAACTCCGTTAGCGTTAACAATAAATTGTCTGCTCGAGTGGTTTTATTTTCGAATGTTTTTGAAAATAAAATAAGAAATTTACTGTCTGTTCGCCGATATCGATAGAAAATTTTCTGTCGTATAATTACATTTTATACAAAAATAATTTTTTAAATTTTCTTTTTGTTTCAAATGTAAATGTAAATACGAAAGAAAATTTTCTTTCGATATCGCGGAACAGGCAGTTAGTTTGGGAATTTATATTGAAACAACAACAATAAAAAAACTCAAAATTGCTTTTGTTTTCGATGTGAACTCCCAACCGAAAATTTTTATTTTATAATTTTTATTATTTTATTTATTAATCCGTTGTTTAATTTTCTATTCAAATTTAGCAAGACGGCATTTAGACGTTGAGTTTTTTCTTATATGTTTGTTCGGTCTTGAGTTTTTAGTTTGTAGGTGAACGCATTAGAGAAGCAAAAGTAATTGGAAAAGTCTCGACTTGTGTTTTTTATGTTTGTTTTCCAAATTTGTTTTTCATTCCAGTTTAATTTCTTGTATTTCAAAATTTTTTTATATGATTGTGATTAAATTTATATTTTGAATGAGAATGAATGAGAAAATAGAGAACATTTTTTAAAACACATGAATGGAAAACTCGTGGGATTAATGTTCATGATTTTCAGTAGCAACTTCAAAAGGAAAATTAAAAATAGTTTTGTCTGATAACTCAACATCTAAATGCTGTCTAGCTGAATAAGCTAAGACCTTGATGCGTTATTTCAAAATTATACAATATATTTTTTAAATTTTTAATCGCACTTTTTCCCAAAATTATTATTTTCCTAAATATATAAAACATCAATTTTGGAAAAAAGACCGATTTTAAATGTTAAAAAATAAATTTTAGCAATTCCCATAAAAACATCAATTATGATACAAGTTATTTGATACCTTTTAAAACTCAATTATTTTTAAGTAGGGTATGCTCACGTCGATCAGTATAGATGAATGTTTTCTAATTGTTTTGCAATAACCAATAATTTATTTTGAAAGAGTTGACAAAAATAATTTAATAAAATAAGAACAGACGTTATTTTTTTTCTTATTAATTTTTTTATTTGTGCTTGTTGGAGGTAGTCAGCAACCAACAATCGAATGTGTATTTAAGTTTATTTGATCAGTCAATTTAAAAAAGAACAACAAAATTTGTATCGCTTCTGAAGCGAATACATATGTACATAAATTTTACTCAAAACAGCACAAGTGTACAAAAATAAGATGTTTAAACTAAAGCAAAATATCGACCTATTGTATACAAGGTGGCGCAAAAGTATTCGCACGAGGTTCTTTTGCTGTAATTATAATTCCGCTTCTGGATTATGTTTATTTTATATAACAGAAGTATCTATAACAACAAAAACAATCATTTTACTCCTCCTCTATTGTCAATTCAAATATTAATCAAATTATTTCAATAACACTAGTTTCTGGTAGAGAATACCAAAAAAAATTTACACGTATGTCGGCACGTCTGGAACTCTTTTTAGGGAGATTTGAAGTAGTGCTGGCAAGTTCTACTACTTTTCATTACTCAATACTACTCGATTCTTTTAACGGATTTTTTTAATTTGTAACGCATAGTTTTTATCTGAAAATTGAAGTAGTTTCTTCAAAAATTAAAAATAAATCTTCAACTATTATTGGTTTTGTATGTCTTTTATTATTAAATAAAAAATAAATGTAAAGCTAACTTTTAATTTAACGTTAACAACAAATTAAGAAATAATTTAATTGTTCTCAAAAAAAAAAATTGTTTAGTTTTGATTTCATTAAAGAATCTTACACCTAGTTGTCTTTTTATACAGTGATGTATTTTTATGCACTATTTTACCCACTCAACTTGCATAAAAATATATCTATGAAAGTATCGAGTAACTACTTTTTAGTATTGAGTAACAAAAACAAAACAGAAATACCCGATACTCGGTACCCACTACTCAATACTTTGCCAGCACTAATTTAAAGCTACACCACCCTTATTTTTGAGTTATAACATAAGTATGTTTATCAATTTTAAGCAATGCAGCGCGAGGAACATTTTAATCCTCTAACTCCTTGCTGTATGGGTCTTTTTTGTCGCTTTCGTGCAAGGTGCTATAGCGGGTTAAAATGTACTACAAAAATATTTATTTATATTTATTGAGCTCCAAGCTCACCTTGACCGCCAGAAATAAGTCTGAGTAGGCACGAAATTAAGCCTTAAACCACAACTGTTAAGTAATGATTAGTAGTCGTAGTGACAAGTAATTAAATTACTTTTATTTAAAATGTGAAATAAGTTAGTAGATTGCGATTATTTTCAGTTTCGAACGATTATTAATTGATTGCGATTACAAATAATCAAAACTATTAAAAGATAATCAAAATAATAGTTCGACTACTTACAAAGATTACTTTTGATTATTATATTATTATTATATTGTATTGCACTCACACGTGCAGTCACACGCATTAAATGTCATTATCAAGTGCAGGCTTCAACACTTTTGCTCACATGATATTCAGTTGGGTAAATTTGTTTAAACAAAAAATCCCGTTTGCAGGTGCGGAGCTCCAAAAGAAATTATACGGAATTTCCGCCTATTACAGCGATATTATAACTATAAGTGGAGACTTTTTTCCGTAAACTGAAGCAAAAATTAATGTTCAGACAATTGTTTGGTCACGGAAGTTCTGACATTTCTCATTTTCGGTACATTTGTAAGTATTTGTTCTTTGTTTCAGGCTCTAGGTCATACAAATTATTTTTTATTTTGATATTTCGAGCACCTTCGGTGCTCTTCTTCAGGAAAAATTTAAAGAATGTTCAAAATATATTTTGAAATAAAAAATAAATTGACTAAATTTATACCACAAATTTAATAAAACATAAAAAGAGTTTTATTTAAATAATTTGTATAACTTAGAGCCTGAAACAAAGAACAAATACTTAAAAATAAATAAATTATTTTGTATACAAAGAAAATTGGCAGATTAGAACTTTTTCAAGTCATTTGAGAATCTGTATATGTACAAGATGGGCCTAAAGAAGATGCTCTTATTTTTGCAAATGGCGGTCAATGTGAAATCTGTTTAGACATTTTTGAACTAAACAGATGTAGAATACAAGTGAACAATCCATGGAGCGATACACTCCCCAAGAACCTACGCCCAATCCATCCTCAATCTCGAGGACGAAGTGGACGTTTTTTCGACCAAAATCATAATGAGCGTGAGGCTCATTTCCACCTTCTGGGGCACCGAAAATCCACGAGTGATGCACGAATAGCCTTTACTACCGCTCAAAGTGACTGCATGGTGCGCTGTTCACGCTGGAGGGGTCATCGTGCCATTTTTTTCGAGGACTCTGCTGGTGAAACGACAACAGTGGACGGTGCGCGCTATAGGGCCATGTTAACCGAGTTTTTTCTGCTGCAATTGAACTAACTAGGACTGGAGGACATGTGGTTCCAACAGGACGGAGCATCGGCGCACATTGCGCGAGCCACAATCGATATTCTGAAGGCGGCGTTCCCGGGTCGCCTTATCTTTCGTTTTGGCGATTTACACTGGCCCGCAAGATCGGCCGATTTAACCGTTCCAGACTTTTTTGGGGGGGTTTTTTGAAGTCCCGTGCACACAGAAAAAAAACCAATGTAAAATCAACATGAAGAAATGTTGATATCAAGTCATTGTTAATATGAACAAGCCCGAGACCATGGAGGCCCTCAAGGACAACATTCGACATGAGTGCGAGAATCTGCCACCCGAAGTGATGAAAAATACCATAAAAACGAGTCCGTATAGCAATCAATTGTGACGGCGCCCATTTGGCCGATATCATCGTCACGACTTGACCAATAAAATTCTTAAGGTTTAAATAATCATAATCAAAAAACAGAATCGAAGTTTTTCATTTAGAAAAAAATGAGAGCCAGACTTCTTTTGGCCCACCTTGTATATTCGAATAATGATAAAAATTCTCGTATTCTTTTGTCATACATTATTAATTAGCCTTTAGTTTGCTTGCAAACAGTTAAGAATGAATGCTCGTGACCGTTGTTGAGGTATCGTTACGACGTCTGAAACAAAACGTTGTCATGCTCAACAGCGAAAGTTTAAACTCATCTGGCTCCTTGGAAAACTACCTGTTGGACAATTCTTTCTGCACCAAATCTTAAGAACTTTAGCATAACATACATACATACATTCATACATACATACATACATGCATATGTGCATAAATTACAATGTTTAATATTTTTCTTTCTTTTATGCTTTTCAGAGCGTTAGCAATAACAGATGATGAAGATTGTCCGCCGCTTACTAACGCCACCACATTGCAGCAATCTCAATTAATTCAAAGACTTACACACGTATGCAGATACGATCGCCTGGAAAGACCCATACGTAGGTTTTTTAATAACAAAATTATGCGCCTGTTTCTCTAAATTCACATATTTTATTGACATTTTTAAAACTATTTATTTTTTTCTCATTCAGAATATGGCACCAGTGGCGAACGACTTCCGATTACAGTCAAGGCTCGAATATATATTTACTATATGCAGAATCTAAACTCAGATCTGTTGCAGTTTAAAATGCATGCTCTCCTGCAGCTTAGTTTTCTTGACAAACGATTAGCCTACAGCAATTATGCTCCAAATCGTAAAGAAAATATTTTGGGACAAAAACATTTAAGCGAGCGTTTGTGGTTGCCACACATTTTCTTTGCTAATGAACGGGAATCCAGTATTTTGGGAACAGACGAAAAGGATGTCTTGACTTCAATTTCTCCCGAAGGCCAAGTGATTCTCTCCACCCGTTTGCAAGCAACTCTTTACTGTTGGATGAACTTTAAGAAGTTTCCATTTGATGAACAACATTGCTCTACTGTGCTTGAAAGCTGTAAGTTTCAATTAAGTTTATAAACAAAACCGCGATTTTCTTAAAATCTTTTTATCTCTTTTCAGGGATGTATAACACTACAGAATTGGTATTGAAGTGGGAGGAAAAAACCCCAATATCATTTGATCCGGATATGCGACTAACCGAATACAACATGCAGCGCCATTGGTACAATGAAACAGTTGTCAATTCAAATGAAGTACATTTCCGGCACGGCGCTTTCAGTATGTATTGAAATCGTTTTTTTTATTTAGATTATTGAAAATATTTTTGAAACCACATATTTCTTTCTGAACATTTGCATTTTCAGTTGGCAATTACAGTTCGCTAAGTTTTACTGTAAATTTGAATCGTGAAATTGGGTTTTATCTAATGGACTACTTTTTGCCTTCAATGATGATTGTTGCAATCTCCTGGGTATCATTTTGGTTGCAAGCTGATGCCTCACCTCCTCGTATTATGTTGGGTTTGTTACAGCTTATAAAAAAGTTTGATTTTATAAAATGTTTTTTAACGAAAGGAATTTGTTTCAGAAATTCTTACATATCGATACGTTTTCGCAATACGCCAAAACAACCATTTTCCAGGAATATGTTTTTAAACATGTTTTACAAAAATACGGCTTCAAATCTTACAGCCAATATTTTTTTAAAATTTATCAACAATTTTAAAATTTTGTAAATTTAAAAATTTTTTACGATCATTTTGCGAAAAAAATGTAAACATATCTATCTATATTCACGATCGAAAGCTAATAACTTGAATTCGAAATGATTTAGATACAGACTACAAGTGCCGGAGCTGTAGCTCTAAGCATCCAATTACATACTTTGAACATGAATTCTTATAAGAACCATTAAAGTGTTTCATCTAAATAAATGTTAAATGGACGTAACACTTCGGATACAAAGCAAATATTTCCTGTAACCTTTAACCTAAAAAAGACGTGTGGCATTCAGAGGCTGCCGCGGCAAAGCTATTGCATAGCATTTTTTATCAACTCATGCAATTATAATTACATATTTATTTATTTTTTATTTTTGCAGTATTTTTTTTGTTTTCAATTCAAGTTTTTCCTTTGATATTAACTCAAGTTACACTTTTTGATCGTGGTGACCATTTTTTTCTTTTATTGAATAAATGAGAAGTTAATATCGTTTAAAATATTTTTATTATCGTTGAAACTATAGTTTTATGGTAACTGAAATAAGAAACATAAGTTTGAGACTTGATATCCGCTAAATATCTGGAAAATATCACTTAAAAACCTACGAATTGTCTGTTTGTTTGTCTATATCATTTTTTGTCAGCCACGATTGCTCGTAAGTACGCCATTTCGTGTTTTCCTGCATGTAAAAATCTGTTCTGGCAATACTATATGTTAATGAAATCAATAGCATACTGTAGGGGTCAACATACGCCAGGCGATTCAAATGCTTTAAAAAACAAAAGACTTAAGAAACAAACTTCGTGTTAGGTTTTTTTCGTTACGGAATTTCTTGATTCGGACGCCGCGCTCAAAGCCCGCGATAAGAGCTATGCAGTAGCTTAAAAATGTTGATTATTAGAGAGTTTCTTGTTTGTGCTGTAAAATTTTTTCAATGTAACTTAGGGCTTTTATGAATTCATATGACGATATGTAGCTTGGTACTTCAAATTTTGTGGCAGAGAATTAGTTATTAGTGTACGGAAGGGCGAGAAAAATTTACTTGATGCAAACTATTGGTGTGGCCTATCTTATTTATATTATGGAAAGTTATCACCTTAATTTACAGACTTTAATAAATCTGATTAGAAATATTATTGTGAATTACCCTAAATAATTAACTATAAAATAGTACAACAATTGAATAAAGAAATTCAGCAATTCATAAAAGAATGAAATAAAATTCCCAAAACTGTAATTTTTAAAATTTCGCACATAAGATCCATATTTGGTTCGAGACTGACAAATGACTTTTAAAAATAATGAAGAGCACATACGCGACCTTCAAAATTGTTTATGTTCTGGCAGAGGTATCTTAGAACAAATAATTATGGTAGTTAGTAAAAATAGTATCGCAATTTTGAGTCGGTTTTATTTCTTTCGTTTAAAACGCAATATTGATATATAATAAGATTTGTAATTTATGCAATTTCTTTACAGGCACCAGTACCATGCTGTCATTCATTACGTTATCGTCTTCACAAAGTAAAACTCTGCCCAAAGTCAGTTATATTAAAGTGTCCGAAGTGTGGTTTCTCGGTTGTACATTCTTCATATTTGGCAGTCTGGTTGAATTCGCTTTCGTTAATACCATCTGGCGACGTAAAGAAAATATCGAGTTGAAAAAAGTCAATAGTAAATACATTCTTAAGTCGACACTGACGCCAAGACCAACGCGTCGTGAAATGGGTCTGAACAATCAATCGCGTACCAGATCGTGTAGCAGTTTAGACAATATTGTATCGAGTACGGAGAGCGTGATAAATGGCAATGCAAATCAGGGATTTAATAATTATCTAACGGTTCATGTAAGTGTTGGTTTAATTTTATTATTATTGTAAATTTTGGAAGGCATTTTTAATTGCCGGTAATTTTCTTTATTTGATTTATCTTTTTCACGATCACGAAGATCGTTCCGTGCATAAGCGTGAGTCAAAACACATAGCCGTAGTTGAGTAAAAATATTTGTATGAACGTTCATGATCGTGAATGCAAAGATACTCATATCGTTCAATTTGGGTCTAGAGAAACTGTTTCTCATTGATCTGTTGCACTGGCCCCTAACTTTCAACATCGTCAGGATATTCAAGAAATATGACAATCCTTTTGCAATAATATTGGCGATTTTAAGTTACATATTTTGTTTGTAGGTTAATTTGTTAATAGTCTAAGAGTCCTTTTTTACGGGCGGAAAAGTGGACTTTGCAAAGTCTTGCGTTTGATGGTGATAAGGTGTGAGTACAGACTTTGATGTACTCGCATAGTTGCTTACTTCTTCGTTCGTCGCTTACACAAAGACTTTGTCAAAGTAAACTTTGCACGTGGAAAAGCAATCTAAGTTTTATTGTAAGATCAGTATGTTAAAGAAGTAACACGATAACAATATCGCCTTCTCTATAACTTACTTCATTCAGCAGTAAAGTTTAACTGCCTGTTCGTCGATATCGAAAGAAACATTTCTTTCGTATTATTACATTTGAAACAAAAACAACTTTTAAATTTTTGTTTTATATGTGATTATACGAAAGAAAATTTTCTTTCGAAATCGGCGAACAGACAGTAATTCTTATTTAACCAAGACACTTTTTTAAAAGTTACAAATATATGTATATGTATGTATGTATATTTTAATTAGATCTTCTAATGTTTATATCTTTACAGAACCTACCAATAATAACCACTCAATGTGTGGACACAGTATCAATAACAAGTAATCAAAATAGTGCTGATCATGTTATAAATGTAGATAATAAAGATAACAACAATAAAAATGGCGAAAATACAACGTTCACCTCGATGACACCGCAGGAGATTGCAATGTGGATTGATCGACGATCGCGGTTCTTATTTCCTGTAATGTTTCTTGCCTTCAATGCTTTATATTGGACATTTGTATATTGTTTTTAATTACGTATCTAAGTATATATGTACATGTTATGTAAAATGTATGTATGTATTGTGTTATTCATATACAAATATGTATGTATGTATGTACTTACACATCGTCATATGAATTCATAAAAGCCCTAAGTTACATTGAAAAAATTTTACAGCACAAACAAGAAACTCTCTAATAATCAACATTTTTAAGCTATTGCATAGCTCTTATCGCGGGCTTTGAGCGCGGCGTCCGAATCAAGAAATTCCGTAACGAAAAAAACCTAGCACTAAGTTTGTTTCTTAAGTCTTTTGTTTTTTAAAGTATTTGAATCGCCAAGCGTATGTTAACCCCTAAAGTATGCTATTGATTTCATTAACATATTATTGCCAGAACAGATTTTTACATGCAGGAAAACACAAAACGGCGTACTTGCGAGCAATCGTGGTTGACAAAATATGATATACACAAACAAACAGACAATTCGTAGGTTTTTAAGCGATATTTTCCAAATATTTTGAGGATATCAAGTCTCAAACTTATGTTTCTTATTTCAGTTACTACTAACCTATATGTAGTTTCAAAAATGCTATGCAATAGCAGTCCCCGAGTGCCACACGTCTTTTTTAATTTTTTTCATTTTAAGCTTATTTTTTATTAAGGAACTAGTAAAATTTTTATGTGTAAAACTTTCCATGGAGATGTATTTTGAAATGTTGCATCGTATTCAATCAAGAAGTCGATTTTTAATTTTTTGTAACTTAGGGCTTTTTTGAAATCATATGACTGACAATATGTACATATTTATGTATGCAAAATTATTATACCTGGTGTTTCAATTAATAAAGAGACATCCATCCATGCATGTACATTTCTTATTATGGTGAAAATATTAAACCACTTTGGCAAATCTATTCATTGTGTTGAAGTATCTGTTAGATGCGAGTACATATCACCACCTTCATATAAAATGGACCTAACTATTTTTTTCAAAATTGAATTTTCCGCATATTTCGATGGAAGATCCCCTAATCTATTGAAATATGAAAAAAACTCGATATGAAAAAAATAGTTAAGGCTTTGCTATACTACGGTAACGATTACCACATATGCATATGTGCATATACTATGTACATAGGTACATACATATTCATATCTGTACATTTATTTTGTAGCAACCTTTTGTGTTAAATTGCAAAAAGTTTTATCTCATGAATTTAAGATCGTTGCTATTACATACATATGTATGTATGTTTGTGTATAAGAAAATAATTAAAACAGAATAACTATTTAATATAGAAAATGTGTCTTTTATTTTTATGCCCTTCATTTATGGTGAAAAGGCTACACCAAGGATCTACCCTGTTACCAAGGTACATATACCTATTAATTATAATATATACTCACTGCGACAGCTGATCTCTCCTTAATTAGGTGCATTCGAGTACTTTTGCTACTAAATGCAGTAAATGAGTAAATAGTTAGTAATTAGAAAAATTTACTCCCAAAAACAGCTGTTGCCCAGTACGCGAACTGAAAAAATTTTTTAAATTAAAAACATTAAGGAAACAGCTGATTGCTGATATATATTTACACTTTTGACTACTTAAATCTTCTTCTTGTTGGTACTCGATGCAATATTTGTTCTAACACGAACATTTTAAGAATATATAAACTAATTATTTTCTATAAACTTTTACATACATATATTAATTTTAATTTTATTTGCAGATTAATTGTATTCATAAGTATGTGATTATATGTCATTGCTATTGATTACCTTAAAAACAAGTGCAGTACTAAGTAACCATGTTACTTAGCACTTTCATAACTCCAAAGAATTAATATAACGCTACAAAATTATTTGCTTTCAAAGAAAACTGTCTCCAATGTGAACAAAGTGTGACCACCCAGTGCCAAATATTTACCTCTTTTTTTGTCAAATATGAAACAACATTGCTTTAAAACAAAATCAATGAACTGTAATAGAATCATGTTTTTTAAACATAAAAGGATTACTATGTTTTTCAATAAATAATAAAGAAATAAAGATTAAAAATTGAAAGTTAGTACAATTTTCATGCAGGTAAATAAAATAAGAAAGGAAAGTTCAAAAGTTGTTATGGAGCCTAAGAAAAGAAAATTGGATATAAGATGTTCATAAATGGATACAAAATATTCACTTTTTATATTTTATGGCACAATACAGGTATAGCTAATATTACAAAACATTTTATGGTTGATATTCTTGGTTGGTTTTTATGTCAAAAATTATTTCAAACCATTAACAACTTCGTGAAATATGTTATTCATGATAAGGAGAAGTTTTTGCGGGAATTATTTACGATTAGGAAATATTTTGAGGAAAAAAATTTCCCGACAGGTTTAAATCATTAATCAATTTTCTATACTGCTCAGACAACTTCCATTGCCGATAGATTTAGTCGATTGCGAACATAACAATTACAGACATAGGATAATAATTATTAAACACAATGCGAGTATGGACCGTGGGAAATACCCGTGTAAATATGGCGGTTTTTTGGCAGCACTATTTACAATTTTTTTTGTGGTTCACCCTGTTGAATTAATTTCTCTAGTTACAACTTGCTATAGAAAAAAATTAACTACATTGTTGTTGGAAAATTTTGGACAGACAGAGGTCTTTGGTTTCATACACCAATTTGGAGAAAAAGTTTTTCCTGTGATTTTAAGACTAGGTAATTTCCACAAGTAATAAAAAATAAATAAAGGATATTGTAAATGTGATAATTTTGTAATTAATAAATGCATTAAAGGTAGAAAAAAATGTTTTATTCAGAGATAAAGTATTGCCTGCTTAAAACAATTACATAACACAAAAACGATGTATCTGGTTTTCTTAAAAAAACTGAATTTTTTAAATTAAGCTTGTTTTATCACTTTTGCAATATGAATAAATAGCTACACAATTTTTTTAAATACATTAATTTTTCAGCTAACAGAGATACATCATCATGCGTCTTACCTCCATCTTGAAAGGTCAACATTTTGGCAACCTTGCTAAAGTTCACAACATCGTCGTTTACAAGATTTCCCCTTTCGAACAGAGAGCCTTCGCTGGGGCTATTAAAAATGGTGTTCCTAACATGTTTCGCCGTTTCCGTTCGAACGTATTCATTGTTACACCACGTAAGTAATACCCGCTAATGGATTTTTGTCTTGATCTATATAATTTATTTATTTTTTCTAATCTTAGCTTTTATTCTTGGCTATTTGATATACAGTATGGCTGAGGCTGAACATCATCGTTTGAGTCGTAAGAATCCAGCTGAATTTGCAAATGATGAGTAAATGAAAATATATACATATGTTAAAAAAGGTAGTTGTTTATTTTGAATAAATATAAAATTATATTTAAAAATTTCCTGTAAGCGAAGATTTAAAAGCACTCAATATACATTGTACATGATCTTTTATTAATGAGTCTATGTCTATTTCAAGTTTTATATGCACTTCAAACAATCCCATCTATGAAAAAAGTGCATAGTATGAGGAATACTTTTTTTAAGGTTGCTTTTCTGAATTTCCGAGTTTGGGTACATATGTGCCTAAAATTGTGACAAAATTAAAAATTTTCGATATTAGCAATTTTGAAGCACTGGATGCAGTTTTTCGGGTTAGTTTTTTACACTTTCTTTTCCTAGTCTATAGGTATAACTGCGCTGAAGGCAAGAAAATTAAATTCCAAATGATTTCCAAGACATAGCCGCATGTTCGGAAAAAATTAAGCTTTAGCCAAAATATACATGAGGCAATATTTTTTTGTTAGTTTCGATAAGTACTTCGAGAAATTCCATAAGAGGAGTTTGCATTTTATGTGCTGTCAGACATCTCTATTTATACGTGCGGACACCCTCCTAACTCTGGATCGTAAATAAGTATGTGAACATACCCGAAGGACTGTTTTACAACTGGGAGTCTCCACTAGCCATGAACTTGGTATGGACATCATGTCGAACATCGCCTATTGCTAATGTAGACCGCTGATGTCCATGTCTCATCCATGCTCTAAAATCGATTCCCGAACATATGGTTGACCAACTATGTTCGCTATGAAATGTAATTTTTAAAGGAGAGTAAATGAGACGGCGGAAGAAATGAAATATGGACATTTTAATACCGCTCATGTTCGTATTGTGCTCAAGTCAATGTCCCTTGAAGAACAAGTAACACCAAATATTGTGTTTGCAGGTCGCAGGAAGTATATATAGCATTCGTATATCGAACAAATAAATAAATGCCATACACGGAAAAAGCCAGCTATGAGTCGGTTAATATAATTTATCTCTTGACATCATGTTATTTAAAGAACACTACTTTTAAAAATCTATGGAATACAAAAAGATTTAAGTCTGGCTCGATTATTGTTACATAGTAAAATTTTTATGAACCGCCCTGTTTATGTTTAACAAAAGAAATTGTAAATTAGTCAGCTGGATTGTTTTTGGAAGTAAACGGAAAAAATTAACCACGAATAAAGAAAGTAATATAAAGTAAAACAATAATTTTTCACATTTTGAGTTTTGAATTTTAAATAAATTAAGTTATTTTATTATTGGGTAAAATTGATTAGTTAATGCAGTAATGAGTGATTGTTGTAACAGTGAACTACGCAGCGAGTCTATAACTAATATGCTCAACGTAATAGTAGACTCTAAAATCATAAGCATTGAAATATTTACGGCAGCTGTGGGAATACTTTTCTTAGTTGTCCTTCTTAAAAACAAATTTCGCAGCTTTTGTGGTACTTGAATTTTGGTTCTGATCGTGGGACGATGGTAAACAATTGGATAAAACAATATTTGGAGCAGGTGTATAATGGAGGCTTAAAAATATAACGAATATACATACATACAAACATTTTTGTAAATATATAAATGACTAAACCAAAAAGTATTGTTTATTTATTTGAATATGTGTATAAAATGGTTTTGTTTTCTTTTTTTTATTTATTCGATCGCTTGGGTTCTATGAACAGTGCATTATTTAATTCATGGTTTACAATCGAGATTCGTTATGTGATTGATATGGGTATACTAATATGTATAAAAGTATATATAGTAATTAAGAATATATTGGTGGAAAGGAGATATAAATAAAATATTGACAAGTATGCAAATTTCCACTGCTAAAAGAACAACCAACAAAAAATATTAATCATTTAAGCAGTTACAAATGCAGAAGTTGCGATTTTTCGAACGTGGCAGTTATTCTTGGGATTATTTTTATATATTCCATTACCAAACGTGAACAAATTAAGCAAATATGAGGGTTTTCTAAGTAAAAATCTTGTAATACAGCATTATTTGTCTCATCCTCATAATCAAGAAGCCCACATACAAAAATTATATTCCCATATATACCTGAACATATAGCCTACAAAAATGTCTCGCTATGCGGCGTGCAATTTTTCTAATAGGTTGAAAAATCTTATTTTGTAGACCTAAAAACTACTGATTTGCTTAAAATTGTAGAAAGCGAATGCCATTCCAGGTAGTTCGAAACCAATTTGAACCAAGTGCCTCTGAAAGCGGTCATGTGCAGAATTTATTCAATGAATTCATTTCCAAAACGGGTTCGCTAGAAATTTCTCAATAAAACATTGCGTTAAAGAAATCCGTTTTGTTATAGAAATTAGAAATTTCCGTTCGAAAACGAAATTAAGGAGGCATGAGTTGGAACTCACAAAAGCTTCTGACAGATAGTTTACCTTATACCATACCTTGCTTTTACTTCATAGGCATACAACTTTGGAAGTCATATATTTAACTTCGAACAATTTTGAACCTCGCGATTGCCTTATAATTAACTTCAAATTTGTTTGCACTTTAAGCAAATAAAGTTGTGTGAATGAGTGTCGGAATAATGTAGGTACATGCTTCTGCAACAAAACCGTTAACATCTTCAGACTTTCAAAGAACCCCATAAATGCACTATTAAAAATATATTGAGCTTTTCAAATTGTAAGCCTTAGTTTAAGAGGAGCTATTTTTGGAAATAAAATGTATACTACCTACTTACACAAAATATTGAGATTTTAATTTTTTTATATAAACTAGGTTATTTAATAAATATGTATACCACGATACAATAAACAAGATAAGTCACAAATTCCACATGTAAAACATGTTTATGTTTTCACATATCGAGTTGGATACTCAGTTATATAGCAGAAATAATCAGCTGCTTCAACGGTCTTATCTTGCTTATTACATCATAAAAATTTGTTGTAGGAACTGCCTTCCCGTTAGTACGGAAGAATCTTCAAGAAACCGTCAAATACCGTGAAAACGGAATTAGTATATGATGTTTTAAATAACACATGCTAGTAGGAGAATTTCAATGTAATTGAAATGTAATTCAATTCAAGGTTATTCAGCTGGGGGCGTGTTACTACGCTGTTGAGCAGCCTTGATGGGTATGTAATTAAAAAAGTAAAAGCTGGCATCCTTATAAATATTTTCACCACATTGACAAAACATTTGTATTGTTGTTGCTGCTATCTGTACTTGCATTATTTTCGGCTTTCTAATAAATTATCTTAGATATTACAATTTAATTTTTTTATATGTATTTATTTTATTAATATTAACTTACTTTCAAAATTAAATATATAACTGTAGTAAAAATTTGAAAGTTACAGTAAGATGTGTGCGCTTGCAGTCCGGCGATATTGCAATTAATGAAACAAACGGGGTCAGAAAATCTTTGAATAATAACTATCCAACAATCTGTAAGTTCGTTCATACGTACATATATAAGCTTCACTTAATGATTGCTGAAATAAGAATAACCAAGTCTTCTTTTTCATTATTTACATACATATGTATGTATGTACATCAACAAACATTTTATCTAGATATGTATATACTATATGGATACAATTTATGGCAATACATTTGGTATAAATGCTACTTATATATGTACATACTATGTATGTGCACATTCATTTATAAACATATCGACCCCTGTGCGCGAAATTATCTTTCTTATTCCCATTAATTCATCTGTTGACAAAATATAATATAATAGTTATGGAGATAACACAATGTACATTTTATCGTATGTAAAACTTTTATAGTATATAATAGTAATAAAAGCGCTCTTGTAAAATTTAGTTCTTGTAACAAACAATAATATCGCGCACACGGGTCGATATAGAAAAATTTAAGTAGGTATAAATTTATTAAATAGTTATAGCCAAACAGCGTAGACAAAACCATAACATTCATATGCATGTACATACAAATACGTACTTTTCTTTACTTAATATAAAAAAAATCAGATTAATAAGACCCTGCCAGAGCAAGACTCCTTTTTTATCTCAAGGCGATCGTCTGCTTCAGGTTCATCAAACTTCAGTGTTGTTATGAGCTCTTCTGTTAATGACGATGGTCCTAGGCCACCACCACGACGGCGAGCTGCTTCAGTTGCAGGTCGGCAGAGCCGTACATCATCTATTTCGTCAGATCTTCGCAACAATGTTTTCCACAATTCTCGGCGTTCATTATCGACAATGGTAAGTTTTAGAACATCTATCTGATTATTTTAAAAAGACTCTTGAAAGAAGTGCTTTGGTATGAAAAGGTTATTAGCATTATACGAGCTACGTAACGTACATATTTATCCTTAATACATAAATATAAAAATAAATTTTAGTATGTTTGGTCTCTTACCCAGAGCTATTTTGCGATCAATTTAAGAACGAACGTAAAAGTTCAAACATTGTACAAATTCAGTTAATTGTTATAGATATACATACATACCTACATATATATGTATTTATATTCAGGAATGTGATAAAAATTGCTCGATTTTGCAAAAGGAATAATAATTAAATATACTAATTTCTAATAATATATTTTAAACGTTGAAAAACAATAAAAAAAATCTATTGTTGGTTTCAAAATATTTTCTACAACACATCTCTGTAAAAAAATATGCACTGGGTACGCAAGTACATACACACTTCAAATTCATTTAATTTTGTATAGAAAAATATCAGATGTCAGAGTAAACTATTTAAAACAATATCATTTACATAATTCGTTTCGCACTTAACGTTTTCTTCGTGTTTTGGCAACTGGCTAAGTAATTTCTACCTCGAATTTTATATTGGTGAAACACAAGTCTGTCTGTGCTAGTCAGCAGCTGATCATTTGTGCTTCACCTTGAGTCTGTCAAATTTAGTATTAAAACAATTTAACTTATTTTGTATGGAGCTTCTTTGACATTTTCAATTTGTGAACGTTTTTGTTGTAGAGATGCATGGACATGTATTATTCTTCCATGAAGAAACTACTACCTGGCTGATCTACCTTGGCTAATGTAAACTAGACAAATTATCTGTTGTTGCCAGACTTGACGATTTTTAGTCTAAAGTTGGATTTGTCAGTTTATGCAACATTGAGGGCTATTTATTTTTTATCTATTATTTTTAATCCATTAAATATTATTATTATTAATAAGAATAACAAATGCAAGTTGTAATAATGCAAAGCTGCTTATCAGGTAGACAAAATCCTACCTCTAACTAAAATCAAGTTGTAATAATTAATGGCTCTAAAAGTTTTTAAATGTACTTGCAAGGCAGATCAATCAGGTAGAAGCGATAAATAGGAAGGTGTATGATGTTTGGTAGTTTGAAATAAGCCATCCAGTGCTACTAGCCGATTGCTGCAGTACTTTTTAATAGAAATTAAATTTAAGTAATGCCACTTCTCACTGCATTGTTGCTAAAAATTAAAATTATTTTTATTTCGAATGAAATGCAGAACATTCGTATTTGCGTCTGCTTAAAAAGCATTTTTAAATTATGAAATAAAAAATAATATATTTAAAAAATTGTGTCTGCAATATGTATGTATATAAAATAATCACTTTTCCGTAACAGTATACGAAAATCGTTATCATAGATAATTTAAAATTGTTTGGTTCTCACCGACCAATTATCACCATTATTAAAAAAATATATATAATATACATATGTATATCTATGTATCTGAACTTCTTTGATAGTAAAAATACTTAATTCAAAAAAGAAGTATCGATCTTAATCGCAATTAACATGATTTAAGATTTGTCTTTTAGGGTAAAACCTGGTGTATTTAGAATAAACAACCTATCAAACTTTCGAAGTCGTGAGGAAAAAAATGAATATTTCCTTGTGCCAAGAGCATGTATTGTGTTGTACCATTACCAGTAGTTGTGCTATTGAAAAAGAACTATGAGAAAAGAAAGAAGAAGGATCGTATATTTAAAATTATATGGCACTTATCTAGATAATAAAAATAGTTCTTAAAGTATTCTAGTTTCAAATCTGAAACTGTAGTAATGTCTTAAGCTATTGACAATCAAAATGTCCACAGAAAGTATCTAACAAAAATTATGCGATTATGAAGATTTTTTTACTTTTTACGATTTACCACCTATTTGATGTGGCAACTGTCAATATCTGTTTAGTATATTTAGTTCGTGTGTATGCGCGGACATAATTTAGGGTGTCGTAGTTTAATTATATGAAGAATTTTCAATTAATATAACTATATTTTTCAAAAATATAAATACGACAAAAAATATTTAACCCATAAAAATTTATGAAGGATTTTATCGAAAAGTGCATAATAAAATTTATCAAAAAAAAATATAAGGTGTTACCTTGAAAGAAAGTTTTACTATAGAAGGGAGTCGAAATAGAAAAAGTACTTACAAATGCTAAATTTAATTTACAACAAACAATAGATTAATGAAGTGCAACTGCATCTGTGTGAAAGCATGTAATTATTTGTTCATACCTATGTGTATTTATTTAATTTTTGGCAATTAGTCATGCAAAAAGTCTTTGGAATAAAAATGTAAAAATGCCGTCATCGTTTTTCATGTAGTGGAAAAAACAAATATTAATTAAATTATGGAATAATTTAGTCAAGTGACCAAAAATTAAATAATTTTTCATTTTATTAGAGAGTACAGATGTACTTAAAAATTTCAATTTAAGTGACACCAAAATCTTAAAAGTGAAAAAAAGTTAAACAATAAAAATACAAAACCAACAAAAATATGATTATCTTATTTAAAAAATTATCTTAATCTCGGCAGCCAGTCATTTCATTATTTTTGCAACATGTTACAACTTTAATATTAAAAAACAAATAATCAAACCCTAGTATACACATATAATTATTACATCGGATTTTTGGGAAATAGTCAACGAATTTAAACACAATGGCTGAAGCTACGCCTGAAGAACAAATTCATGGTTATAGTGATGTAAGTTGAACTTGTTTTTTTTTCATGCTTATTTTCTAGTTTTTAGTTAAAACTTTTTCAAAACAAACTAAGTTATTCGTTGATATATTAGAAACTAATTATACATTTTGCTAACTTTGCCATGTCGGGCCTTGATCGCCAAAACCACCTAAGAGCCAAAATCGTAATTTTACAGCGATAAACTTTTATTTTATTAGTTCTAATAAGTCGTAGCACTAAATCAAACTTGTTTTTATTGTAAATATGTATCGCTGATTTTCATATCAATAACATTTTCAGAGATACGTAGTTATGTAGACCGTAATGAAACGAACTGAAATATAGAATTGATTCCACATAAAGTTTAAAAAAATTATGGATTCTTAAAACACTAAGATTCATCAGTAAACTTAAATTTTAAAAGCAATTTCAAAATACTCTCTTTTTAGAATGATACATCTGATACGTCTCACTTGCGAATTGTTGTGCTTAATGGGAAAACTTTAGCAAAAAAAGATATATTTGGTGCCAGGTATCATTTGTTACATTACTTCAAGATACATATTTCGAACATATATATAATAAATTTTATTTTATCAGTGACCCATACGTGAGAATCGATCTAAATACAATAAATGGTGATATAAATATTGACTCCGTCTTAACGAAAACCAAAAAAAAGGCAAGTTTTTCATTTGAAACTAAAATTTTTATTAAAATCTTTATGATATTCATTCCTAATATAATATTTATGCTTTTACAAAATACTTTAGACCCTAAATCCAACTTGGAACGAAGAATTTTTATTTAGAGTAAATATTGGCGACAATACCAATTGTTTGAACAATAAAATTAAGCTTTAATTTGTTTTACTTTTTAAGGTAAAGCCATCCGAGCACAAGTTGGTATTCCAAGTGTTTGATGAGAACAGATTAACGAGAGATGATTTTCTGGGCATGGTAGAACTGACTTTAGCAAATTTACCAACCGAACAAGAAGGAACGACTATAGAACCACAAAGTTATCCGTTAAGGCCTAGAAGGTCAGTAGGGTATGTTTATTTTTAATAATTATTATTTAATTTTAGTTTTTTGTTTTAAAATCTGAGTAAGACAACAATCCACAAAAGTGTGAGTGAAACAGTTTAAAAAATTACTTTTTATGCCATGAAATGTGTGTTTCATTCCTTACCGGCTTTGTAATATCACAAGTGTTAAAATTAACTTAAATATTACATATATGTATATTATATCAATAGTTGTTAAGTGAAGATTAAAACTAATTATGATTAACGTCTGTACTTTCATTGTTGGAAATTCATTACTCTGTGTGCTTAATTGCCTCATTTTAATGTAAGATTGTTGTTGAATTATTAATGTGAAAATTATTATTTCTATGACTGTAGTGCGAAATCGCGAATTAAAGGAACACTTGAAATTTATCATGCTTTTATACATGAACAACGAGAAACGATAGAATCAACACCGAATACGGGCGACTGGGAACACGTAGAAAATGTACCTCTAACAGGAGCAACACAGGTAGGTTGTAAACAATGAACTTGTTTAATATGATTCGTTTATTTACAACAAAAAAGGATAATAATAAATAATAAAATAATTTCGCAAATTTAAGAGTATGTTAAATTAGTATTTTGAAAATTCAATTTATTATGATTTAGATAAAGGTTATTTGAATGCTTTTTAAACGATATTTTCAAGAATGTAGCAAATAATTTTAAATGCGTTTTGAAAAGTCAGCTAAAAATTTGTCATATATATATATATTTGTTTTGTAATTTAATAGAATGCTTTTACTAGTAATGGTGGAAATGAGTTATTACCAACTGGTTGGGAAGAACGCCAAGATGCCAACGGTCGAACTTATTATGTTAATCATACCGCCCGAACAACACAATGGGAAAGACCAACTATGTAAGCCACTAAAATATTAAATCACATAAACATAATTGCTAAGTATATTTCTGAATTTGTTTTTTTTTTAAGATTAAATACGAATCATTCAAATGTTAATATGGAAGCTGCCGCCTCCGATTTCCAAAGACGATTCCACATTAGTGTGGATGATTCTGAGACGAATAGAGGATCGGTAAGTGAATGTTATCTATATTGCGTTAATATACATATATACATATATGTATCAGAGAGCTGCAACGAGTTTCAAACTTTCGAGTATACTCGACACGTGCTCTGATTTTATATGATGCAGCCATAATTGGTGTTCAGCAACAAAAAATGATTGTAAGCACAAACGTCAATTTCAAAATTCAGTTTTCTTCGCTTATTTTTATAGTATCCCACCTATTTGAAACAAACATCCTGTTCACATCACTCTTATAATATTATACTTTTGCTTTGCCTTGTGTTCAACAGCTCCTTTTAGTTCAAAGGAGCTATTGGACAAAATTCTAGTTGATACACAATGTGTATCACATATACATACATATGTATTTGCTTTGGACAACAAATATAGGTGCCTGATATTTCTGCGTGTACTTACTCGTAGAGTAACTCGAGTATTTTATGTTTCAGTCGCAATCAAGTCATATTGCAACCGCCATATACAAATGAGCAATTGTTCATTAACAAACCACAGTAGTTTGTAAACAAATCATCCAAGTATAATGTAGCGAACGACACATATTTTTTACTGAATATTTTGATTCGTGAATGATACTCGAACGTGAATAAAACTGTATACTGAATTTTTGGCGCTAGTGAGTGAAACGGCTTGGTCATACTTCTTGCAGGTCTCTGTTATGTATACTATACATATGTCACATTAAATTTATAAGTTTTTATTTCATCGAATGGAGGGCATGAGGATAGTTAAAATGGTTCTATTAATATGTACAATGAATGTGGAATATTTCATTATATAAAAAAGTAGAAATTAGATTTTGTCAAACTGATAAACATATGACAACGGCACATATAGAGCTTTTCAGGTGTGTGATGGAAAACTATTTTTAAAACGGAACGAATTAAAACCCACAAAAGGTATAACAATAGTGTACTAACTCAAAATTTAAAAAAGTTTTCAGGAGACAAAAAAAATTGTTGTATTCATATA
Organism: Gymnocheta viridis; assembly: GCA_956483585.1. Classification (NCBI taxonomy): domain Eukaryota; kingdom Metazoa; phylum Arthropoda; class Insecta; order Diptera; family Tachinidae; genus Gymnocheta; species Gymnocheta viridis. The sequence goes on from OY101442.1 coordinate 120,589,180, forward strand.
ATACTTTATAGTAAATATCGATGAAATAGATATGTACGTCATTATTCAGAAAGTAACGTAATTAATACAATACATTACCTTTCTTCTTATTTGTTTATAAGCTGGAGAGAAAAAAGGAGATTTTGAGCTACTACCATTATCTTTGCAATTTTAAATTTCAAAATAAAAGCAAGAACTCAAAATAATCTCAAATTAATAAACTCGCTCGTTATTTGTGATTGAAACAATCGGAGATTGGTAGATATGTATATTAATTAATAAATAATATTAATAAATAAATTAAACAATAACTATTGTTAAACAAGTATGATGTTTTTAATAGTTTTTTGAATAATTTTTGATCAATTTTGTATTGTTTGTATTTTATAAATTGGGGGTGCTTTTTAAAATTCAATAGCTTGAGATAAGCTGACTCTCAAAATCAATCGGAATTCATCACATTTTTTACAAACGATCGTTTTGCATCACATACCTGTTTAATAGGCTGAGTTCCAAAACGTCAAAACATGGCAGTGATGCGGTTGTGCTACTGTTTTGAAACAAAGTAGCCAGAGCCAACTGTGTTGTTTATTTTTTAAAAAAAGCAGTAACAAAATTAGTGATCACAATTTGGTTTAGTTTGCGTATCGATAACTTTTATTATACATTTATGAATGTGCGACATTGTCAATGTTTGCATGGTTGCGTTAAGGAATGCATGACTTCGTTCAGTTGCTTTGCAAATGACGTTTTGGAACTCACCCATAGTTTTAAACGCAGCGCGTTCTCATATATTGCAGTATATTTATTAAATCAGAATAATAACTATTTGAAATGCATTTTAAAGTGTTACGATGTAATAGTAAACAATATATGAAATCTTAATAAATTTAAAATTCACTCAGTCCTGTAGCTACTTAAAGCCTTTTTTATTTTCAAATAGTTTGCTTCCAATGGAGGTTTCAATGATCCTTTCAATATATTTACTAATAATAACTTAAAACAGACTACTCCTTTAAACAACAACACCAAGCCGGAGGGAAATTGCGTTCTTCTAACAAAAACTCGTAGTAGATCTTTTAGTACAGACAGCTCGTGTAGATCGTGTTCCAGTAGCGACAATGAAAGTTCCGCTTTTAATGAACACAGCAGCAGTCGTTGTTGCACTTGCGGTTCGGTTCAAAATAGTTTGGACAATGAAATTACCGATTTAATACGGCTTGGAAAAATTGATGCTCAAGACAATTTGGATGAGAATGAACTAAAGCATATCATCGATAACCAGCAATGTCCATCAAATAGTAGTGCTTCCAACCAACAAAGAATTGCTGATATTTTTGGTGCAAACTTGGGTTTGGAGCGATTATTTGTAATTATTATTATTTTTTTCACGGTACTCTTTGACTAATTTGATTGTCTTATCTCGGCTAGTATTTAATAAATTAGCTCAAAATACATACACACGTGCTTATTTATTTAGTTTTTATTATTTTCTTATAAAGAAATTCAGAAAATATTGCTTTAGTCTGTGATTCAATAACTAAATATCATTTTATTTTAGAAAAGTATGTGTATATTCGTAAATGCAGTAACAGTGCAATAATGAACATTTATTCCATTTACGAACTAACCCTCCCTGTTTATAGATATATACAAGCAATCACATATTATACAACTTTCCGCTCTGTTTAAAATAGTTTTATGTTGTTTCATAATAGTTTAGTAATAAAAATATCGGGAGGAATTTTCATACTAAACGAGTTTGTTAATACTCGTATTATAAAATTGAATATGATGAAGTAAGTTAGGTTCGGTTATGTTGGCAGGTTGCTGGTGAACAAATTAAATACAGATGCAAAAAAGAGTTATGTTCCCATTTTGGTAACTTGGGATAGAAAGAAAGACCGCAAAGGGAATATAGAAATGAGATATAAGAAGAGTAATGGTGCGAGGAAAGTCATAGATGAGGTTGAAGCGAGAGAGTAGAGCCAAAGAAAGATAACTCAGAAAGGCTACTGAAACATCTTTTGCCTAGGAAGTGAAGGCGATGTTGCTCCAGTGCAACACAATGGCAAAAAAGATGAGTGATACATGAAGTAGTATTTCCGTCATTGTTTATTATTAAATAATTGCATTGTATAGTTTATATTCCAAACAAATGACTGCAACCTAATAAGAGGGAAAAAACAAACAATTGAACGCGGATGAGGAGACTTTGCGGCCTCCGAAATTTATTAATTTGCTTTACATGTATTTCTTTTTTTAATATAAATAAAAAAACAACTGTCAGGGACACCAGTTTCATATTCTGTCAACAATTATAAGGAACAAATAAAAATAAACATTCCGAAAGTATGCGTTGCTCTGACGAAAAAGTCTCGTTTCTTATTGTTACACGTTCTCAATCCTGATTTATTAACTTCCAATTCGTTTTATAATAATATTTGCTCAAAATTTACAAAATACATAACTAAAATTGTGAGTAAATGCTGGTGGCCTAATTAAAGAGATAATCACATAATTTACTTGCTAATATACATACATATGTATGTAGGCTTGAATATATTATTTAAAATGTTACATCCTTATGTATAACGATAAATTCGCATGACGTTAGCATAAGTTATGACATTTAAATTCATCTTAAGTCTTAATTTGCCATTAAAAATCTCGCTAGAATGTAGTTATGAGTAAAGACTACATGATAAATTCATGCCAACTTTTCGTTATACATAAGGCTGTTAGTATTGAAATAAAAGTTAAATTAATGAGAAAAAAGTGACTGTAAGATATGTAATTGCTTTAATTATTAAATAAATTAAGTTTATTTTTAAAAATTAGATAATTATACATTTATACCAATGGTGCCCAAACACATTATGACATTTGTGTTTATATGTAGGGTAAGATTTTTCCAAAAAATTTACGTTTGTCAATGAATTTAGAATTATGTTTCATCGCATTAGATATTTCCCACATTAATTTTTTTCTTCCAATATGTTGTTGTGCCACTGTAGAAGAGACAATTTGCTAAAATGTATATTTAACTTTTTCAAATCGAATTTATGCATACATAAATTTACATAAAATCAAAATATTTTGGTAGAATGAAGATGGCGACCAGCCCGATAGTGGAAACCGTTCACAAACATCCGCTTCATCAACAAGGCGAAATTCAGTTGAAGATAATAATGCCGCTGTTACAGAACAGGTAAGGGAGGCTAAACAATTTGAAGTATGTATTGCAAAGTTGTAAATTCGACTTCGAGTTGTTAACCAGTTTTGTTAGTACCTGTTGAAAATAGTATTTTTATTTAATTATCAGCCTCTAACCACCGCCGCAGATGATGAACCTTTACCACCTAGATGGTCAATGCAGGTGGCCCCTAACGGGCGTACATTCTTTATTGATCATGCTGCTAGACGCACTACTTGGATAGATCCACGCAATGGTCGCGCTAGTCCTATGCCAAATCAAACACGACGTGTCGAAGATGATTTAGGACCACTGCCCGAAGGATGGGAAGAGCGTGTGCATACAGATGGACGTGTATTTTATATAGATCATAGTACGTTTTGTGTTTTTGCTGATTAGTTTATAAATTGAATTTTTTCTTTTTAGATACAAGGACTACCCAATGGGAAGATCCCAGACTTTCAAACCCTAATATTGCTGGACAAGCTGTACCATATTCTAGAGATTATAAGCAAAAATACGAATACTTTAAGAGCCATCTCAGGAAACCGGTAATTAATAAATTGTTTTAAATATTTTGGCGTAATCTGAATGCTTATATTCTATATTTTTAAGACAAATGTACCAAATAAATTTGAAATTCGCGTACGACGTTCTTCTATACTCGAAGATTCATATAGAATAATAAGCCAAGTAACTAAAACAGATTTATTAAAGACTAAATTGTGGGTGGAATTTGAAGGAGAAACAGGCTTAGGTAACCACTTTCAAAATCCACATTTTTATTGGTTTATAATGAAGCTATTTATTTTTATAGATTATGGTGGTTTAGCACGAGAATGGTTTTATTTGCTTTCTAAAGAAATGTTTAACCCTTATTACGGTCTTTTTGAATATTCAGCCATGGACAATTATACCTTGCAAATAAACAACGGAAGTGGTTTATGTAATGAAGATCACTTACACTATTTCAAGTAAATTTTGTGTGTGAAACGTAAAACTAGTTTGTTATAAATATTATATTTATACTTGTAGATTTATTGGCCGTATTGCTGGTATGGCAGTTTATCATGGCAAATTGCTTGATGCATTTTTCATTCGTCCTTTTTACAAAATGATGCTTCAAAAGCCTATTGACTTAAAAGATATGGAATCGGTTGATACAGAATATTATAATTCTCTAATGTGGATAAAGGAAAATGATCCTCGCCAATTGGAGTTAACATTTTGTGTGGATGAAGACATTTTTGGACAAAAGAGCCAACATGAACTCAAGGGAGAAGGCGCTAATATTGATGTGATGAATGAAAACAAAGATGAATATATTAAGCAAGTTTTTCTTGCTCTTTTGCTATTTTATTTATTAATGAGTTGTTTGTTTAACAGGCTTGTTATCGAATGGAGATTTGTAGCCCGGGTAAAAGAGCAAATGACTGCATTTTTGGATGGTTTCGGTTCAGTAATTCCTTTAAATTTAATTAAAATTTTCGACGAACATGAGTTGGAGCTGTTGATGTGTGGTATTCAAAACATCGACGTAAAAGATTGGCGTGAGAATACTTTGTACAAAGGAGACTACCATCAAAATCACATTATTATTCAATGGTTCTGGCGTGCCGTGCTCTCGTTTTCAAACGAAATGCGCTCTCGCTTACTACAGTTTGTTACTGGTACTTCTCGCGTACCAATGAATGGTTTCAAGGAGTTGTATGGTTCAAACGGACCACAAATGTTTACTATCGAAAAATGGGGAACACCTAACAATTTCCCTAGAGCTCATACATGGTAAGTTCAGTTTTTTATAGTTTCATTAATTTGCAGAAGATTTGGATGAAAAAATACTTCTTTGCTCTGTCGATGTAATTTAAATGTTTTACTATACAAAATAATACTGTTCGGTAAATGTTTTACTAAACATGAATGAAAATAATGGGAACGCGCATTGAATTTTTAGTTTTCACAATGCTTAGCCATCAACATAAACAATCGGCCCAGTCCGAATGGCTCTTATCATGTGCTTATCGGGAAAGCGCTTAAAATATCGAATGTTTTTCATCTTGCCAACGTTAGAACCACCTTAGATAATGTTTTGCAAGCTATAGTTAGTATGATCGTAAATTTACATATTATTGGTGGACTTAAGGTCCGATTATAATCGGACTCGATCGAAGAAGGTAAACTATTTTCACATTTTTCATGTTTAGAAAAATACGAGATGCTAATTTCACTACTTGCTGGGGCAACATGTGCTCGTTTTCCTTACCGCAACACAGCTCATCAGCACCCGAGTTTTGCCAGATTGTATTCAAACACTATTTAAATCAATGAAAGTATAATGCGCGATTTCCAAAAAAAAAATTAAATGCATCTCTTTCGTCAACCATTTTCCTCTACTAATTCCGTTTTTGATATTATGAACCATATAAATTATTAGCAGGGAAAAAGCGCCTTTTGCACACAAAACGACCTGGCGTATTATGCGAAACCGGTTCATTTTGTTAAGAGCAAACCCCATCAAAACAGTTTTCTGTTACGGTTTTCGAATACTTTAACCCTGCAATAGTTGTTAAAACCGTATACAACTGATCCGTCCTTTTCAATGAAGTACAAACTTTCAATTTTCAAAATTACTGTTGCACGGTGTTATAATGAAATATTAAAATTTATGTATCATACTTTTTTGCAGCAGACCTCCCTAACTTTAATGAATTAATCAAATACTTTTATTTTTGCTTTTATCATTTTAGCTTTAATCGCTTGGATTTGCCCCCTTATGAAGGTTATTTACAGCTAAAAGATAAATTGATCAAGGCTATCGAAGGCAGTCAAGGATTTGCTGGTGTTGATTAATATTTTCTTGGACAAGTGTCTGAACATGCATCACAAATTTTACGTTCACATAAACGTTGTCTACCATTTTATAGTATTTTGATTTTAATAAAATCTTTTGATGTTTTGAATCATACATATATTGAACTAAATGTACAACGAATTCTAAATAATAGACATACGATGCGTTATTTCTACGTGGCCTTTTCCAAAACTATTGTACTTAAACTGTATTTGTTTCACAGTTTCTTTTTTATTACTAGTGTTTTTTATCTTTATCTTTTTAAGTAAGTTTGTACACGTACAATTATGCGTGTGTACGTACATAGATGAAAATCATAACTACACAAAATCAAAGAAATATTGTTATATTTACGTATTATTAAGTAATCATATTGCTAATTCACGGAGAAGACTGTCATAACTCGTATTTGCGTATTAAATGGATTTGTCATTTTGTTATTCCTTATTTTTTTAGCTAAATCAAGTAAATTAAATTTATATATTACCTGCTAAGCTTTTTTAATTTAACGAATTTTCGACAAAATGTGTTTTTTTTTAAATAAAAACCGCTTTATTGACATAACAAACTCCTTCGAACCACAAAAAATTCATTTTGTGTCTTGATCATCTTCTCCTTAAAATCAGTTTTGTACAATTCTACATTCAAGCAGACGTGTGTGTAATAGAATTGGAATACGGAGCACATTGGTGAATGTTATATTAAATAATACGAAAAATAAAATTATTAATTCATTTGACTATACTTTAATCATTTAATTTTTGTTTTAGTTAAAATGGCGAATCGAAATGTTGTCTACTATAATATGTATACTAGTAAAATAAATGTTTATTTGATATACGAAAGTTAACTGTGAAAGCATGTTTAAAACTAAATTCTTTAGTAAAATATAAAAGTTATACATACTATAAATACTTACATAAATATATTTTACAACACATCAACATTAGTTATATGTACTGAACAAAATCAAAATACATAACTAGCTCGATAAAAAAAGCCTGGCAAATATAATTGAAATTCACTTATTTTCCCACTGTAATTAAAGAATTTTGAATTGAATTCACCGGTTCTGTCACCTTACTACCAATTCAACTTGGATGAAACTTCAGTCAATGTGAATTTTCAAAATAAAATTTGTATAAAATACGTAATCGCGTTTCAGCATTCGCTGAATATGAAAATCGAGTCAGTACTGTACTAAAGCAACAATAATTATTATGTAAATATACATTCCGAAATATTTATGCTGCATATAATTATATATCAATGTATAAAAAGATTGATTGATATTTGATAGCAAATCATATTTTTTATAATAATTATAAGTATGTAATTTAATAAATAATTCTTATACATATATATTGTAATCTTAAATAAACTTCGTTACGTTTCATAAAGTTAGTTATAAAATATTATCTTTTAATTAAACTTCGCAAACTCGAAAACATTCATATACAGTGGTGGAAACAATAATAGAAACAAGATAATATTCAACATATTTTTAAAAAATTTCACCTAATTCAGAATAATTTTTGTTAGAAAATTCGTATTTTATAATTTTTCCTTTTTTAATACGCACTTTTACCATATAAAATAAGTTGGAAGAACGTCACTTAAATATAAAATTTTATTAATTTTTAAAATTTGTGCTCGAAAAATCCAAGAAACAAAATTAAAAACTATGTAATTATTGAATTCAATTAATAAAAAGTAAATGGACTTTGTTTAAATTTAATGCTTTATGGTCTCTCTCTTGCTCCGATACACAGAAATTACAAGATTCCTAAATTTTTCCTGCGGTGTCTAATACCACTCTTCCTTTAATTTTGTTCCAAGTTATTTTGTGGTCAACCAGTTTCAACACTATTCTTTTAATCCCCCAAAACAGATTCCAATATCGTCATAAATAAATTTTATATAAGATGTTTTCCATATTTTCCATTTTGTTTATTGTGGTGTTCACTGTCGACCAAGAGTAGTAATCATAAAGCGTTTTATAATTTTAGGATCTAGTTCGGAAATATTAAATTCTCTTATCGGAAATAAAAGTTCGCGTGAAATGTGTTCGCTTCCCCTAAAATTCCAATAGCCATTCTCGTATTGTTGTGATTGTTTCCCATGGTTTTGTTCAAGGGAACTATTTCACCTGATCAAAATATTCGCAATTTTATTCACGATAAGGGTGATTAAAGCTAGACAAGATGAAAAAAAACGAAAAACTATAATCCGCGAGCAAGAAAAATATAAAAAACAATGGTTAAATGGTGAACAAATTTCAAACTAGCAGGAAGAGTCATAACTCGCTTTTGAAAAGCCGCATTGACATGAAACTTTGCACGTTTATAGATTTTATCAATAAAAACACTCACCAAAAAAAATAGGCGCAATCTGTAAAATGGGCGTGGCAGATTTTTTGTTAAATAAATAAAAACAAATAATATACCTGTATTTATGTAAAACATTACTTATTTATTTATCTAAAATTTCGAATTTTTATCACAATTTATTTTTATCTTCATTAATAGGAGCTATAGAAAGAAATAATGTTTTCAGTTTAATGAAATATGAATATATATTTAATCCAAATATTCAAAATGTTGAAGGCAAGTGAAATGTAAAGGCAAATCAAAGACAACTGAAAATTATTCAAAAAAAAACAACGGCCTGTGGCGAACAAATACATCAAATCGAAAAAGACATTATGTTTGCTTTAATCTGATTCACTTTCTGAATCGAGGAACGACTCTGGTACAGAAGCATCTTAAAAGTAACGCAATAACTTCTTCGCCCAAAGGCTCTGAAAGAAATAAGAGGATCTGAAGACAAGAGGAGATAGTGAAAAAGATCATGCATTGTTTTTTCGCGGTATATGGTATGAAGGGTTTATGGTTTTTAGCACCTGCACGCAAAATACTATAAGTGTGTCTTGTGTATCCACATCGGTTGGCTTGAGCCCACTTTTTAGCCAGACCACCATACAAACATTCGAGCAGATTGCTTCACTTGTTTGCAATAGCTATCCGTTTCATTATTCTGAAGCCCGATCTTAGCAAAAACATATGATACAACAGCATTAAGTTGTTTTTCACTATACCAGGCATCAAATAGTTCCCTCTCAGTAATGGGCATTTTAAACTGTATGCCAAATAAAAAGCATTTAGGGAAAAACTGGCAGCTAATTTTGAAAACATTTACAAGCTACAATCATACAGATTACAAAAACACAAATAATAGAATAAAGTTTTATAAATGCCCATTTAGAACTCTAATTGAATTTGGGACATCTTATCTTAGCCAAAAACAAAAAAAACCAATGAGAATTTCAAAAATTACAAAAGTACAAATAAGCACAGCAGGCTTTGAAACTTATTCAAAAACCCCAACAAACAAATTATGTATATTACAAACAAAAGTTTTTGAAAATCTTTGAAAAAAGATATGGATGCAATTTCGATTAATATATTAAAAAAAAAAAACAAAACATTTTATTTTAAATATAAAAATAGTAAAATTTTTCCTACCTTTGTGAAATTAATTCCAGCAAAAAATTATTTTAAAAACTTTGTTCTTATTTTTTCACAACGGTAGTAAATATCAACTGAGCTATTAATAGAAAAATAAAACAGCAATTACTCGTGTTTAAAACAAGAAAACAAACCTGAAACAGAAGTCAAATAAAAAATGTACCGTTATGCACTTGTCAACTTTTTATTTATCAAAATATTTAGTTTCGAAATAATAAAAAAAAAATCACTTCCGGCTAGGTGGAGAATTTGTGCGCCTATCTAATTACCAAGTAATCGAACAAAGATAATTTGATTTCAATATTCCAGTCCCCTCATTAAAACACAGTTACTTTTTTAATTTTCATATTTTATTAGTTACTGATTACAACATTTTTAATCTTAAAATATTATTAAATACACTATGTTCAATTAAAGGGTTGTTCTAAAATTTCGGCAATCCCATAACTTTATCAAAATGATAGAAAAAAACTATTAAAAAGATATTTTAAAATATACACAAAAAATAATGAGCACATCACACACTTTATCGGTTTTAGATCGTTTCATTTTTCAAATGGTATATGTATAAAAAAGAAAACAATTGAGTATTAGTGAACGGTAAATGGATTTCAATATCAGTTGATAATCGATTTTCATCGTTTAAATGGTATTAATTTGTGGTTGATTAGGCACTCTAAACTGAAATTGAATTTTGGCGGCGATTAATGCAAAATTAAGTTGAAGTTTAGTAAAACTGGATCATTTTCTGTAGCTTAAAAAGCAAGCTACTTTTAAACCAGTTATAACTAAATAAAAGGTAAATTTGGCAGTAACAATTTTAAAATAGTAAAACTGATTATGCAAGAATTTTCAAATTATTTTGGTTAGAGAATAATCGATTAAATAATCATATATAAAAATAGTTGATCGAAAAAACCATTATTGGCTTTGCATATCATTCACTAATTTGAATCGAACATTTAAAACGTTTTGTATGCGCTGTGTACCGTTACCCTATTTTAAAGAAAAAAGCCTGCTTAAAATTAAATATTTCTTCTTAATATAAATGGTCTTGAATAAATATAAATAGTAGACTGGGAACCTAGTATGTATGTGACACGATTCGATTCTCTCGGTAATTAGAATCGAAAGATTATTCGAAGATTTTATTTTTTAAATCTAATTCAGTTGTAGGTTCCAGTGCTTCTTTAATTCTTTTAGTTAATTTGTTTGAACATATTTTATAGTAACTAGTTTGAATATGTGCTCTATACACACATTGGGCAAAGTATTTAAGGGAATTGTCGAATTTTTCCACAATTTCAAACTAAAACTAAAAACGGTAAGAATATTATTTCTTTCACAATGATGAAACTTTTGATTTTTAAATGGCATTCATATTAATTCTAAATAATCGAAATTATTGAACATGTACCGTGTTATTTACGTTGCTAACAGAAGAAGAGTTGTCAAGTGATCATAAAATGAATCAGCGAAAGTCGGTGAGTATATCTACTTTTTTAATTAAATGTAAGAATCTTGTGAAAATTTTATATTATTTATTGGAGTTAATTTTTGTTTGTAAGCAACGGTTAAATGTTTAATATTGAAAATAAAAAAAAATTATATATATATAACTACACTGCATAATTACAAAAATTAATTTTATATGAGTGAAAATTGTCCATCTAATCTTAAATACGTACCATGAAAAAGATGAGGATAATGCAATCTGAAGAATCGTGGTCTTACAATCAAAATTTCGCCATACAAATGTAAAAGGTTATATATACATACATGCATACAAATATGTATTGTCCCTGTTTTCTGAACCTTCTGGAGGTGTATTTATTTCATCATTTATCGTGATATAATAAGTCACCGAGATGTGATAAACTTTTATTTAGCATAGTTTCAAATAAATCGTCGTCTTTTTATATGTAGAAATAAAATACGTACCCAACTGTGACATTAATATTTCAATCGCCATCTATTTTTGTAATGAGCAAAAAGGTTGTACTCACATGTTGGTTAAATCTTGAAGTTTGAAAAACTATTTAAAAAAATGTATGTACATACGTACCAAAAGGCGAAGGGTCGGTGAACAACCTAATCATGCTTATATATACGTTTCAGCTCAAAACGCTGTAAAATATATTGAAGCATTAAAGAAAAACTGATATCTGATGACTTTGTTAAATACATTAAAAAAATCTAACATCTATTAAAAGCTTATTGCTCACCACATAACAAAGAGCGTCACCATCATGGTTATACGTACCCAATAGCTAAACTATCAATCATTGCGTATACCCAACAAATAAAGACCCAGTTTGCTGAAATGACAAAGTTTGTTTACATTTCTCTTTTGTTTCTCAGTTCCTTACCAAAAGTCGGCTCTAATTTAATATGATGGTTAAACATGTAACCAATTCACTGTTGGGCTATATTGGACCTTGGAATATATGTATAATTGTAAATTGAAATTATTAAGTTCCTCCAATTTATCCCTGTAATGGATAATACACTGTGTAAAATAAAAATCAACCTGTACATACCCAATGTTGGTTTAAATTTTTAAATACATTCTGTTTGCTATTTGTCTAAGAATTTTATAAGCATCAATTTTTTCATTTCCTTCCATTATCTAAAGAAGAATTAATTTATTACATTATTCAAATCAAAATGTCCAATTACGAAAAGAAATGTGAGTAGTAGTGAATATATTAAAATCTAAGAGAAAAATAAGTTGTTTGTTTGCTTAGAAAATTAAAAAAATTATTATAATTAAACAACGGTAAGTTTGTGGTTTTAAAAGCAATTCGAAATTTACATACGTGCTGTATATTGTTGCCTACAGATAAATTGTTACGCTTGGGTCGAAACTGCTTTTGATACTGGATGTCTCTGCTTTTTTCCAAATAGTTGTCTGTTGTAGATTAAAATATAAATTTAAAATATTGTATTTTGCAATCAATTAGTTATTTATACCTTCAAGACATTTCCAGTAAAATGCTATATAATATTTAAACTAACGGCGGTGACGGTCTCGAGAATGAGATCTTCTTCGAGAATTGAAGCTCCGTCCTCTGGAGCGAGACCGAGATCTTCTACGGTCAGGTCCTCCTCGACCATTGTTCCTATTACGATCAGAGTCATTGTCACGATGTTCTCGATCTTTGCGTTCAGAACGATTTGTCGTACTTGGAGCTTCCGGACGACGACGTTCGCGAGAACGAGATCGATGAACACGTGATCTGCGATCTAATTCACGACCACCGACAAAGAAACGTGAACGGGATCGATCATCATCACGTTCATGGATCTTGCCTGTACGCTTAAGTTCAGCTTTGCGTGGTCCAGCTGTCTTTTCCAGTTCGGCTAATTTTTCCCTTATGGTTAAAAATCCCAAATGCAACTTACCGCCAAAATGATCTGCCAATCTAATATCATTGTCATGAATGCCCAGATAGGCCGAGCATACTTCGCAAACACGCAGCTTTTGTTGTTGATATGTTGATGCCGGCATTGATGTGCGATACTCATGTTCTGCTTTGATTTTTTTTGCTCGAAGTTCGTCAATTTCTTTCATTAGTGACATACTTTCTTCTACTTCACCCGCTTCTCCAAGTGCTTCAGCTTTAGCAAGCTTTTTGCCTATTTCCTCGGCTAAAGCATGAACAGCATTTGCTTTTTCTGCTACTTCCGCTGTCAATTCTTCTTGTGTTTCTTTAAGGCGCTGTTTGGCTGCTTCAGTTCTTCTATCACAGTCTGCTATAAATGCCTGCAAATGCTCCATAGCTTCAATATCATAATAATAGTCACGCGATTTCGCTGCGCTCTGGTAATCTGCTCGAAATGCTAAATCGTGTACTTTAGGGCATTCTCCTAAATCCATTCGAGTAGATGCTAGAATATCGTGCGGACAACAATCCAGAAGAAAGCTTTTACATACTCGGGGGTCCGAAAATTTAAGACCTCGTCCATCATCACCATTGCGTGTTGTGCCCATAAGCTGGTCGAGCATAGCTCTCATTTGATCTGTCGCTGACATTGTAAAATATAATATAGTTCAACACAACTTTACTATATATTTGTATATTCTTAATTTTTTTAATTATCCAACGTCTGCACTAATAAAAAAAATAAGCTGTCTATAATAAAGTGATTGATAAATGTAAGGCTAAAAAATTTGGTTCCAGTGTTGCCAACTTTTTATTACATAAATAAAACACACTTAACAAAATTGTGCTTTGCTTCTAACCCAGTCTCTATACCTGATACATTTTTATCATGATAATTGCATGTGGCACCCTATTTCTTAAGTAGTACCAAGTATAGTATTAAATTTAACATCACCATTATTTAACATAGCGTCTACAACTGATATTAACTCTGATATAATATGAGAGAGAACGTCGGCAGAATAAGAAAAAAATATGTGTACTAATATTAATATCTACCTAGGGGAAGACGTACTTTTGTAAATATCATAATTCATAATTAACAGGCAGCCGTGCAGTGAACATCTTCATATATTTTAATAGTACTATGTGTTTTACAAACATTTTGGCATATCTTTTTATATTTACATTGTACATTTATATGCGATTGTTTAAGAATCACTTTTGGCGTCTATTTTAATACATTATAATCTTTTTAATACATAAAACTATTTTCTTTTATTTACACATGTATGTATGTGCACTTTTTTGACAGTTGATATCATGATATTGTTTACTAAATATTTATTATGAAAACAATATTATATCTGATATAATGTTGCAATAATACTAATATTGAAGTCCACAGGTAATATAATTCTCTCTGCTATGAAATTTGACGTTTGCTGATAGAAATATATTTGATATTATATCAGGTATATACACTAACAAATTTTCAAAGCTTTTGTTTGTTAAGGGTTTTTTTTAGCTAGTCTATATACAACGCATGTGAAGAAATCAACCGTAGGCATTTCTGTTTTAACAACCTTTTAGCACGTTGCGATGAAAAAAAATTAAACAATCCGTAAAAAACAATATATGTATGTATAGTGTTTGATGTTGATTTTGACCATGGTAGAATAATACAGGTAGTGTCGAAGCGTTAACGGACTTTTTTTGGGGTCGAGTCTGTCAAAATTTGATTATGTATTACTAACACATACCCACCAGTGTTGCCACAGACTAACATTTTTTGGGACCAAAAAGTTACAAAAATGTTACCAAAAAGGTACCAAAATTTGTCTTGCTATATTTTTGTAAAAAACTTACAACTGTAAAAGTTTTTAAATAATTTTTATTGTAAACAAACAATTCGTACATATTAATTATTTTAATTTTCAAAGTACTTTTTTTTTAAATAAATTACATTTTGATAACACTTTTTGAAAATTTATGTAAAATGACTACACAGTAAAAAGTTTTGGTTTACTTTTAGAACTTTTATAACTTAGCAGTTTTCATTCTAAACTACTTTGGAATTAATTCCGAAAAAGTTTATTGTTTTAACTCCATTTAAGATTACAAATATACTATTTTGGAATAAATTTAATTCTTTTTTGGATTTGTTATATATACACACCGGCTCGGCATTAAAATCAAACCAAAACTTTTTACTGTGTACGTAAATTAATTTTTTTAAACATAACGTATTATAATTTATAAATAATTTTATTTATATTTATTGTTTATCGCAACATGTTATGTTGGCATAAGGTACTTCATTTTGAAAATACTGAGTAATGGTTTTTTGTTCATAACAAATTAAATGACTTATTTATTTTTAGTATAATAGTAAACACCAAAACACGAAAAACCATTTGCCGTAAAGAAAAACCAAACAAAGCTAAAGTATTTACGCAAAGTTAACAAATCTCAAGTAAGAATAGCAAAATGTCGCCAACAACAATGAAATATGCGCGAAGTTTGCATATTCATAATGAGAAATCTTAGGAATAAAACTGTATACGAAGTTGTGAATAAAATCACAATAAAATATGCTCAAAACAATGAAACATTAAGGAATTTTTTAAATATTTGGAAAAAGTAGCCAAAAGTTACCAAAACGTAAATTAGCTTACCAAGTTACCAAAATTCTAAATGTCTAAAAAAAGGACCAATTTTGGTCCAAAAGTACCAAAACGGCAACAATGATACCCACACTGCTTAAAAAGCACACTATCACTTGTTTCAAATGCAAATAAGAAAACCAAAAGAAACAAAATTCTTTATTAATTCTTTTTGCCATTTTTCTTTTGTACTTTTTGAGAGAAATTCAGATAAATGACTTCTATACTTCTATCTCGTCTTTTAAATACAAAAGAATTTGAGTTGAAGTGTGAAAAATCTTAATTTTTGTACAATATGTGTGATCACACAATAAATTACCCTTACACAATCAGGGTCCAACATGAGTTAAGCTTTTTTTAATATTCCACTTTCGACAGAATTGATTTTTTAATTTGTTTGGTAACATGAAATGAAAACTCAGCGAAAGTAAAATTGGGCAAAACTCTATAATTATACCAGAAAAAAAAGAGTATGTAAAAGGCTCGATTTCGTCAGAAGTAGATTATTCCCCATAGAATCTACAGTTGTCACTAGTCAGTTGCCCCGCCCTTTTGGTGTATACTGCCATCCAACAGTGATCCGTTATAAAGCCTAGTCTTCTCGATAGCGATTTTTAGAATTTTAGTCGACTTTAAATCATA
Organism: Gymnocheta viridis; assembly: GCA_956483585.1. NCBI lineage: Eukaryota > Metazoa > Arthropoda > Insecta > Diptera > Tachinidae > Gymnocheta > Gymnocheta viridis. The sequence continues at coordinate 120,605,427 of OY101442.1, forward strand.
GGATCTCTGTCCACATAACTTTGGATACCTTGCACGTTTCGGTATTTCCCCAAACCGTCTCAGATTTCCTCTGTATAGTAGTCTGTATATCTTTTAATATTACAAATTGGAATGTCTATCAACCTGTTATATATTAATTCCTGTTGTTGCTATGAGGAGCATAGGGTCACCCTAGGCAATTGAACCCCCCGCTTTGCTAATTAGTCCGCCTCCTCATTACCCTCTATGCCCTGATATCCACGAACCCAGTAGATACATATGTACTCTTCTTTTGGTACGAAGTCTATCCATTGAGACCTTGCACTCTTGGACGATGGAAGATTATGTATATTCAGCGTATATCGCCCTGATTTCCGCCTGGAAGTTTATAAGTGAGTTTCTAGTGCTGGAGCTACGTGCGAAATCAGCAGCCAAACCCGTGGGCCGATTTTGATGATTTTTTGTTAATAGATTTGTCTTAATTTTGCGAATGTTACTACAGACATGAAAATAATTACAATTTGGCGAACTATTTTAAGTGGAGGTATCATTCAATAGGTATTTGAAAATCTTATCATTTTAAATTTTGAATAATTTAGAATTTTTAACGGTTTAAAGCAGCTTCGCAACCATTACGCAGTTGCGTTTTCTTAATTTTGAAAATTTTTTGCTCTTCATACATTTTAAAAATCATCAAATAAAATGTTTTTGCACTACACTACCTATTTATATATGTACATATAAGAGCTCGATTGAAGCTAATAATATTAAAACCTTACATTGGCCAGCAAAAAATCTCGAGACTAAAAAAACAACCTAAAAACAAGAACGTACGAGTATTAAGGCAAATAAGTCAGGAGGAATAGAACAAAATAGGTCGCACCAAATGTGCCAAAACGATGAATGAAGTGTTAAGAAATAGAAGTTTTTTTACTAAATACTAGCACCATGCAATGTAGTATTAATTAATGATTCCTTATTCTTGTGATGACTATCTATTTTCACAGATGACTTAGTTATGATTGATTGATTGATTTAAAAAATAAAAAATGGCATAGCAGTACGCAAATTGCCAGGGTATCCCACGAGTAGGTGCTTCCTTTAGGAACTGCCAAGCACCCTATACCTTCGTATAGAAAGAAGATGTTAGCTTTTAATTGATTTCAAATTTAATTTTGTTACAAAAAAAAATTTGTTACTGTTAATTAAATTTTCATTTTGAACAAACTTTAGTACTTAACTATGTATGTGAGCACATGTGGATGTGTGTACATATGCACATCCATACGCAATATATTTTAATCTTTATAACCCTGATTAACTTTATAGATACTATCAATCTGAATTGTTGTTATGAAATCATATTTTAAATGTCATAAATACTTGGCTATTTTATACCAGGCACAACAAAATATTTAATTTACTACTACTGATTTTTATTATTATGTATTTGACTTTTTTATTAATCGTGTAGGTTTATATGAAAGTTTATGACTGCAAAAATCATGGATGTTGTTATCAATTTATTATCAGATTTCTTTGAGAATTCTTATGGCATTGTATGTATGTATATATAGGGTGGCGCGAAATTAACGGTATGGAGTACATACTAGCGTTTTTATTTAAAATTTATTTTTTTCTTCTGTTAAAGATTTGTGAGAGGAAGACTTGGGAAATTGAAAATGCAACAGCATTACAATTTAAGATGGAACAGTGCACTAATTGTGCAGAGCGTCTTCCGGTTCACGCTTCTGGATTTTCCTTCTAACTTTCGCTACACGTTGAATATTTACGACAGTGTTCACCGTACGTCTTCCGGCACCAGGGAGACAGACTCATTGCCGAACCGTCTTGGCGAAAATTCACAACCAGCCGCTTGGTTTATTGTGTAACTGCAGTTCTTGTCGGCGACATACACGCTGCGCCAGATAAATAAAATTCAATGATTTTTGTTCGTTGTTCTATTTTGTACTGTCACAAAGGACAAAACATTTTGTGCAGAACATGGCGAATTAATTTTACAGGTGGTATTGAAAACACTGCTGACTATTTCGCTTTAGTGGTTGTATACTTCAGATTTTTTTAATTGTGATTTGAAATGATTGTTTGGCTATAGAGAATAATATGTTGCACTAAAGAAAGAAATATTTTTGTTTGGGGCATAAACTGTCTTTGTCTATTTTTAGCGCCTTGTACCCACCAGACAGTATTTGTTGTAATATTACCAGCAGCTGTAAAATGAATTCGCCTTGGTGCAAAAGTTTTTTTTTTGTAAAAAGTAGAAACGTATAAAATATTTGAAATTTAAGGTAATGTATAATACAAGGCAATTCGCCTTGGTATAATAAATATGTAATTTATTTAGGCTTGTGCAGACCTTTGGTACACATGTATGTATGTAAATATATTTTAATGATAACACAAACATTAATTAAAGTTTCTTATATACTATGTATTAGAAAAATAATGGACAAAGCCAAAATCCATAAATCAAAAATTTAATACAATCGGATGTGTTTTGCAAATCTATTTCCAAAAAGTATTCTGTCTTAGAAATTTTGTACTACCTATGAATGTTTCAAACTATGTACTGTGATAGATTGATAGAATTATCAGAACCCACATTTAACCGAGTCAATGCATGCATACTGATGATGAAGGTGTAGCTGCTGAAGAAAAACAACATTGATTTCGTTCTACCTTATAGTTTGAAATCAAATAATGTTCCTTTTTCGTAATATTGTGACATGTATAATTCTTTCCGACTAAAAACGTTACGAACTTTACAATAAATTAAAGAGAAGATTTCATTCGGACGAGAATAAAATCAAGGCAAGATATACCAAGTGTGTACATACACATGTATGTACAGATCTTTGAGATCAATTCTTAATTTTGCCAACAGAACAACAATAACATTAAGTTTATCAATTAATATGATGCTTTTGTATGATTAAACATAAGACTGAAACAATCCAATTAAATGCAAAGACAAAAATTTTATATCAAATTACTTTTGGTTCAACGTGCTTCCTGAAAGCGAGAGGTGTAAGCACAAAAATCTAGAAAATATTTACGAAAGAGCTTTTGTTCGTTACCTGCTTCAAAAAATTTGTAATTACTTACTTACTGTACATGTGCGAATAAAATAAAAATAGAAGTGTAAATTAACAATTTTGTCTTTGTCAATATGCAAAAAAATGCAAAATGATAAAATCAATGTTTTCGATTGGACGTTGCTGTCACAGCAAAACGGATAAGATAATATTTCTAAACTTAATGGTACACAAAACAGAGTACATAAAGTAATCAATACGTGTTGAAAATTAAAACTTTTATTGTTATAATCTTGTTCGGAGCTGCTGCCTCAGCAAGAATATTGGCTGCTAAGGACACACAGCTTCCATCGGTACCAATTAGTCCATTGAATGAAATTGAAGGTCGCATAACTAATGGTGAAATTGCTACAAGTGATTTATTGCAAAAAGTCTATTTAGGAAACTTTCGATTTGTGGCATTTTTTATTTAATATGAACACATACATGCATAAATATGTATGTACATACATACATATGCACTTATTAAAACGAATTTACTCCAAAAAAGGTAAAAATTATACTTATTCGCGGTCACATAAAAACGGATAAGATAATATTTCTACATTTTATTTGCGCGTAAAATTGGTTATAAAAAGCCAAATACTGTTTTCAAATTCAGAAGTCAATTTGAAACGATTTGACAATGAACACTTTAATTATACTAAGCTTATTCGTAGCCGTTGCTACAGCAGGAATTTTGCCGACTCAGCCCGAACTATCTATGGAAGGTCGCATTACCAATGGCGAAGTTGCTACACTTGGACAATTTCCCTATCAAGTTGGCCTAAGTTTAGATATAGGAACAAAAAGTGCCTGGTGTGGTGGTACTTTAATATCTGATCGTTGGATTTTGACTGCTGGTCACTGTACTTATGGTGTCGATAGTGTAACTGTATACTTGGGTGCTTTAGACATCAAGAATGATAACGAAAAAGGACAACAAAGAATCTATTGTTCTAAATCAAATATTATTGTTCATCCTAAATATGATCCCACCACTTTGGGCGACGACATCGCCTTGATCAAATTGCCCGTTCCAATTGAATTTAATGAACGTATTCAGCCTGCCGTTTTGCCAAAAAAGACTGGAAAGTACTCAAGTTATGAAGGAGAGTTGGTTTGGGCTTCAGGCTGGGGCAGAGAAAGTGATTCTGCCACATCAGTCTCTCAATTTCTTCGATTCATTCAAGTCCCCATTTTGAAACAATCCGTTTGTAATACTTACTTCTTTGGCCAAATTAATGATAAGATGATTTGCATCAAGACAACTGGTAAAAAATCAACCTGTAATGGTGACTCTGGTGGTCCTTTGGTATATAAAGATGATAATAATGTCAACACTGTCATTGGAGCTACCTCATTCGGTATTTTACTTGGTTGCGAAAAGGGTTGGCCAGGTGTATTCACTCGGGTCACCGGTTACTTAGATTGGATAGAAGAAACATCTGGAGTGGTCAACAAGTAAATTTAACGGAATATACCGAGGAAGAGGAAGATCGTAAGAATATCGTATCCCGCAAATAATAATTTTTACTGGTGATTTTTTTTAATGTCGTTGCTTTAAATCGAAATATTGCTTAATATTGAGTGAATAGGATTTGCTTTGACTGATATTCTTATTTAATGTTAAATAACCCATATTTATGTTGGTTATTTTTATTTTTTTGCTATCATGCCGGAAACACAAACAAACATACATTCATATATTAATAATGTTTTGGTTAACATAAAATAATATTGAAAAATATAAAATTATTTTTAAAAGAATAAATTATATCTGCCTGTTTTTGAAAATAAAATAAAGTGGAGCAGTCATGAGGGGGGTAAAAACAGCTCCAATGTATGGCCGGAACTTGGCCTGGCGCACTACCGTGCGCCTAGATATAATTGTATTGACAAAAGTACAAAGCATTTAAATTCATGTGATATTTCGAGGCAAATTAATTTGCGGCGCTTCTGCAATAAATGCAATAACATAAAAGTATCATAAATTTTTGCTGTAAAATGGATGTTAAACTTCATATTAAAAATTTTGCAAAATTGTAAACCAAATAAGCAACACTTTTTCATATATGGAAATTGATATCCATCGTATACCAGTGAATTGACTAAGGCGGATTTAATTCGCTGCTGCTAACACCTCGTAAACTTGATTCGCTTTGGGATATTTGTTGTTTTTTTTTAATTTTTGCGCAAATTTTCAAATCATTCTGTGGGAATGATATAGAGTGCTAGTTTAAACGTTGCATTTTGCCCCTGCATCTTTTCAATTATCGTTTGGTTTCGCTACCCCGCTGAATGGCTTTTTACCCAAAAAAACCAATAACAAAGGGCAAGGTCTAAACTTTGCACTAAGCCTTGCTCCGGCAATAGTACTGTTGAGATACGTCCGGATTGTGTGCGCACAGGAAACGGTGTTGGCAATACTAGCATTTTCGGTAACGTGGTTTAACCGAGTCGATACAACGGTGCTTCGAGGTCGGCATCACTGTACTTCCTGCCTTTGCTAAATGGTAACTGGTGCGAATCTGCGCTGATTAGTGCGCGTGGCTGTGTATCCATGCTATCCTTGCAGATAATATTGGACAACATGGTCCATTGTAGCTGAAATAGGCTAGCTACAATATGGTACCATGCAATGCAGCCATGGACGACATAATTTCCGAACAAAAACATATTCAAACTGAGTTTGAATGATCGATTATTAATCACATGGAGTAGTTTTTGGCATAGTCCTATGAACTGCAAAGCTGTGCTACATGGTCCAGCCCTAGGCCATACTTTATCTATAGATTTAGGTTACTTTTATGCGGTATACTTTACATGCGTGTATGATCTAGTCGCGTTATCTTTCGATGCGAATTACAGAATAACCCACTGATTTTATTTTTGTGTGCTAAAGGTTCTTTAATTAATTTTTTTAATAAACAATAAAATGTAAAGCTAATTCTGTACATTGAATTATTATTTATTTTGAGAGTTATTGTTTGGCTCTCGTTCAACTCTGACTTTACCCATTTCTTCTTTATTAAGAATTTTGATAACTTTAAAATATATTTAATAAGAATCTAATATTGGCACATTTTTAATCATATCAGAGTAGCAGAACGGATCAGTACTGACTTCGAGCTCGCTACACCATCTCATCAGCGTTCTTTGTTAAATTTTACCACTTATCGCGGTGGATACTAGTGACTAGAAATATCAACTATAGAATACTAAAATTACTTGCTTTTTCCAACGACATTGGCTGCCTTTTTCCATTTATGTTTATATGGATTTCGCCTTTTGTAGTTGAATTTCTTATTATTCAAAGTAAATATGGAATTGAAGTGAGCCGTCGTTTTTACTCATTAATATTTACGTAGCAGAATGGATCAGTAGTGAATTCGATCCGTGATTCTAATGTTCTAATGTTACTTTCTTAATAAAAATAATTTTAAGTTATCAAAAAAGAAATTAGTAATCAGACTTTAGATTCCTCTCGGAAAGATGTTGTCATCCACCATTTCGGCGATAGTAAGGTGGTGGCTCTAGATATTTCCAAGGTGTTTGATAGAGTGTGACATGATGCACTTCTTTTAAAACCTTTGATGTCGCATCGCAATATACGAATTGTTATAATAGACGGAATTTCACCAAACGAATTTAGGGGTACCTAAAGGACCGTTCTTTCTCCTTTCCTTTCTTTCCACTGTTCATATATGTATTTCTAAACGACATTCTATGTCAAAATTCAAATCCTATCTATTCATTTACAGATGATAGCAGTATTTGCCATTCTTATTCATTTAGTCGCATGCCCAGCCTGTTAGACTCTATGATACACTCAATGACGATCTTGTAACAATCTCTGAATGTGGTTGATTTTAACGCTCGTAATACATGTAGCATGCTTACGCACAGATGTATGATCGAACATGCTGTTCCACTTGTAATTATGGTTGGTATGGATATTAAGAAATCAAATTCTCTAATGTTCTTGGCATGAAGATCCAGTGTGATATTTGATGTACAGGCATCTTTCAAGTCTCAAAAGGTTGAATGCCTCGGTTTTTTTAAGACGGTGTAAGAGTTACTTCATGCCATCTGATGTCCATATTATTTATACCACTTACATCCAACCGAAAATGAAATACGACTCTCATGTATAGACCGCTGCTTCAGTCTGTTTTGAAGTTACTTGACCGCGTACAGGAGAGGGCGATGAAGCTCATCAGTGTCAGTAGGGTAGCCAACTCTCTAGAACATCATTACAATGTGGAACGTGTTTCGCTATTTTATCGTTACTACAATAGATAGTGCTCTAATGAATTCAGGGAACTTGTTCCCGGCACCCGAACTTCTGTACGTACCACACGTTTTTCATTACAGAGAACATTCGTTCTTTACTCGCACAGTTCGTATGTGAAATAAACTCACCGCAGAGGTCTTTTCCGTGAGAATAAAAAATAAAGGAATATTTGCTAAACTCGAAAGCGGTTTCACTATTTTAATATTTTTGCTCTATTTAAATTTATGTTTTTAGTATTTTTTATTTATTTGTAATTTGTTTAAATTATTGTCGTTTGCTTTTTTAAGCGAAATAAAATTATTTCGATTTAACTAACTTCAACTCCGCGCGAACAATGCCACGAACTATTATTTTCTTTGTTTTTAACGATTTGTCGTCGCCAAAAATCATTTTCAGTTTAAAGTTGACAGTCCATAATACACCACAAAATAATCTGTTTTTAACGATGAAAATTGATTATAAACTAAAATCGAATATTGACACACGTATGGACATCGCGCCGTCAAGATCTGTTGAAAAATCGGTATGAAATCAGTATTTTCATATTTTTTTATGGCGATAAGTTAAAAAAGCATGCTTGCATCTGATTCACTATCCATGATTCATTCACAGCAAAATTTCACAGAAGTCTGTCCTACTTAATAAAATCGAATGCTTATGTACCAATTTGATGTCAAACGGAACAGGCATTTAGAAATATCTAATTTATTTCCAAAATATTTTTATTCAGCCCCATTGTGCAGCAGGGATATAACATTCAGGAATAATATAAATTAGTCAGAACTTTAATTTTAGCATTTAGTAAAATTTTCTTAGCTCTGTAGATTAAGAGCATACATTTAAGGGAATCGAAATACATCACTACTTATCTTCGTGCGTTTTTTTTATAAATTTTAATTATTTTGGATTTTAAGTGTAATTAAACTTCAAATTTACTTTTTAAATTCACTTTTCAACAACGTATTTAATCGCAAACGAATGAATGTAAATGGTGAGAATAGTTATGATAATTTCCACAACAACAAAAACAAACAAAAACAACACCAGAAATTTAATCAAGACAAAAGCACACGATTATAAAAATTGTTACGAATGTTTTAATAATCGTGGATACATACAAATATATGTATGTATGTACGAGCATAAGTACTCATAGTTGTTGTAAGTGGTCAATAGTTACAGTTGCAATTAAACTTAGATGAAACATTTACTGCTTTTGTTTTGATGATGCAACATGTCGAATATTTGATACGGCAAATGGAATGGAAAAGCCGCATAGTTAATTAGCCCCACTAACAGAAACTGGTTTAGCATAATAGACAGACACACAGAGGCAGACAGAAAGACAAAGCCTTAAATGCTTATATAGTGGTCGGTCTGTCTGTCTGTTTGTCTGTCCGTCTGTATTCATTCAATTGAATTGATGGACAGACTATTTCAAATAGCTAAGTAAATTTTATAAAAGCTAATAACACAGTGTGCAGGCGATTTAGTTTGGTAAAAAGTGCGCGTGCTCAACTGTTATTAAGTTTTCCGCAAAAAAAAAAAGAAAGAAAAGAAAATTTTTTTTTTTTGTGAAGACATAAGTTATCAATATAAAAATTAATATAACACTTCTCATATGCCACGAGTAAATAACAAAAAGGAAAAATATACTTCAAAATGAACATGTTTTAGATGTAAAGCGATACATGAAATAAAATTGAATGAATCAAATTACCAACTCCATTGATATTAAAAAGTGTTATTATAAAATTGCTTGTTTGTCATGCCGAAAAGTGTTTCGTTAATAATATCGTTAAGCATTTATTTAATTATTTTCATTGTTGAGATTGCGTTGGCTATAGAATGGAATAAGGTTAAACCTATGTATTTGGTTTCAATGTACCCAGCACCGGCGTCTATGCAGCAGGACGAAGATAGATTAAGAAAGGATCCGATCGTTCTTAATCTAGAAAAGGAAACTATGCCCGATGAAATGATTACAAAAGAAGCAATGAGCCGTATATTTGGGGGAAGTGAAGCTCATCAGAATAGTTTTACATATCAGGTAGGCTTCTTGTTGCAACGGCCAAAGGGTCTTTATTGGTGTGGTGGTTCTTTAATATCAGCTGAATATGTGCTTACAGCAGCACATTGTGTGGATATGTGAGTTAGGCATTTAATTAAAAGTAATCTTGGAATCCTCCTACCATTCTAAATGATTTTTGTGTCTTAAGGGCTTCGCGAGCTTTAGTGTTTCTGGGCGCTCATGATATAAAAGATCCTAATGAACCTGGCCAAATACGAATGATGGTTCATCACCGAGATTTTCTTATATATCCTACATGGAATCCTCGTCGTCTTAAGGATGATATTGCATTGGTTCGGTTGCCTAAATCTGTTAAATATAATGGTACGTTAAAAATTTACTTATTTCTTAGTAACTGCACTATTTTCTTTTATTTTTATGATATAAAATAAGCATAAGATGTAATCCTTACAGGATTGAAAATCTTTAATGGTATATGGTATTCCAACGTATAGAGTTAGATAAACGTATTACATAAGTTATTGCTGTTGAAAGACTTATCAGTTGAAGTGCATACACTGTTTGTATCAAATCGGGCAAATATTTGACGAAATAAGCATAAATTTTAAATAATGTATATCTAATTTAGTGAAAGAAACAAGAACCTAGTTGAAATAAAAATAATATTACATTATTTAATAACATTTTATCTGGTATATTTCATGTGAAATTTAAAAAAAAAATTTTGGTTCCATTTATTTCGCCAAATATTTGCAGTCTGGTCATACTTTTAGTTTTTCGTTGCTGTTTTGAAAGTAAATACATAAGCTCATTTACTCAAACGTCATACATCAGAAAACGAGTTGAAAGTTTTTACATTCCACATATTTACTACAATTGAAAAACAAAAAAGTATTCTGACCCTAAGAGATGAATAATCAAAATATTTGTGTGAAATTGTTACGCAATATAAAGAACGATATACATAATAATTCTGCATTCTTAACTAAACAATAACGTTTTTGAGCAGTGACGTTATTCAAGTAAATGAACTTTTCAAATGTACCTTATTTCTCCAACTAACGAAAATTATTTCTATAAGTAATATTAAGTAATACTACGATCTCTAAGTACCAAATTATCTTAAGCGGCCCCCACAAATTTAAATATTTAATACATATATATTAATGGCCTTATTCAGAAATGGTTAATAAAGTTATTGTAGGTTTAATGTTGGATTTTTTCATGGGAAACCCGGTTTTAGTGTACAAATTAACTTTATTAAGCGTTTGTGAATAAGGCCATAAATATGTATATTTTAATAGAATTTCTATGATTAAAATTTTGTTTATTAAAGAATAAAGTAAAGAAGATATTTGTATGATACGAAGAATAATTTGATTTTTCAGTTATGTCGTTGTTTGGGTAAATGACCGATATGTATTTGTAATTATACAAATACATAGATTGTTTCAGAGTTCTGTAGTATTGTTTGCATGAATATGCAATATCAGTACATACATACATATGTAGAACAGAAACACGATTTGAAAAAATATGAAAATGGCCGACGCTCAAAGGGCCCGAGAGTCTATCGATTTTTGGAGCAATTAAATTGAAACACTAAACACGAACCTAACCGCTTTGAATCAATTAAGTTCAATGAAATTTGTGGCTATCCGAAGTTGTTTTTTTTTGTTGGTGCTAAGAGGTGATTAGATTTTTAATCTTATTTTCGAAAAATATCAAAAACCGTTCCATTGACGCGAAATCTATGTGAAATTGAAGGGTAAATCCATAAATTCAGTAATTGTGTCAATAATGAAAGTTTAGCATTCGAAAATCACCATTTTCAGCACATTTTGCACCAAACCTTTCTTTATGCAAGCAATTATTGACTGCAACTACTGCAACATTTTACTTATTGTTGCAACCAAACTCTTTAAATAGAATGTTGCAAACATCCCATCGGATTAGCCGTGCAAGTACTTTCAATGACACTCAAGCTATGTTCAGATAGGTATTTACAAATTATATTTTTATACACTTCAATCCCACGTTTTAAACTAGTGCTTTAATTCTAGTGAGCTTTGTTAAAGAAAAAATTAAAAATTTTAATTTTTTCAATCGCTTTTATTGAGTTAAAGCGGTTTTTCAGTAAACGTGATAAATGAAGGGTATATCAGAATTAACGTAGTCAAATGTAGTACATTATATCCCTTCTTAAAAGGGCATGAAAATTCATTTGATTTCAAACTTTTGTTATGCTCTCTGTTAAAATATATGTACATGCATTTTCTATTTCAATTAAGAAATTTTTTTTCAATTTTATCAAGTTACTATAAGTTACTATAATCTAAATAATCCAGTCTCAAGGCCATTATCGATAAAAAATCAACAATGTATTATGTAGTGTCTCAATAAACTAATTATGATTAACCGATACGTAATGAAATAGTTTAAAAATAAAGATATTTTGTTTACTTTGAACCATAAATAAACGTTCCAAATATCGCGAATCAAAACTAAGCGCTAACCCGCCAATCCGCTCAAAGTCAAAATGAAGTTTTGAAAGTGGGTTATTTTTTTATTTTAAAATTAAAATGACTCGAAATTCAAATCATACCGAATATAAACAAGAAAGCAAAACATCTGACTTTACAAAACCAATTCCGCTAATATATTGTCCATATTTTTTAATTTTTGGAACTTAAAGTACCATATCTGAAATTAATTTACCATATATAATTTAAAAAAACATCAATGGGGCCATTATTTATTTTTGAAAATCGTTCGATTTACGGAACATGCCCGTATACAAACTTTAAACTGCCAATATACATACATGTACATACTACATACATACATACTATATGCTCCTGAATACACACATATCTATGTACAATGTGTTATAACAATAAAAAAAATTCATTTGTTTCAGAAAGAATACAACCTATTCAACTTCCTAAGAGGGATTATGAGTTTAGAAGCTTTGAAGATAAATTAGGAATTGCTTCTGGCTGGGGACGCTATGCGGCTGGCGTGCATGCTATTAGCAACATTTTGCGTTATGTACAGCTTCGCATCGTAAATGGTCAAACGTGTAAGAATAATTTTCCTTTGTCATACAGAAGTACAAATGTCTGCACTAGTGGCCGATACCAAAAATCAACATGCAACGGAGATTCTGGTGGACCGCTTGTTTTACAAAGACGTACTTCAAAGAGACGGGTACTCATTGGCGTAACGTCTTTTGGCAGCATATTCGGGTGCGATCGTGGATATCCAGCTGCATTTACAAAAGTAGCATCTTATTTAGACTGGATATGGGACGAAACTGGTATCGATCCTAATGTGGACGTTTCGAAAGGATTCAGTTTTTATAAATCACCTAAAGCAGCTTTTAACGTAAAGAAAAAGAAGAAGCAAATAAATTTGACAAATACAGATTTGGAAAACCTTGACAATGTGGGAGTTATCGATACGACGCTTCGAAGGTATCCCGACGCAGAATCGTTTTAACTTTTAATATGTATTAGAAAAATCAAATTAAAAAAAAAACGTTTACAAGTCTGTTTTTATAAAACAATATGCAAATTAAATTATAGAAAATAAAATGTGTTATTTTTTAAGCTTTATAATAAAATTATAAATTGTATAAGCTATTATTAACTGCCTCATTAATAAAAACTATTTGGGGTTCATAAAAGGTTTATCAAACACATTTTGTATGGCAATAAAAATTTTGTTTATGAATAAGGCAGTTAGTTTTTAAAATAAAAATAAAGGCTTTAAGAACTCATTCATTAATAATTAATTTCTATGATTTATAGAAAATCAGAGTTTCAAATATCAACTTACGTAAAATAAAATAAAATTTAAATACATTATAACTATACTTTCTCTTATTACTTATAATGTGTACAAAATTCTTCACTCATTTTTGGATGGATACAACTGAATAGAATAAACTATAAATTTTCTACAAAATAAGCCAAGCATAAATTTATTCTTAAAAATTGAGTTTATCTAAAAACATATTCATATATTGTGTAAACATACCGTTATTAATAATAACATCCTAAGTTCTGTATATCATGAGCTTTGATTTTAAACAGTCAAGAGAAATTTCGCAGCGATCGTTACCACAAAAAATTACTTTTCGCCAATCCTTATCACTTAATTTGATTCGAACATCACATATGACATATGATATGATCTTTTGAAATCTTAAGACATTGTTGCTGACATAAAATAACGCGATGAACTGGTGAATTACTTACATTTATCTAGATAAGTGCGTAAGTTTTAGTTAGAGAGGACTGAATTTTAAGCAATCCGAATAGTTTTGCTTGTCCTGTGGTGTTAAGTAACTACTTTATTATTTTTATAAAACGTTTCTGGATGTTTTAAATATTTCAATGTCATATTCCCCTTATTAATTCACGCCTACACGACAATTTCCAAAGCAAGAGTTCTCAAATTTATATCATCCGAAAGTTTGGTATATGCTTTTTAATATTGAAGTACTGTTATATAGATAATTTCTGCAGATAAATGTATTTGAAAAGTTAGGTCAAAAATTATAAAAATTGCATTTTGGTCGCAATGGGTTAATAATATAATTAATAGGTACATATTTTAAAACTATAAGATAATAATCATATTTCCCACGAAAATTTTATACCAGGAAAGATAGTGGAACAATTTAATATAAAAATTATTTATTACGGCTATAACTTCAAAACTAAGGGGGAGCACTCCTCACAAATTTTTACCAAAGCAAACATTTTGAGCACCACAACTCAACAACTAAAGGCGAACATAAAAAATACTATATTCTCACTATATTGAAACATGCATACCTCCATACTATATAATGATGACGAGCAGAGTATGTAGCAAAGCTTTTATTTTTATTTCTCTGGAAAATTGATTTTCAAAGATTAACATTGAATTGCTATTGTGAAATCAAAGCCCATATTGATTTAACTACCAAATTTATTCAAAGACAATCACAAAAGGTAAAATATTTATATTTAAATTAAAAAGTTCTTCAGTTTTAATTGCAATCATAAACATTATTTAAATAATTTACTTTATTAATACTCACATCAGTCTTGATAATGAAAAAAAGTATTTGTCTATTAAAGAGACATAGTACTTTTAAATGCGTAAGGTAGACCAGTCGGAGGGAGATTTTTGATATCCTGTAAGTTTTCAGACGCATTTGATGGAATCATTTCGGAATGTGAAATTTCTTGCCCGACGTCGCATTCAGAAACATTTGATGCAAGCATTTCGGAACGTGAAATCTCTTGACCAATTTCGCCTTCAGAAGCTAACATTTCCGAGTGTAAAATTTCTTGCACGATTTCGCTTTTATCATCTCCCATCTGACAGTCATTATTTAAAGCATTTTCATTTGTATCTATGCTACTATTTAGTTTTTTAATAAATTCCTCCAGTGATATTTTTTTTAATGCAAACCTTTTACCAAAAGTTTTTTTGATTTTGGCTCGCCTTTTATTAAGTAATGTTTTACCGCATCTAAGTCCGTCTGAAAAAGACAGTGACCTCTTTATTTTACGTCCTCCCATTAAAGTGCATTCCTGTTCGTTATTGCAAAAGGTCGTCTTCTCCTCGAATATTGTTTCCAAACTTGACGGCTTAAACTTTGTCATCTTTTTGTTAAGATAGATCTTCTTGATAACAGATGGTTTTAAGTTTTGAAAATCTTCGTGGGTTTTAGTGCGCTTGGTAGGTTTTATAATTGTTCGTCTTTTTATTCCCAACAAAGAAGATTCTTTAGCTAACCTAGTTGGCATTTGCCGTCTCTCCGCAAAAGTGTAGCATTTTTTATTTTGGCTGTTCTTTTCCAAATCATCTTCAATTTCTTCCCAACCACTGTCGTTAATAGATTCGAATTCACTTAAATTATTTAAAGTACTATTATCGATACCTTGATCTCTAACATTTAATGGTTCTTCTGTAGTGGGACTTTTGCGATCACATATAGTTGCAGAAGGGGTTTTAATGAAATGTGGCGGTCTGCAAATTATTCAACTTTTGTTTTGAAATGAATTTTAATTATATTACAATGCTTACCCATTTTCATTTCTCATTTCAAGTAAATTTTGATGAAAATTAATTTGAGCAATGCCGACAACGATTCCTTCCATAATTTTATACAAAACTTGTAAGCAAGAGTTGCTGCAGCGAACGATGCCGCTAGTTTAAAAATGGGGTTGAAGCCGCCGCCGAAGTCAATGTTTCATAATGAGCCGCCGACGTAACCCTAACATAATATCCGATATTTTGCTACAAGGAACGACAAATTCAATTTATTAAATAAGTGAATGTGTGTATGTTTCTATACTATAAACTTTAAATCATTGTTTTTACAACATTTATGAGTTTTTACGTATTTAAAGAATTTTAATTTAGTTTTGCTTTTCTCCCGACGTGCTCTCTCATATTATGTTAGCGTTAGACAGAAAATACCTGACTAGATGTCAAAATATATAACAAGAAGTTCCGTTATCTACTGTCACAAAGCACTCATGACATAATAAACATGATAGCCCTGTTAGTATAACAAAAACATTTACATTTTCGGAATGTCAAAAAAATTCATACATAAAAAAGATTGTTTATATATTTTCAAAAGAATTTGACATTCAGGAAATATATCAAAGGCGATCAGTTGCTTTGACAGGCTTACCCTGTTTATTGACAGACTCTCTACCTGGTAATGATTGTTGCAGTGATGCCAACTTGTATAGTTTTAGTTGTCTTGATTTACTCTTGCAATATCAAATTGTTTCGAATGGTTCATTCAACCACTGAGCCATGCACAAGCGCTTGCGTTAGCTATTGACTTTAGTGATTTCTGAAAGTGGACTTGCAAGCATATGAATTAGGCGGAGTTCACATTCTGCCTACACACAGATAGCAAAGAAAATAGTTTTCTTTATATTTTACATTTTCTTACTAGGAAACGGTATTTGAATGAAGGTATTTTAGAATCAATATGAAAATCGGTATCAATATTGATACCGGTATTCAATTTAAACGGTATTAATTTAATATACGATATCTGTTGCCAGTCTTTCAAATAATTAATATATCGCGAAATTCTCAAAAAAGTTTAAGGCTTACAAACAATTCATCAGTATGCACCCTTTTCGCCTCTTCATTTCGTATAAATTTTAAACGGTCGTCATAACTAAAAAAATTTAATTAGAAAGTTGCTTATAATTCACAGTTATCACTTCACAATAACAATTCACAATCAATGTCTTATTACACGTCCCTGTTATTGTTCATGGGCGAAAAAATATTGCGGCGAAATCAAAATGGAGTCAAAAATTAATAATGGCGACGACTGCAAAGACGTCTTGTAAATATTAAACAAGAAAAAGTGTATTTATGTGAAAATTAACAACTTGTTTGTGTAAAAGCATAAGAAAACGTAATATTTAACTGTGTTAGAAATCAACAATTGGACAAATTTCACAATAATTAATTAAAATAAAGAAATATTACGGCGGCAAAATTTTCATTCTTTCGTGGTAAAATTTTCGGTAGGAAAAAAGAAACGTCGAATAAAACTGAAAAGAAACCACATAATAAAAAAGTTTGCAATAATCTGAAAAACGTGTAATACTTAGTACGAAAATATTAACGTAATTATAGAATAAAAAACAGTGCTTTCTTAAACTATAAATTATTTGTATATAATACAAATCTTATGTGAAAAGAAAAAAATAAAGTGGAAAGGGAATGAGTGTGTGTTTTCAACTATCGTTTCTTCGTTGTTCGTCTTGAATATATGAAAGAAAAATGAATGAAAAATTGATGGTTCGCAGTTGCGACGTGAATGACTGAAATGAAATTGGACAAGAAGCAACAAAATATCCCCAACAATAGCAAATTACATTTACAAATCTCAAATGTAATAAATTATTCTATAATTCAATAAACAAAATATGGCGGAAATAATGTGTTAAAATATATGTCTGTGCAAAAAATGTAATATCTAAGCCAAAGCAAAGCATTTGCTTTGTTTACATATAAAAAACAAAGTCTTGAATAATTGATTTAAAGAAAATATGTATGCATGTATTCGTTTAAAAAACAATACTGCCGAAAATGTTTACCAAATTTCTGTTGAAGTATTTTAATATTCTAATTTAAAAAATGTAATGCTTTTTGCATTATAAAAATATACTTTTTATTTAAAATGAACTAGAATTAATAAAAATTTATTAATTAATATTAGGAAAGAAAATATTCTTCAATGGTTTGAGACTTGGCTTTCAAAAGACATCTATCAACAACAATGACAATTAGATAAATGTACGGCGAAAAGAGAAAAGTAAAAATAAAAATATTAATTGTATAATTTATATAAATGTAATAATTTAACAAACGATCAAACTAATAGTACTTATAAATTATTAAACTGGTAGAAAAGGTATTTAAAATTTAATAAAAATTTCGAAAGGAATAAATAAATAGAAATATTTGCTAAAATCGTATGTATTCTACATATTTCTTCTTCTTTTTACAAGTTAATGTGAATTGTGGCGAAAAGTTAAAAGAAGAATTATAAAAACGAAATAAATTAGATTTTTAATACTTTATTGAAGTGTTTTTATATTTGTAATGTGTTCACAAAAATATTTTCCAATTGCAGATTTTAAGGAAAAAATTAAAAAATGAATTTTTGAATTGAGCAACATTTAAAGAATGATATTTTGAAAAAGAAAAGTTTAACATGGTGCGTACAATTAATTGAAATCATAAAAAATACATACAAAATAATTTGTGGGAATGAACGAACTTGAGTGCAAAACAAGAAGGCGGAAATTGCAAAGCAAAGAATTAAAGAAGTAAAACAGTAAAACAGAAACAATATAATAGGAAATCTTCAATGTTTGAAGCTAAAAGGTCTTAAGATATTTGTGTATAAAGAAATCATTGCAAAAAATATAAATAACTAAAGTGGTAAGATATTAAACTGCAATATTATCAACTAAAAAACTGAGAAAAATAAATACTAAAGTATAAAATAATAACTGCAGAAGCACACGCCTTTGCGCACAAGTGTGATTACTTCACACAAATGAAAACAACCACCTTTTAGTTATTTTATTGCAACTGATTATCAAGAATAACGTCCAGAAAACAAAATTCAAGGAAAAGAATAATTAACAAATCAAAGTTCTTTAAAGTTATTTTGACGATTATAGAAATTCCCGCTGCATAGTAATCAAGTAATCATTTAAGAAATGTACATATACATAAAACAAACACATCTAACATAATCATAAACATAATTATCCTACTTCGTCATATAATGATCATTTGAAAACTTAATAAAATATAGTATCTCCGATTACAGTTGCAACAAACAACAAGTAAAAAATATTAAGACAATCGGGCACAAATATACACAATTAATAAAACATATATACATACATACATATTTGTTTGTAACTGCAAAATAGTGTCTATAAATTTTTGACAACGAATTAAATACATGTGTTTGCTTTCGTTTATCCTGCACAAAAAATGTCACAAAGAGGTAAACGCGGTAATCATTTACACCATCCACGACTTGATGTTGAACCGCAACCTCCTCCTACAAAGCGACGTAAAGGTCGACCTCCGAATGGCGGCGGCGGTGGGTTGGGTGGTGGTCTTGGTGGTGGAGGTAGTGGCGGTGGCCCCGGTAATAATATAAATTTTCCCGGCACCCAAGTTAATGCCATTTGTGTTAGACCGATCATAACAAGTGGTACGATATCTACAGACCTTGATCCCAACCAGCACTCAACCGTTGGCGTTGACGATATTATAAGTTCCACTAGTGCGAAAGCTGCTGGTAGTCAAGGGTCTTCATCTTCTGTAGCAACGTGGCAAGCACGATCTGTATCAGACATAAAAATGTCAAGCATTTACAATAGAAGCTCAACGGAAGCTCCAGCTGAACTCTATCGGTAATATCATCCATGCATAATAAAACTTCCTTCTATACATTCCATTTTTTATCCGTTTTCCTTGTAGTAAGGATCTCATAAGCGCGATGAAATTGCCAGACTCTGAACAATTAGCGAACTATGAATATCTCGTTGTTAACGATCAATGGAAACAAGAATGGGAGCGGGGCGTTCAAGTGCCAGTAAATCCCGATTCACTTCCTGAGCCATATGTTGAAGTGTTGACAGAACCCATAGTGCCACCTGCTCATGATTTTAAACTGTAAGTGATTTAAAATTATCCGTATAAACGGTTTTAATAGACAAATTAAACATTTTTCTTAAGTCCAAAAAATCGCTTCCTGCGAATAACTAAAGATGAAAACTACTCACCCGACTTGCATTGTCTCACAAACGTGGTTGCTCTGGCCGAAAACTCCTGCGCTTATGACATTGATCAGGTTGATGAATCATGGTTAAAACTTTACAATGCTGAGCGAAGACAGTATGGAGCTTTTTCGATCAGTGAAACTCAATTTGAGAGAGTTATCGAAGAGTTAGAAGTATGTCAACTAAACAAAAAGCTATCATATATTGTTAAATATACATATGTATATTTTTACTTTTAGATACGATGTTGGGAGCAAATTCAGGTCATTTTAAAGAATGAGGAGGGCCTCGGTATCGAATATGACGAAAATGTCATATGTGATGTATGTCGTTCGCCTGATTCGGAGGAAGCTAACGAAATGGTTTTCTGTGATAATTGCAATATATGTGTACATCAAGCGTGTTATGGTATTACTGCTATCCCATCAGGTATGATTAAATTCTTAGAAATACTTTTAAAAATATTTATTAATTATGGAAGAGTGTGTATTTTACTCTTGGTAAACTTAAGCTGAGCTGTATATATGTACAAAAAGGCGTCGCTGAAAAAGTTGCTAGCTACGCGACTTAGGGACGAGAGTTTTAAAAACTAAGCTTACAGTTGTGAGTACTCTACCAGTTTATAGGATTATATTCACCTCTCTAATTCTTGTTTTATGAAAACAACTTTAGTCTTAATAATGTTTGAGGAAATCAATCCTCAGATGGCTGGTGAAGAGGAGCTCTTTAAAAATTACTTAATTCTGAATATTATAAACTCTTAAAAAGAAAAATGTGTTCTTAAATGTGCATTCACACGCATCAACGAAAAAAGAAAGATATAAATATGTATGTATTTATTTTTTATTTGTTTTGTCTGCATTTAAAAATACTGACATTTAGAAATATTGGACAACGACTTCAAGTACATATATTGATTGATCCACGTTCAATTTCAGGCCAATAATGAAGCCAATTGAAATTTAATGCATTCGTTCCACCCTGCCATGCAAACTTTCTATCCGCTAATAAGAGATGTTCTTAGTCTTATGAATACCTGGCAGTACTTTTATTTTCATAATTCGAAAATCAATTTCGATTGAACCAGGACTCTTTTAATGAAGAAAATAATGCAATTGAATTTGACTACTATAAATTTCTTATGATGTAAAAATAAGTAATGGGCCTTATTACGGTTGTCGAATATTAGCCATCTATGTGTTGTACTAGATTAAAGAAGCACACAACATTATTAATGTAGTACACACTAACGATGACGAAAATTCGACATCAGCAATAAGCCAGAATATTAACATTAACTTTATTGAATACATAACGCTTAAAGAGCATCAAAAATATTACAGTCAAAATCTACCATGTTATCTATATTAAATTTTTAGATCCCTTTTTCTCCCTTGTTTTCCAACCTATTTTCTTCATTCTTTTACCAAATGGTAAACATTGCTGAGATTTAGTGACCCGATTCTATATTATTTGAATCGGTTCAGTTTTAAAGGAATAAAAGGCTCATAAAGTTGACACCAATACAAATACTAAAAAAACAAACGTACACGCTTTCACTTATGTAAGTATTGGTTCAAGCAAAGCGATGAGCGTGTTTAAGAGTACCTACATACATATGTATACGAGTAATAAGATTTTTTTATAAATGTTTGTATGCAAATTTATTTGTTTCATTGTTTTTTCGTGGGGAAGGGAATAAGTTATTAGGTAGTTTTTTCTGTTTAAATGAATGCAACTAAAATAGGTATACGTTCAAACTGGCGGTCGAATTTCGATCACTAGGCGTACTCTAGTGTTATGAAATCAGCCAAATAAATCGACATGAATATGTTGAAAAGAGTTTAACAATTTTAATGAGTTGTCAAAACCGGCTATTGATTTATTCGAAATAAAAACCATGTTCTTTTTAGGAATTTTTTAAAAAGGGATTTTCAATTGTTTTTGAATTATTCCACAAACAGGTTCTGCTTCATTTTTTAAATTTTATGCAATTACTTTTAGTACCCAGACAATATATAATAAAATAAAATCCCGGATTTTTTGAGGATTTTTTTTAAACAGAGGTTTCCACAAAATATAGTTTCCGAACTACTCCATAAACAGGTTCTGCAATAATCTTAGAAGATTAAAATCCCAGAATCGATTCACTGCTTACTCGAACAAAACCAAAAGTCGTGTAATTAGATGCTCTAGCAGACACCCTTTAGTTTTTAAATAAATTATATTTTTAGTATTTTTGCGAAAGCGGTAATATTTAAAGTTTCCAAGATACAGCTCTATGTCAAAATCTTAAAATCAAAAATTAGAATTCTTGTGTGCATGCTATTTCATTTTATCCGAATTCCATTTTAGTAATTGTTATTAAATCGGAAATATTTTCAATGTCTTCATGAATATGAGATCTAACGCCAATAGAGAAGACGTTTTAGCCTTAAAATTCTTGGAGATCGCTCTACCTTTTATTGTTGCATTACTAGCACACATGTTTAATAATATGATTTTTTTCCGTTGCAAAAGCACCGTGCGATAAGGGACAATTTCAGCATCTCTGAAACTATCAGACCAATTTTAATGAAATTTCAAACATCGATAGACCTGAGTTTGGAAAGGCACATACGTATTAAATTTCTTCAAAAGTAAGTCCACAAGGCGATAGGGCATAACTTCTGCCACTGAATTTCACGTGAACGAAATCACGGGTAAAGGCTAGTAAAGAATAATTACTTTTTTGGGAATATGGTTTGTGATAAAAGTTGCATAAAATACTTTTTAAATATGTTTTCCCGTTTTTTACATGTTATGCAAATCATACGGTGTTTGTTGTAATATTAACACCATCTGTAAAATGATTACGCCATACCTTGGTTTGAAATCAAGACAAATTCATAACAGGTAGACTCGCCTTAATTCGCTTTGCAAAAAACCTGATTTCTTTGTCAAAATCAACATCAAACTATATATAAATCAGACATAAACAAATTTTGAAAAACAAAACAGATCAAAATGCGAGGAGCAAAAAACAATCAGGTGAGTTGTCAAGACCACCTGTTATGAATTCGCCTTGGTTTGAAATAAATTCTGAATTACAAACGAATGCAAATTCATAACAGGTAGACTCGCCTCAATTCCCTTTCAAAAATATCTGCTTTCTTTGTCAAAACCAGACGCCAAACACTATATGTATATAAATCAAATACACAAAAATTTTGACAAACCAAACATAAAAATGCAAGGAGCAAAAAATAATCACCTGAACTGTAAAGACCACCTATTATGAATTCGCCTTGATTACAAACAAATCATTGTCTTGATCCAATAATACAGGTCTGTTTAATAGTCCAGTTGATTTTTTGTAGCGTTGTGATTTTTAATGGCCGAAAATTGTGAAATTGTTCATTTAGTACTTTCAAACTAATTTGACTTCTGCGTGTTGAACAATCGCTTTCCATTATATCTGAATATACATATATAACATGGTGAAAGTATTTTAAAAGAATACAACGTCTTAAGCTCGTCTTTAAAAATGACTACAGGTCTCGCTACATATCAAGTAATACACAATTTCGATCTCAAATTAAGAACGATTGCAATAACAGCTCGCAAATTAAACAATTTCCATGCAAAATGAAAAAGGGCCAACGGAAAAAAATTAAATAAGAACTAAATTGCAAAATGAAGTAAATTTTAAATTGAATGATTCTTAATACAACAATTGCAAAAAAAATAAATATATCCCAATGAAAGAAGTCCTAACAAAAGTGAAAGAATTCCTTATACAGAAAGTCTCAATAGAAATGAAATAAGAACAAAAGAATTGTATGAACCTCAATTTTAGGACAAATAAAATAACTCCTAAAGAAATTAAATAGGTCTCAATGAAATTAAATAAGACCCAATTCCAATATTTTAGCAAATTAAAAAGCCTCACAAAAAGTAAATAACTCCGCATAACAGATATGAAAATGTGATAGATAACTCCCAACTATATTTCTTTGGGTGTTATATTATTTGAAAATCATTTGAATGTAACTTCTGAAAAATAGGATTTTGCATAAAAGTTTGGGTTTTTCTCAACTTGAGAACTGTGTTAGTTCTTAATATATAATTGAAATGAAATTATTCCATAATAGTTAAATTTTTCATACTTTTATTTATTATTATTTATTTATTTAGTTCAAAGATTTAAAAAACTTTTGTTTGTTGAGGGTTTTTAGCTAGTCTATATACATGCATTTCATTGGTGCTTAAGCCAAATCATCAGTAGACCTTAAACCTAATTTTTAAATGTTTCAAACCTCTTTACTTATACAAAAACTTTTAAAAACTCAACGAGAGTTATAAAAATTACAATAGTATAAGCATAGTATGCTTTGAAACTTATTCAAAAATCCCAACAAACAAATTATTATATTCGATATGAATCTATTTTATTTTCTTTACAACCTTTTTTACAATTAGACGCCCTTTGGGTGACAATAAAAGTATTTAAGGCAAAACGGAAAATAAAATGTTATCTAGGTAATTATGAAATTTATATTAATCGAGATTGCCTCGATATCTTTTTTTTTTGTATAAGTAAAGAGGTTTGAAACATTTAAAAATTAGGTTTAAGGTCTACTGATGATTTGGCTTAAGCACCAATGAAATGCATGTATATAGACTAGCTAAAAACCCTCAACAAACAAAAGTTTTTTAAATCTTTGAAAAAAGATATCGAGGCAATCTCGATTAATATAAATTTCTTATTTATTTAGTATTATTTTAAATACTTTGATTTACAATAACATTTATATATATACTAAAAGTCGTTTAGCTCTTTTACTAGTTATTAGTTTTTACAAATTCTACAATATGTCTTTTAAATCTGTTTGGGTTATATTCCGCTTTCACGTTGGTCGGCACAGAGTTATAAAGTTGTAGTCCTTTGTAGAGCAGCGAGCGCTGCATTGCAGTTGTTGGTGCAATTTGCAGCCTAAAATTATCCATGTTTCTTAATTGGTATGGTTGAGCCTCTCTAACGTATATTATTTGTTCCTTTAGATATTCTAGTGATGTTCCATTTTTTATCTTTTAAATAAATTTTAGAGTGTTTAATTCAATCCTTTGTTGAATATTTAACCATTTAAGTGATTCTAACATAAAATTATAGGTGTGTACTGTATTGCTTTATTTTGTAACATTTGGAGTCGTTCAATTTGAGTTGTTCAGCACGAATATAATATTGTTGACCCAAAATCAAAGTGTGGTTTAACGATCGTGTTGTATATGTTTATTGCTGTCAATGTTGATATTTAGGTCCTTAAACGTTTCAAAAAGCCAATTTTTTTTACAAATATAATCAATATGGCTTTTAAAATTTAAGATTTTGTCGATTACAAAGCCCAAAGACTTAATTTGTTCTACTTTTTCAATTATTTCGTTATTAATTTTAAAGATTATATTGCTATTGGTGTTAATTTCCATAATTTTTGTTTTACCTTCGTTTAGCTTTAGTTTATTCATTTTTAACCATTATTCATGTCCTGTTTCAAATGCTCATAACATTGATAGTCCGAATCGTCTTCAGCACAAATTAGTGTATCATCTGCATACAGTATAATTTCACATTTGTCTATTACGTTGGGCATGTCATTTATGTATATAATAAAGTAAGGCTCCTAATATTGATCCCTGTGGTACTCGAAATTCATTATATATTTTATTAGATTTGATATTATTCACTTTTGTAATTTGTTTTCTGTGTGTGAGATATGAGTTAAACCATTTTAGTTCGATATCCTGGATGCCGTAGTTATATAGTTTTTGCAGTAGTATAGTTCTGTCTATAGTTTCAAATGCGCGTTTGAAATCAAAGAATATTTTTCTATTTTCCATCTATTTGTTATGTAATTTACCGATGTTTCACATGAAAAAATTTTCCTAAATCCCGATTGATATTTTGATTCTAATTAATACTCCAATTGATATTTTACCACTTTTTCGATAATTTTCTCGCATGGCTTAGTGTGTTTATTTTCCTAAATTCTCCACAATTTCTTGTTTTGGCAATCTTCTCAACAGGTGTTACCATCGATTCTTTCCAATTTTCTGGAAATATTCCAGTTGTCAGTTTTTTTTATTTATTATATCTAGCATGGTTTTTCCTATAATTTTCCAGCCACTAAGTATCATTTTACTAGAAATTTTATTATAGTCCGGCTTATTTTTTAGATTTGTACATATAATTCTTAATTCATCTAAAGTTATTGCACGAAATTTAAATTTGGAGTTTATCACAGGTATTTTGTTTATATATTGCCCATTGTTTATATTATCTCTTATTAATTTAAAAGTATTATTTAAAATATTTTTTTTGTACCGAAGAAAAATTTAATTTTCCATCACTAACTTAAAATACAATTTTCTTCAACTGTTTTTGACTTCCCTGCGATTTGAAACAAAAACAAAATGCTTGTTGTTTTTTATTGTTGTAGTACTAAACAGACCTGGGGGCAAATCACGGCATTCGATATCGAGTAAAATCCCATAAATAATTTTTTGAATTTGTTTGGAAATTCCGCTCAATATCGAATGCCGTGATTTGCCCCCTGTATTATTAGATCATGATCAATGTCTTCTATAATTTCACTAAAAATTATCACCAGTTTCTGTCAAATCAAAAATAAAACCTAAATTAAGGCGAATTTATAACAGGTGGACTTGATAGCCCAGCTGATAACTTTTTTTTAGTTTTATTCAAGGCGAACTATAGTTGGATGTCATTTATTTCTTTTGTTTACATTCAAGTTGAAAATTTTTATTTAAAAATTTAATTGTGAAAACAAAGAAAAATTAAACGAAAACTTAAATAAAAATATAAAAAAGAGTGTTAATAAAACTAATTTCCGATTTAGTACCCACAGGACCACAGGCCATCAAAGCATTGATACTTTTTATCAATGGAATTTTAATGTGTACTTACATCCGTGGAAATTTTTTGGGTGGGTGGTCATGCACCCACCGATTGACAACGGCGTTGAACGCCATTACGGATGACAGGAACCAATAATTGATAAGCGGATCTTTAAAACATTTCCACACAACAGACACACACAAAACAACCCTTAAAACAATACTTTTTAAAATAATAATTTTCAATATTTTATTTTTTCGCTTTAGTCAAATATTTGTACAATTTACTTTGATTTTACAAAAGCAAAATGCTTGTGGTTTTTGTAGTACTGTAGTTGTTGTAATATAAAGTTCATCTGTTATGAATTCTCCTTGACCTAAATTAAACAGAAATTTAATTAAAAAAATCATAAAAAATAACAAAAAATAAAATAAAAGAACTAAAAAACAATAACAATGCAAAATACGATTATGCAGTCCAAATAACAAAATAATAGTTTAAATAAGAAAAAAAGTAAACAAAAAGAGCGAGTGGGGGAATTGTCTAAATGTATTCAAATATGTATTCAAATAGGAGTGGGAAATGATTCTGTTTGGGGAGGCCAATGCTTAAAGTCAATTCAATGCAAAATACGCTCAGAAATTTTGTCAAATATGGAGACTATTCCATCTGAAAACCAAATCATTGTTTATTTTTTACTTTTAGTTACGTTATTTTAATTTTCTTATAAGAAGCTTACTCTAGTCTTTCGACTATAGTATCCATTTTTGTTGTTATGAAAGCATAGAGGACATAATATGTACATACATATCTACACAGATTATTTGTTTAATTACGACATACATATTTAAACAGCAATAAAATTTAATCCACAGGTCAATGGCTTTGCCGAACGTGTTCGATGGGAATTAAACCGGACTGTGTTTTGTGTCCGAATAAAGGTGGTGCAATGAAGTCAACCAAGTCAGGCAAACATTGGGCGCACGTTTCGTGTGCGCTGTGGATACCCGAAGTCAGTATTGGATGTGTTGACCGCATGGAACCAATTACAAAAATTTCAAGCATTCCAACAAGTCGCTGGGCCTTGTTATGTGTTCTATGTCGCGGAAGAGACGGAGCTTGCATACAGTGCTCAGTGAAAACGTGCAAAACAGCATATCATGTTACGTGTGCTTTTCAACATGGGCTGGAAATGCGTGCAATCATTGAAGAAGGAAATGCCGAAGATGGCGTTAAACTACGATCGTACTGCCATAAGCACAGTGTTAGTAAAGGCAAAAAGGAAGCCAATAGCAAAGGTGTAAGCAGTACCAGTTGTAAAAACCGATTGGCTGCTGGGCTTGGCTCGGGCGCAGAGGATGATGATTGCCGAAGACGCAAGAGTCGAAAATCTGACATGACATCGGAAGAGCGTAATCAAGTTCGCGCACGTCGTTTACAGGTAAGTTCTACATTACTTGAATGAAATATCTATTCTTACAAGCTTTTTAAAATAATTTCTATTTTTATTTAATTTAAAAAATTAGGAAGTTGAATCTGAGTTTGATAAACATGTAAATATTAGAGATATTAGTTGTCACCTTTTTGATGTCGACGACGATGCCGTTGAGGCCATTTACAATTACTGGAAACTGAAAAGGAAATCGAGAAACAATCGTGCACTTATTCCCCCCAAGTCAGAGGATGTGGAAATGATAGCTCGAAAGCAAGAACAGCAAGATCTCGAAAATCACAAGTTAGTAGTGCATTTGAGGCAAGACTTGGAAAGGGTTAGAAATCTTTGTTACATGGTTAGCAGAAGAGAAAAACTTTCACGTTCTCTGTTTAAACTCCGCGAGCAAGTGTTTTACAAACAAATATCTGTTCTTACTGATACAAATATGCCATCAAATGAAACTAATGAAAAATGCGATGAACAATTTAAAAATGCAGTAATCTATGCCAATGATGGTCCGACGTTATACGACCGCTTTTATTCATCATGCGACAAAAATACACCCACACAGTACCAAAGTTTAGAATATATTTTGGAAAAACTACTGGGTAGTGCCAAAAATGGGCCAAAGTCTGGCGCAAAGGCCTCAAGAGCCTTAACCTCACCTTCAAAGCGTGCTACCAAGCAAACCGTACAATCTAATTCAGCATCGACATCAGGCGGTAGTACAAGTTATTCGGCTGGCAAATTGGCGGCAAATAAAAAAGTAAATAATGGAGGTGTTATGTCTAGCAAAGCAGCATCTATTATTTCTGCACCGAGTGAGTCTTTAGAAAAACAGATAAAGAAACCAGTTAATAGACGTACTGCCGCAAGTGCATCAACAACAGCAACGTCGTCTTTAACAACACCGACTTTGGGACAACGCTTAAATACACTTCGAACATCATCAAAGGCGTTAAAAGCAACAAAAAACTCACCAAACAGTTCTGATGAAAGCTCTTCTTCATCAGGTAGTTCGTCATCGGATGATGAAGATTCTTCATCGAACAACGGTTCCAGTTCAGGAAGTGGATCCAGCACGGATACAGAAAGTGCATCTAGTTCAACAGATTCTGAATCTTCATCAGTGAGTGGTACTAAAGCTAATTCGCCGAGAGCAAATAAGTCTCTCAAAAAAGGAAGTCCATCAAAGAAAAAAGGTAATTCTAGCTCCATCGAAGTGGAAGGAAAGCAAAGAAGGAAGAGTGTCGCAAATTCGAAAATCGAAACCGAATCCAAAACAATCTTAACAAAATCTACCAAGAACTTTTCCAAAGTTGAGGTTACAACAGTGCTCTCTAGTTCCAGTGAAATTGAAGCAGAAACAAATAAAAAGAAACAAAAAGCTTCAGTACCTGTCAAACAATCCGGTAGCAATATGTCTGAGCCAGAAGCTAGTGTTACAAAAGCAACATCACATAATTCATCCAACTTACTTTCATCTCAATCGGAGACCTTGAAAGATTCACATGAAAAAGATCCGGACAGTTCATTCAGTGATGAAAGTATAGAAGTAACACCAAAGAAATCTAAAAAACAGTTATTAACTAAGTCAATGGAAGGAAGTAAGGATTATTTTACAAGAAAGAAAGTCACCGAATCATCAGTAAATCGCAAAGTAATTGAACAAATTTATTCCGATTCCGAAAGTTCTTCCGAGTTGGATAACAAAGAAAAAGAGGAACGTGCAGCTGAGAGTAATGTCAGTGATTCACAGAATCAACAAACTATACGAACTAAAGCGGCTATGAAAGAATTTACCTTGCAACAGCAAACGTGCAGCAAAAGACAAAAAGATCTGTCAATATGCGCAATGTTGGACAAATCAAAAGAAATGCCTTCAAACCCACACAAAACTCCTTACGAAAAATCGCAAAAGCTGAGTTCTGATTTACTCGTCGTCCCTCAACGGCAAGCAGCTAAAAAAGCATCAGAAAATATGAGATCAACAAGTTCCAATATAATAACTGGAAATGCGATTTCGTCGTCGTTGTCTACTACTTCGAGTTTAGGAATATTACAACGCGATCTTGAAACAAAACAGCGAGATACGACAAAACAGAAAGAAAGTATCAGTGGTAAGTTTGACGAAAAAGGCGAAAAGAGAAGTAGTATATCTAAAAATAACGACCAACAAATTGATAAACCAGCTGTAAACAAACGTGGGCGTCCCCCAAAAAATATAACAAAAGACGCTACCGAGCCTAGTCAACCGCAATCCACAATCGATACTTCCGAACAAACGGTTGCCCCAAGCCGAGTGAAGGAAATTCAAACATCAAGTGATCACGAAAGTAAAAAAGTGGCATCATTACCTACTCTTCAGATATGTGAGAATAAAATATCGCAAAGAAGATCATCCACTTTCGATTCTTCAAAGTCAAATGAAAATACTAAAAATAATATACTCGTAGCGTATGTCGTACCACAAAGGCAAGCTGCAAAGAAAGCAGCAGAACAACTGAAAAATTGCAACAAAACTCCACAAGTCAATCCCGAAAGCAGCGTGACAGCGTCAAACATATCGGATGAAAAAGAACGTATTAACAACCTTGAAAAAGAAGTAAAACTTAAAACGCCTGAAGACCGAAATACTAAAGCAGCTCCGACGCGCCGTATGTCTACCCGAGAGACTTCCACCTTATCAACCAAGCAGGATACGGCAATAACAACGGCGACAGCAAAGAAAACACCAACTAGAAACAGACAACGTTCCAAAGATGAAGCTCTTCCGGCATCAATTGGGACCACGCCCAAACGGTGTGCTCAAACGGCGGATAAGAAGCGTAAAGTATCTATGACATCCAGTTCTGAGAGTGATTCTAGCTCTTCATCGTCATCGTCAGACGGTAGTGATAACAGCTCTAGTAATAGCGGGAGTAGTTACTCATCTTCTTCATCTGACGAAGAAATCAGTGATGTTGAGGAAAAGAGAGTTGAAGAAAAGACTGCTGACATATCAAAGCAAAATGTACGAAAATCACTTGACTCTAAAATTATGGTTTCTCAACAGAACTCAAGCACTGATACAAAAATATCTTCAAAGTTGTCTTCTCAAAAGCAACTAAAGCGAAATTCGAGCAATTCTTCCAACAATGACGAACAAAGTCCAAATAATTCAGGCATCCTAACACGTAGAAAATCATCCCTTCTCGATGAGCAAAAAGCATTTGACAAGAAAAATACTTCCGAGTCACAAGCTGAATTAAATCTAACATCCATTCCACAGCCTCCATCTCCATCCCCAACGGCAACTCCAATAACTGTTACATGTACCGAAGAATCGTCGAATAAGGAAGAACCAAGGAAAGAAATTAAGGAAGTGGATTTCAATAAAACCAATGAAATCATAACAAGTATCGATTGCGTAAAACAACAAAAACTTTTGAAGTCCCCAACCGTTCATGCTGCAATACAAATAACCACGAAACCCGAAGATCGATTTGTTAACTCAAATACACCAAACACAAGTAAATTTGAGGAAAATTATCAAAATACGAATATTAACACAAATGAAGAGAAAAAGAAAGATGAAGACAATATTATGGAGAATTTGGAATTTAAAGAGACTTCATGTGAAAATAGTAATAATTCCAAATGTATTGTTGACAAAACTGCTACAATTAGTGTCGATGTATGTTCTGAAGTTCCGATGGATATTGATGAGGAACTTACAACTGCACCAACACACTCTAGTATGCCGTCTGGCGAAAATACATCTTTATTAAAAACAGACGAATTGTTGATTAATCTCGATCCACCTGCCGCTCCAATGCCTCCTTCACCTATAGCGACGTCAAACTCCAGTTGCGAAGAGGACGATCAATCTAATGGCAGCAATGAAGGTCAGGAGAATTTCGATTCAACTCTAGCTACAAAATCTCAAGGTCATCGAAGACCTATTCCTGTCAGTCCTCCAATTTCTGCAGAAGAAGAACATACACATCACACTCAACATCTTTTAAATGAGATGGAACTTGTACGAGCATTGGAGGAAGAACGTAAAAAGGATTTGGCTGCTTCAAATGCAGAGGAGATAAAGTTCACCGAATCCAAATCTCCAGGCGTTGCAGTCATTGCTCCAGAGCCATTAGAAATTATAGATCTTGATTCAAACTCAAATTCGGAGCATGAAACAACTCCTACAAAGCAAGCTTTAATCGTTCCAAACTCACTTGAACTGAACTCCTCACAATTGGAGACCTCTTCGTTGGCTTTTGGCAAAACCACAGTTGACTCAAATGAAAACCAAACTAATATCGATTCCTTGCAGCAAGAAACTAAACTTCATTCATCAACACCTCTTCCAATAACGTCTCCGTCTACTCCTAAAGTTATATGTGATCCATTACCTATAAATACGCAAACTTCATCGATTGAAAGTGGTCATCATCCTATCGTAGATACAATACTAGATCTTGAAGACAATGCTAAGAAGAAACAAGAAGAAAATCAGCAACAACTGCATAGTTTTCCTAATGTGTTATTAAACACATCGCCGTTTGACAGTCATTCAGTCGCGCATGTGTTGGATCAACATTCCGAAAGTTTAAACAACCTTCTGACAAATGAGAACAATATAAGAAAAGATGCTTCGGAAGAAGATAGTTTTCAAGCCACGAGAAACCTTTTGGAGAAACTGCGAAAAAAACGTATTAGGGCAGACGAGCAGAAAGAACCAGATCTCATGTTGCCTCCACCAACACCGGCCATACCATCTGTGTTTCCTTTTCACAATGCTGCCGACCCAGAGGATATTATTCATGCTCAAAAAGAAAACGCTATGTCATCTCTCGATCTAAATAGTGCTGGTCATTATAACATAGAAAGCTCACAGCCATCACAAACATCACAACAGGCGGCAAATAGCCATAATTTGTTGGTTAGTTCATCACCAAATACTGGACCATCGAACAAAGACAATAGCTTAGATATTTACGGAGCTATTCCTCACAACAACTCAGCTGATGCAGCAAGAACGTCTACCAATTCAGACAATATCTGTTCGATTAGCAATACCTTGTCTCTTTCTACGTATATTGAGGGAAATGTTCAAACGATACAGACTCACACACCACAGCCGCAACCTCAACTACCAATTTCACCCATGCAACAGCATTCTTCTCAACATACACCAACGCCACATCATCCCCATCAAGGTGCAACTCCCAATTCCAACTACAATCAGCAACAACAAGCACATACACCAGCTCAACAAACAAATGTAGCAGAACTGGCATCTCTAATACAAAACGAGCTTGCAAGTCAAGCAACCCCTTCACTTAATAAAACCCCAACAATCGATTCTTTTGGACCAAAACAAAACAATACAATGTCTTCCAATAATGTTCCAGGCGAACGAGTTGCGGGTACAACGCCTGATTTCGTTGATCTGCATGCAGCCGCAGCAGCTTCGAAAGATTTCATATCGTCGGCATCGATTAACAGTAATAAATTGGTGGTTGATTGTGACTTTGACGAAAACACACGTATGCAGTCTCCATACACTATGCAAGCAAACCGTATCTGGAATGAAAATGATTTGATAGCAGCTAGAAGATCCACATCACCAAGCTCAGTTTCCGAATCAAATGATCAGCCCCCGATTGTTTTGCAACCGCAACAAACACCAACAATTCAACATCAAAATCCAATCCCACCATCTCATGTCCAATCGCAACAACATTCAATTGATCCCAATGTTCTTAATAGTAGCAGCGGTAGTGGCAACAATACCAATGCAATTAGCAAAAATTCATTCTTTAATTCAATAAACAATTTTGCATTGACATCATCTTTCCAACAACATCCACTCCAAACACAGAATCAACTCAATCAACAAACGCAACAACAACAATCTTCTATAACAAATGGAATAGATTCGATGATATATAATCAAGGTTATAGCTCCACAGCAACGACTCCTACTTCCCAAGGAACACAGCAACAACAACAGCAACCCAACGTTCAGCAACAGACTAGAACACAACAATACAATGGGTCAGTGGGTTTGTTTCATGATTCGCCCTCAACCCTACCTAATATTAATCAAATTCCATTTGTTTCAAATGATGGAAACACGGAAACTGGAGGA
The DNA here is from genome assembly GCA_956483585.1 of Gymnocheta viridis. Taxonomy (NCBI): domain Eukaryota; kingdom Metazoa; phylum Arthropoda; class Insecta; order Diptera; family Tachinidae; genus Gymnocheta; species Gymnocheta viridis. Next base: position 120,639,651 of record OY101442.1, read on the forward strand.
AGTGCAATGTATCCCGCTGGATCGGGTATAGGAACTAATGTTAATACCGGATCTAATGCCAGCAATATGCAGTCGCGTCCAGATTTGTATAATTCAAACACAGCGATTGGTAGCACGAATTCATCGGGCGTTCAGTATGGTGGTGCAGCGTTTACATCTTCAACGCACAATATTGCACTGACAGCAGCAATAGTTGGAGTTTCAAGCGCAGGGACTCATGTCGATCACAATTCGCCCCGTCAACATCAATTGCGACCTTCCCATCAATTTAATTTAACTTCGCCAAATAATGCTAACACTGGAACATCATTTAATAGCATGCATTTGGGAAGTTGTGCAGAAAGTATGATGACCAATTCTCAACAGACCCCCTCCCATCACACAACACCAACTAAAGACTCTCCCACAAAAGCAAACCGTTCTTCGTCTCGTTATAGTCAACAAACGCAACAATTGCGAAGCTCACATAAATCTCCACAAGTGGCACAGCACAAGTCACCTGGAAAATCTCCCAGGCAAATGGAACTGCTAAGCAAACAGCTTCAACAGCAGCAGCAGGGGCACTCTACTTTGACGGAATATACAACGTTGAGTAAACCCACGAAGTACGATCCATTGACGCATACTTTAGCAGGAAAGCCTCGTCAAAGAGCGCCTCGCGGTACGGGAAGCGGAACTCGTGGTAGAGGAAGAGGACGGGGACGTAATCGTGGCGGTAGTATTCCTAATGCGCTAATACCCCTACCAATTCCAATGTCAGAATATGTGAGTGCAGACAATCTTGTTGGCACACCGTTCGAGTTCAGCTACGAAGAGGAAATGGGAGCACCAGGAATGGAAAATCTGCAGTCTCTTCGCGACCGCCGTCGTTCTTTTGATTGCAGGAATGCACAAAATCCAGATAGTCTAAAGTATCGCAGTCCCAGCTACAATGCTGGAGCTTGCAAAGTTCGGCACAGTGCTGGAACAACGTCGGTAACAGCTGCTACATCTGCAACTGGAACGGAGTCAATAGTTAACTGCAATAACAACCTAAAAGGTAGTACGACTAATCTCCATTCTATTGTTCAGCCCATGTTGCCAGGTCCAGTGGATATGCGAACCTATAATCTTGGATTTGAACCTCAACATTCCAGTGCGTCTCAAGAAGCATACAATAACAATTTACTTGGAGCATTCGATTCGGGTACAGCTGACCAAACCCTCTCAGAGTTTGACGAAGAGGATGAACGTGAATTTCAATCAGCTTTAAGAGCGACTGGAACGTCAAGTTCAATCAGCACAAAGCATCATCAACTTTCTATGGCTTCTTCAATCAATACATCTTCATTAGGAACAGCGAATACGGTTCATTCTTTAGCCAATGTCAACAATAATGTTATTCAATCATATTCCCAAACTATGTCCTCGACATCGGTTGGTGGCCTTTCAAACGTTCAAATGTCGACACCAAGCATTGACGTAAAAAGTCTGAGCATAGCTGCGTCCACCAAAACCTGCCCGACGACTGCAATTACGACCGCCATGAGCTCAGCAGAATTGGTGACAGATTTACAAACGTCAATGGAGACAACATCCGAGGATGTTTCAATTGACTCAGATACTACTTTAACTACAAAGGCTTCGCTATCCGATTCTCGTAACCAACTGAAACTAAAGATCAAGGGACCTTTAGCCTATCCAGATAATTATAGCAGTTCAAATGCAATTACACACACGTCTACATCAGTGCAATCCAATATAAGTAATGTCCAATCTATGGCATCTACTAACGCAACTATTAGTGCTTCTATAAGTGGAAGTGGAACAAATTCACGTAGGATGCGTAAGAAGGAACTCCTAAGTTTGTACGTCGTACAGAAAGATAATAATGGAGACGATTCTTCATGTGGGTTGCCTCTTACAGACTCGAATTTGCTTTCAAGTGTAATAGAAACTGCAAGAAAAACGGAGAGTGTATGTAGTGAAGCGGATGAATACGGTTCCGAATTTGCCACTGTGTCAGGGAGCAGTAAACGTTTCAAAAAGAATTCTAGTCGTGAGCTACGCTCTCTTGATATAATTGCTGGGGATATTAACGACCCTACGGGCTTAAATCCTGGAGTTGATGGTCGAAGACGAAGTGGTTGTTCATCAGGAAGTGTAGAAAATAGTGCTGTAAAAATAGGCGCTGCTTGCAGTGCTGGAAAAAGGCGAGGGAGAAGTAAGACGCTTGAAGGTGCTGAGGATGAGCCTACCCCAAAATTGAAAATCAAAATTAGAGGTTTCACGGAAGGAAATGCCAGTGCTACAGCAACGGTCGGCAGCTGTGAAAGTACTTTTAATAATTACGAAATAGCACGCCGATCTGTTGCATGTCCACCCAAAAAGCGTTTGACCTCAAATTATACCCCCACATTGGAAGATCTAATGCGAGATTCTATGAACTATCGTGATCAAGTTATGCAAGAGTTTGGTGGAGATGACGATGAACGTACAAAACGTACATCCGTTTTTACTAGTTCATTATCGAAACCCCTTATTGAACCACCACACTTAAAGAAAAAGTCTAAAAAGGAGAAAAAAGAGAAAAAGCGGCACAAAAACAAAGATTTTGAAGATAACGGTAGTTCTCTTGCCGTTGCAAAAAATAACAGTATGATGACCACATTAATCGAACAGCCCACAAGTGCGTCTCCAGGTGAACCGCCAAAATTAATATTGCGGATCAATAAGCGAAAGGCAGAGTCAACGGCAACAGATGCAAGCAGATCTTCGCCGGCAACTGGGGCTACCACATTGTCTCCAGAGGGGCCATCTGCACCCATACGACTTAAATTGGCACGTGTGGCGGAAGGAGGTGGCTATGTGATAGGCGACAAAAAACGTAAAAAGGGCAAGAAAACGAGCTTAACAACACATACTGAAGAATTGGCAAATCCAAATTCCAACACAAGTTGCAGCAACGCAGTGGCTACACCTGCTTCTGTAAACGATCTTGATAAGTATTCTGAAGACGCAAATGCTCGTATTGGAATGACGACATCACCAAATCCTACATTTTCAAATTACAGTGGTGGTGATGTAGTCGTAGCTGAACCTCCATCAATGACGGAAACTGTATCGGATGCAGCTAAAGATTGCAGTACACCTTCGCCCTGTCTTGTGATTGACTCGAGCAAAAGCAATGACATTCACGATTCATCTAACACAGCCAGCTCTTTGAACGACATATCCGCGCCCTGTATTTCAGAATCTATACATTCTCAAGCAATTACCCCAACTGTAACTATGGTATCACGAAATTGCAATGACAACAGCAACAGCCATTCCTCGTCAGTCGTGAGTAGTCATAGTCGACTTAGTAATTCCAACTCAAATTCTCTGTTGAGCGTAACCCATCAAAGTCAAACTAGCACTGGGAATAGCAGCAATACTACCAATCAGAACAACCCTACCAACAATACAAACAACAGCACTAGCAACAGCAACAGCGGTACTGGCAGTAGTAGCATACTTGCTTTGCAAAAGAATTGTGAAGTTAGATGATGATAAGTAGTTGGTGGAATGTACGGATAAGAATATTTAAAGATATCTTTGGGATATGCACGTACGTATTTGCTCATTATTTTGTGGTTACTGCTAGAGTGCAACCTGCACAAATTGTTTTATACAAAATTTATCCAAGCAATACATTAAATAATTCTTAACAAATAAAAATAAATTTTGATTATTTCTTGTATATAGACTTACTTGTATGTGTTGCAGCTTGAAGTTTTGTATATTTGAAAAAAAATTTAACTTTTTACACCTATTTGAATATATTGGAACGAAGTTCCTTATTTAATTGTATAATTCTTCTAAAGCAAGCTTAAGAAGCAAAGTATTTTTGTTGTTCAGTTGAATTACGATTTGTACCGAAAATCACCCACAATTTTTCGATGAGCAAATATCGGTTGTTAGTTACCACAGCAAAGATGAAATATTTCCTAATAAACCAATATAAATAATAATTGTAAACTAGTTAAATTAAGTGATGGTATATTTATCATCTTACACAATTGCAATATAAAATATTGTAAATTGGTTGCAATATTTTAAATTCACTTTAACATATTATAACACTTTTGTATATCCATCTATTTGGAATGATATACTAATCTACTACTTATGTATGTATGTATGTATGTATTATCGAATAGAGCAGCAAGTCTGTTACATATATAATTTTTTCATAGCTTAAAAATAGGCAAGGAAATAAAAATCTTCTCATGTAAAAAGTACCCCTCTCTATAAAGTTGCAGCAAAATACTATATTATAATACAAATTAATTTTAGTAAACATTAGTAAAATTTTAAGAAACAAAAAGATATTTTATTGCTATAAGTAAAAAAGTTTTAAAACTGTATCGAAATGTAAATATATGTAACTGTAATAGTAATATTAATAATAATTTTTAAAATTTATAAAATAAAAAATAAAATAAATTCCAAATCAGATTATACTACTCTTTAACATAAATGAATAAATAATGTATGTATGAAAGACATACAAATTTATTGATAAATAAATTATATGTAGAAATCATATTTAATTAGTTGTATACATTGTATATGTGTAAATATTAATGTAATATTACAATTATTATGTATAATTAATTAATGTTCGTTAGAAACAAAACAAAAAAAGAAATATTGTCAAAGCAAATAAGCATTATCCGCAAAATATTTTATTAAAAAATATGATTAAGATTAATTTTAGTATAAATTAAAATTTAAACAACAAAAAACTTGAAAATAAAACAAAAAGCCTTATTAACAAAAAATTTTAGAAAATTAAATAATTTCTTATAAGTTCAATGGGTACTAATTGATTAGCTGCAGTAAATTTAAAGCGTAAGTGTAAAAATCAGGTGTACCGAAATCAAACAGTAAAAATAATTCCAAATGAAATGTCAAAAACTTAAGCCTAAACATGTCCCAGTAGAACACTGCATTTGACCACTGGCAATTAAATCACAAAATATATTAAAATTTCAAAGAAAAGAAACATTTGACCAATTTACAACTTATTGTTTGAGTTTTAAGCTGTATTAATGTAGTCGATAATTTTTACAAAAACATGTTTCAAAACAAAACAAATCTTTATATAGAAATTACCAAAAACATTTATACAATATACAATATGTTGTGAATTGAACATAAATTTTTTATGTGTGTTTATAATGGTTATTCATTTGCGGAATTGTTGATTTATCAGAATTAAATATCAATTGTGATTTAAATCGTTGTCAGGATATTACTCTCTATTGGATTGCGATGCGAAAGAAAATTTAAAATTGGTACGAAGTCATACTATTGCCTCACTGAAGTTTTTAATTGACTACTTTGTGTTGGAAATAAACAAAACTAACGCGAAAATTTTAAATTATATTAATTAAATTTTCTCTTGGTTCTGTTGAATCAAATTTAAATGTACTTCAGCAATAATCGATCACAGCTATAAACTTTGCTAACACATACTTGTTTCCAACCTATTGTACGAATTGTAAGTTGTACAAATGTTGTCATTTTCTATATAAACAATTGCTTAGAAACACGTTTGTCTGGAATTTACCAACAACATTGATACAAATTCTACATGACGTTGTGAATTGAGCAAATATTTTTTTTAATTTATAACCCAATTGATTTGTATTCTTGTGTTTTTAATACACAATATTAAATAAATGAATTTTTATAAAACTTCTGGCAACAAAATCCCAGAAGCTGTAGCTGTAAATATATTTTTGGACACGATAAGATGTTTTTGTTTTTTTCCTCAATATTTTTTTTTTCATTTTTCGAATGAAAATATTTTTGTGTTCGGTTCCATAACGTGGTCCTGATAATTTTCATATGTTGAACTAGAAGGCTACAAAAATGTTTTCACCTAATAAGGATGTTTGCCAAACTCCACATAAAATATATATCAGCAACATTAATTATATTGAGAGTTATCATTTGTCAAATTATACATATGTATGTATGTATGTACATATTAAACTGCAGAATATAAATACACAGTATTATTTTTTTGTATCGACATTGACTTTTGTCAATACAAATCGATGGCTTGTCCAGACGGTATGTTATGTTTGTTTTGTAATAACAATTCTCTACCAAAATATGTAGCAAAGAGTGTAGATGTTTTACCAATTCTTGTAAATGATATGATATGTCAAAATATCAAAATTCATGTTAAAAAATAAGCAAAATTTTTAAACATTTTTTGTATATTTTTATTTATTTTTTAATGTTAGTAAAATGCTTGCCACTTTTAATGACGAAAACCCTGCGGGTCTACCTTAAAACAAGCCGTTTTAGCACCACTGGTAGAGATGTACATGGAAGTTTATTTAGTAAAGACAAAAACCTTATTCCAATGTTGCCATGCATTTATATATCTTACGGAAAAATACCTGATGCGTTCATAGTATTGCAATAAAAAAATTCATAAGCATTTGGCAAAATAAAATCAGCAGCCCCATAACCAATGGTTATTCCACGATATGTTAACGCAAATATAAACCCAATGGTTCGTTTAAATATCAAATAAATTTTTATTTTTTCCTTTTTTTTAATTAAGATCATTTGTATAATAATATAATGGCAGGAAAATTTTGTGAAATGGCATAATGTTACTTCCTGTTTGTAAAGATTTCATCGAAATAACGAAAGGAATTTCTTTAAAATTAAAAAAATCCTTCTGTTTGCAATATTTGATAAAAATTTTCCTTGAAGTTGCCCATTTTTTTTTTTAAATATCACTTGTTTAACAATACTATATTAAATCGAAATTTGAAAATCTTTAGTAGAAGCATAAAATTTTAATTTTAAAGTTATATGAAATCTCATTTTTAAATCATTCGTTTTATTAGAAAAAGTACATAAAACAGCTGGTATAAATATTAGATGTCCATTTTAAGCAAAAGGTGAAAAAAAATATTTTTTAATACACTATTGATAAACAAGTGTGATATGTACGTATGTATATACAAACAGAAGTGTATTTACGTACAAAGTTACATTAACAAAACAGTTTAATTTTGAATTGATCAGTGAATTTAGAAAAATTGTACTCCATATCGTTAACTTAAATGCAAGCATGTTGTTACAAATTATTGTAAGAATTTTGCAGTTAGTCTTCAAAAAGGATAATTTGCATTTATACTAACGACATACGTATTAGTTTTATTATTACGATTTTACTTTGCCAGAGAAAAAGGATCAAAAATGATGATCATATAAGAACGTGACATGTGAAGGTGCATTCTCTTTTTAACTTTTTAGTTTTTTGAGTGAATTGGTATCACAAATTTGTGTCCAAATGGACTTTTGTACTTAATGCCAGCATCACGATAAAATTTATCTGGTATTGCCAAGTTACACAAATACAATTTACCGCAATTGTTGGATGATATGCCATTTAATGGTAGTATTGGCATAATCCCATATTTAATAGAAACGTCTTGAATGCCATTTGGTGGTGGGTCAATTGCCAAAATAGATGCCCTTCAAATAAATTGTTTAGATTCAAGCATATTGTGATAAATGGGAGCAAAAAATTACCTGTTTTCACTTAGCCATTTTTTTAAATCACTTGACAAATTTGAAGTACTTGTCGCCAATATCACAAGATCAGGAGTAGGTAGCGCTACGAAACAAAATAATTTTAAATAAATAAAGAAATAAGTTTAAAACATGTTCAGTACCATTTATAGAGTAAACTACGGTATTGCCTGTGGCTTTGAAGAGCGATATTTCTATACTTTTTTCTTCGATATTAGGATCTTCCTCCAAATATAGTAATACTTTTAGACCATGCGAAGCTAATTGACGGCCGGTAGAAGCTCCCACATTGCTCGATCTGTAAATATAATAAACAAAAGGTTAAAACTGAATAAATAAAATTTCAGTATATATTGCCTAAAATGATCAGACTTTTCACAAATAATTGCAATCGTAGGCCACTGATGACGATTATTTGGGTTCAATCGGCGTGCACCTCCCAATAGCAGTATGGCTAAATCAGTTGTTCCACGCGCTAATAAGTCTAGTTGACGCTGTATCGACAGTCCGCATTTTTGAGCACATGATTCAATTTTTGATCGTACAAATGTTGGTATCGTAGGTATGATAAGGCCTTCGTCGGTTACGAAATCTTTTGATCCATCAAAAAGCGATTCTATTTGTCTCATTTCCGCCGGTTCGCTTTCGATAACATTTTCATCGTGGCGATACTTTTTCTGCTTCTGCGCTGAAACGGCATTTTGTACAACATCAGGATTTTTTCCTGCTTCTAAAGAATTCCATATGGCTTGCTTATCAAAAAGTGCCAAATTGCCCTCGAAATCAAAATCCTCATGAAGTAGTGGATCATCTATTGAACCAGCAAACGTCTGATTATGCTTGACACTGTTTTCTCTACGTAATTGCTTGTTTCGTTGCTTACTACGACCACCATTCCCATTATTACTAGCACCGTTGTTACTGTTTACATAACCATTACTACCTCGTTGCATTTTATTATTTACTTGGCCAACGCCATTTCCACTCGAATACGATGCTCCATTGTTTTGATTGTTGTAGTAAGATTCACTACTCTGTACAATATCAATGGGTTTACTGCTTGCTGCAATGCTGTTGCTGCATGTTTCATCATTACAGCTATTTGACATGGAACACAATGAAGCTGAGCAACACGCACCTGATATTCCTGATGATGCCAAACGTACTTCTACTTTATGGGGAATCAAATTCCCAAAAAATTTTGCAACACTGTTGGAAGTCAATGTAGATGCTTGCGATGGTGGTGTAGATTTCGAGCTGCTGTATAAAACCTTTTGCGAACTTGATGCCCTAGATATAATTTTGGTGGCGCTATGAAAAATTATATTAGCAATTTGAAAACTAAATAAAATTACCACATTACCTAGTATCAGAGTTTGAATTTGTGTAAATCCTCATTTTTGTCAACTTGTTGCTTAATGTCGAATTTAAATCGGAATACTCGGTTTGTTGATCAGAAGGTTTATACGTTGAACTACTTTGAGTTGATGCAAAGCTACCAGCATTAGCAAAATTAGGTTGTTTAACAGGTGTAGGCTTGTTTATAACTGTAGGTGTCATGGAACTTTGTCCATTGTATGATGTTATTAAGGATATTTTTAAAATATCCGATGACCGTAACGTCACTTCAGCATCTTGCTTTCGTAGAGGAACACCATTTCTAAACGCTCGTATAATTGTTATTTCCGACGGAGTACACTGTGATATGATTCCCTGAAAAACTCCCAGTTTCACGTCACATTCAATAGAGACAGCTTTTCCTGTCCAATCCTCGTCCATTTTATATATCGCCTAATCTCAATCAATAAGTAAAACCTATAACTAATTGTGCTGCGCGTGATTTCGAACAAAATTTTATTTTTTCTTTCTAAAACGATTATTGCCAATTATTTCACTTTTTTCTTAACTTTCGCTGTTGTATTATGAAAAAATGTCACAAGTTATTTTTCTCCCACAAAAAAATAAAACGGCTTACACACATATGTAAAAGTTTTTTGGGATAATAATAATATAATGATTTAATAAAATATTAACAATTTTCATTAATTTTTTTATACAAATGCCTTTATTTTTTATTTTTTTTTAATTAAATTTTTCACGATTTCTCCAATAGACATTTGCCACAAACTCAATATATGTGCATAGTTGTAGAAAACCGTACGGAAGAGTCTCGGGTAATTTTCAAATTATTATCAATTATATACCGTTGAATAGCTTAGGGGGGGCACGTTAAAGAAATTGCTACTCTAAATTTTCCATGAACTTGAATACTTATTCTCTGTTCATATTTTTTTTATAAAACGTCACAGCTGTCAATTCAATGAATTTCGGCAAGCAATATGTGCGATAACATCTTGGACGTATAACCGCAGATATAGGGAACTAGCAACACATAACAAAAAATTAGCAAGGAGTTTACTTTTTACAGTTTAACACTAGTTAACGCCGTAGAATATACTATTGATACACATATATTTATCTTGAGCGTAAAAATATTTAAATAAAATCCCTACCATTTTTTTAAAGAAATTTTCCAATAAAATTAATTTACGGCCACTGCTGCAAAAAAATATCTCCTTAAATTAAAATGAATTTAAGCCGGAATATTGCTTGAGCTTAAAACGACTAGGTAGCTGTGTACTTTATTTAAAAAGATTTGAGTTTTATACTACTACATAAGTATACACCCCTGAAATATTTGTTTTAAAACACAACCATGTTCCATCGCGCATTTACCGGTGGAATTTTAGGTAGTTTATCGTTTGTGTTGATTTTATTTGGTTCTTGAAACAAATCTCAAATTTGGAAGAAGCGTTTTCTAATTTAAAGCAAATATTATTAGATTTTATTTAATTTTTATTCGTTTGTTCGAAGAAGGGAGGAAAATGTCCGATGACGACATACAATATGTCAAACGACAAAGAACTCTATATTATGGTTCTTTAGAGGACGCCGAGCGTAAACGTATTTTAGGTGCTACAACGTCAAATACTGTTGTGTCAACATCGTCGCAGCTGGAAGATATTGACTCCGATGAGGATTACGAGGAGCAAAAAAAACACGGAACAATTGTTCCTCCACCTACTGCTGCCGTCCTTGCAAACAAAATCGACGATGACTACTTCGATTTGGAAACAGAAATTTCGAAGGACAAAGTAGCTCTACTTGAAGAATTTGAGCGTAAAAAACGTGCTCGTCAAATAAATGTTTCTACAGATGATGCGGAGATCAAGCGGAATTTGAGGCAGTTAAATGAGCCTATTTGTTTTTTTGGAGAAGGGCCGGCAGAACGCAGAAGGCGTCTTAGAGAGTTATTAGCCTGTTTGGGAGAGAATGCCATAAAACAAAAGTTAGCAGAAGAAGAAGAAAGAAAGCAATTACAAAAGGAGCAGGAAACTACATGGTACCACGAAGGACCTGAAACTCTTAGAATTGCACGACTGTGGATTGCCGATTATTCATTACCTAGAGCGAGAGAACGTTTAGAAAAGGCAAAGTACGCACTAACAGTTCCGAGTGCTACAAGAGCAGGACGGATGGTTGAATTACAAAAACGTCTACAGTCGTTGGCGCCACATTGCAGTCAAGTAGGAGATACTCGACCTTTGGGAGGATGCGCTTTTAACTTCGATTCATCCCTCTTAATGACATCATCCTGGTCAGGCTTGTGCAAAGTTTGGCGAATTCCAGACTGTAAGCTAGAACAGACTTTGCGTGGACATACGAGTTATGTGGGAGGTGTGGCTTTTCGTCCTGGAGTGTCGTTTGAGGAAAAAAACGTGGTTGCAATGGCTTCCGGAGGTCATGATGGAGCTGTTAAGCTATGGGGGTTTGATTCTGAAGAATCGATTGCTGACATAACAGGACATATGCCTCATCGTGTGTCGAAATTAAACTTTCATCCCTCTGGACGATTTTTAGCCACAGCTTGCTACGATGCTTCGTGGCGATTATGGGACTTAGAGCAAAAGACCGAAGTACTTCATCAGGAAGGTCATGCAAAGGCCGTACATTGCTTAAGCTTTCAATCGGATGGAAGCGTTATAGTTACAGGTGGCTTAGATGCATTCGGTAGAGTTTGGGACTTACGAACAGGCCGGTGCATAATGTTTTTGGAAGGGCACTTAGGCTCTATTTTCGGCGTAGATTTTTCTCCCAATGGCTATCATATTGCTACCGGATCTCAAGACAATACTTGCAAAATATGGGACTTGCGACGTCGTCAATCCGTCTACACAATACCGGCTCATGTAAATCTGATTTCAGACGTCAAGTACCAAAGAGACGGTGGGAGTTTTCTCGTAACGTGTTCTTACGACTGCACTACAAAAATATGGTCAAACAAAACGTGGCAGCCACTTAAAACACTTCAAGGCCACGATGGCAAAGTGGTCTCCATAGATATATCACCGGACTCTCAATTTATATCTACTACATCATTCGATCGTACTTTTAAGTTATGGTCTCCAGAAAGTTAATACCAATTTTGTTTTAAAGTTTAGGTTTCATTAAAAAGTTGTTAATTATCAATCTCAAAGAAATTTCATAATGCTTATAATTATTGTTAAATAATTAGTAGCAAATGTCTCAAAAAAATGTTATTACTGACTGAACATAGCCCAGAACCGAAGTATATTTATAAAAATATACTTTGTCCATAACAGAAACATAACACATTAATCTAATCGTTTGTAATTTTTGTTGAAATAAAATAAAAGCCATTGTTAAAAAATAAAAACCCAAATAATATTTTAATAATGTACATTAAAGCCGTTTTATTCTTAAAAACAACGCCTCCAATAAAAAGTACTCGTGCCGATCAAAAGTCCGAAATTTCAATTTACTAAACGGAAATGAAATAAATCACCCTTATTCCAGTTGGCGACATCGACTTCACGTCAATAGAATACCAAATAATTGGTTTTCGAACACAACTGACTACTATTGAAAGGCTCATGTTATTTTCTGAGAGAACAGAAATAGACTGCCAGTAGCACAAAATTGTTTTCGAGAGCGATTAGACAAGCTCCCATTTTTTGGTATTCTGTTAACGTGACATCGATTTCGCCAACTGGAATAAGGGTGAATGCATAGTTTATTTCAAGCGGGCAGTGTTATAATAACGTAAGAATTACATATATACATACATATTCATATTTCATATTTATGTACTTTTTATCGGATTTTCTTCCAATTCTAATTACAGAGTACCTCCAATAAGTGCAGTTGGCAGTATATAATTTAAAAATAAGCATATAATTAAAAAAACAAATATGTATCAAATTATTCGTTGTTTTTTCATTCCTTTATTGAATTTTAGTTAATTAATCTATTGTATATATATAAAATATTCGCTAAAAATAAGGACAAGTCTATTATTTTTGACTGAGATTATTTTAGTTTTCTATAATATTGATCGAAGAGTCAATAAATGCAATATAATTGAGTTAAACTTAAACAGTGTATAATCTTAAACTATATAAAATTGCACATAAACAAAAATTGCATTGTCACATTCTTTGAAACTACAAGCAACTTATAAACATTGCAAAAATTTGACACCAATAAATAATAAAAATTTATATTGACTAAACATAAGTATGTATGTATACTACATACTATATTTTTGCACAGTTAATAATTTTCTATAAACAATTTTTGTCACTTTAACTTGACCTTCAATTGTATTTTCAATGATTTTATCATTAAGATTTTGATTTTTTTTAACATTTTAATAGTTATTTTTAATAACTACTACACATATTTGAGTTTCTTGTGGTTTTATACAATATATAGCTGCTATTTTGTTAAAAATATTTCTTACAGACATTGTATGTTAATTCGTTATACGTTGTTTATTCCATATGAGTAAAGCCCGCAAATGAAATCATGATTTCCTGATTTATTATATTTAAAACACTCGTAATCTAAGGATTAATTTAAACATTAAACATATTATACTTTTTAAATTTCGAACAATTTGCAAACTTTAAAAGTATATAAATTGCTAAAAAGGCTTTACAAAAGTTAATATATCTGCATTTTCTTATATGTTTCTTAATTTTGTTTATATATTTTAAAATATAAAAATTTTAAAAACATTGAAATGTATGCTGTTGGAAAGAGTGATAACTTTAATTGCACTAAAATATATTTTTCTAAAATAGCGAAATATGTTGAAATTTAAAAAATAAACGCCTAATGATTATCTTAAAAATTAATATTATTCTAAAAAATTGTGATCTGTACATAAATGTTATCATTTTGATATTTTGCCGCCGCATTTCTGAATTGGCAAATTATTTAGTGTTCTGTTAAACAGCAGTATCAGGGGATGCTGCCCTTTGTTTTTGACAATCCGCTTCAGAAGATTTATTTTCATCATTTTCTTCCGGTGCTATATCAATACGGTGTGCTTTACTCCATACCACCAAATCCATTATAAAAGCTAGAAACATTATACTTGCGGTTATACCTAAGAAATAAAATTTCAGATTTCTTTGGGATACTCAATAAACTAAATAAAAAGTACCTAAGAAATAATATCTAAATGTGTCTGCATCGTAAAGAGAACATGCACCATGTTTGCCACATACCGATCTCCATATGAGACACGCTGAGTCGACTACTGCGCCATAAATGATTGGACAGGGAACATTACCAAACAGACCAATAGCCGATTGGATCAAGCCCATAGCCATTGATTTATCTGTGAAAATTATAAATTATGCTTCAGCTGCAATTTCATAAAAGTTTGTATTATATGTATGTATGTACTTACCTTTAGGATGTGTGCATCTCATAATCAGAAGCATACTACCCACCTCCGAAGTTGAATGCATAAAAACACAAATTGCGAAAATAATAATAAAAATAACAAAGTTTTTACAATTGCTATCACAGTAACCACTGGCTGCCTCGTATGAATTCATTTTATCACCATCGTACACTGCATGAATAAAACATAAATTAAAATTCAAATTCAATTAATTCTTTAGCCAATATTTAAATACTTACAGTCGGGAATACAAGAACATTGTGAAAAAACCGTATGATTATCTTCGCTGCGTATGTTTGCCACCGAACAACCAGCGTGGCAGGATGAAATGTAAATTTTTCCATTGACCCCACATATGGGCGCAAATTGTTCTTTATCACATGTACAATTAAGAACAGCTCTACATACGGGTTCGATTACCGCGGGTCTAAAAGTATGAATTTAAAATATAAAATGTCGCCGAAATTTCGGAGTGTGTGTATGTATATGTATATTTACTTACGATGTACTCGTTGCTGGCTTATAGCCAGCAAAATCGTACATATTACAACCAACAAACATAAGAACGACCATACCAGCAGAATAAACCAGCGCTGTTAAGGCTATCCATGCTGCGACTGCTTTTGCGGTTGGCTTATATTTGAATAAAACAAGTCCCGATACAACTATTCCTATACCCATGACCAGAATACCACAAAAGGCGGCTACCATATTGGCGTTGTATGGAGCCAAACGAAATTGTGTTTCTAGATATTTGGGCAAAAAGGTGTAGAGGCCAGCTATGGGCAGCAAATGAAACACGCACGAGGCAGTCCGAAACATTAAAATGTCGTTGCTTAACTGACGGCGAACAGTTTTTGGAAAATCTGATACATACATGAGTTATTTTTACTTTAAATTTGATAAGCAATTTCGTAATTAAATTTACCTTTCAAACGCGGTTTTTCCTCTGGCTCTAATGGCTTTTTTGCAGTTCCAGTCAGTTCATTTACTGCACCTGGTTGGGATTTATTACCACGCAATTGCTTAGGAAACGAGAACATCGCAATCGATGACAATAACATAAGGCTACCAATTACCACTGGTCCCAACCACCAGGCTCCTATCCAACGCGGGTCACTTGCATCAAAGCCTGGATTTGAAAAGTTTACATACCAACGAGTGCATACGGACCCTACAATGAAACCCGATGCTGGACCCAGAATTCGAACACCAATTGTTATGGCCATATACATTGCCGATTGTTTGCTGGCAACATTGTCGTCGATGTAGGGTATTCCCAAAGTAGAAACTGCAGTTTGACCGATGCCAGAACTAAGTAAACTTCCAAAAAATATACATAGAACAATAACAGTGATTTTCGAGTGAGATGCTTGCTCAAGCTTACGATCTTCGTTGCACTCTGTAAAAAAAATAATGATAATATTAAAATAAAAATTACACAAGCCAACAAACTGAAATTTTTCATGTAAGGTCTAAGGTTTCGTAGTCAAGTTGTATACACTTGGGATTGAGCTCCAATGTCTATAAATTCCTTTTTTTTAATTGACTCTGTATCTCGAGATTTTCCGTTATATAGAACAATAGCAGATGCTGTATCACATAATTTGAATTTACTCCAGAACTACATAGTTCTTTGATTAAATTAAAAAAAAAACTCACAGATGGATCGGAAACAAAATAACTTTTCATTTACGTCTTTGTTAATTTTTTAACAGTCTCATAGTTCCGGAAAAAAATTTTTAAAAACTCATTAAAATTTTAAACTGAAGAAAATTTTAAATTTTATTGTTAATGTGATAACTTCATATGCTAAAAATAAAATGAGCTAAAATTTATTAAAATCATTTTTGTTTAATTTTTATTTATTTTAAACTTGCAAAAATTAGAAATTAGTTTGCCATAATATGGTGATCCGATCGGCCTTGATATATTTAGTTCATGGTTTTGATATCTTGGAGGAATCGTTCACCCTGTACCTCAATACAATCACCTAGATTGTCAAGAAATTTATCTAAATGACTGTGCAAATAATGCGATTTGACACTCATATTTGCTCCTAGTCGTTGGAAATCTTGAAGGAAGCATTTTCCCTACTATTTCAAGATATTTGTTATTTCCGAGAAAATTCCTTACAACTGATACAGAGCTTGTCCATGCTTTATATTCCAATTGATTCATATGGTTTGTAAATTCGGCGTTGTTTATAAGTTAACGAATTTGTGGTTTATCGCAAATGCCTCCTTTCAACTATTCTATACTGAGACCAGAGAAAAATTTGCAAATGTATTTGAAGCAATCTCCGTTTGTATTTAAAGCTTTCACAAACTGTCTAATAAGTCCAAGTTTGATATGTACACTCACAATATTGTTACAGTAACGGACTGTACGTTATTCAAGAAGTAATCCGTTCAGTTATTTTTAAAAGAATAAACATTGAAAATTGTAAGCAATTTTATTTTTAACTGATTCTAACATTCATTAAAAAACTAAGGACATATTAATACGGAATTTCGGTTACAATCTTCTTTGCTCGCTTTATTTGATTTATTCAGTATTATTAAAAAATTAAATATTAATTATTTTCCTTTACCTGAATTATATATTATTATTATTATATTTACATTTACATATGGACATATGTAATACAAAAATTTTGATTGAGTAAAAATAGCAGAAACAGAAGCTTCTATTTTTGGGGAACTTGGGGTTAATTATTTGGCAGTAAAAATATCAGAAACAAAGGAAAAATCCTTTTTTAGGGGATTGTCATTTAATTTTTTAACATTAAAAATTAAATGAACTTTTGGTTAAATTTAAATGAAAAATGAGTAGACCGGTTTTTAAGTGAACCTTCATTTATTTTAAGTTACAATTTCAGTTAATTTTACGTACAGAATATTTTGAGTGTAGTGGTGGAAGGATAATTTTTTCTCGACTTATCAGAGGATCATGATTCATGAACGATGTTGTCTCCGTTTCCTATAGCCATATTTGTTCTCAACGGATACTCTTTTTGTATGCCAGTGATACTGATGTCACTTAATTGCGATAAATGAATTTTATATGAATAGATGCTACCACTGAATTGTGAATAACTTCACAACTTATCAAATGATTTTAATAAATTTTAGCTAATTTTATTTGTAACATATGAAGTTATCACAATTAAGAATAAAATTTAAAATTTTCTTCAGATTAAAATTTTAATCAGTCTTTTTTTTAAATACATATAAAATTTTCTTAGAAAAAAACTAGTTTTTTTATGAAACTTTCTGAATATCTCCGAAAATATAAGATTATTCAATAAAAGAAAAAAATTAGTTTTCTTATCGGTCACCACGCTCAAAAAGTGTAACTTGAATTAATATCAAAGAAAAAACTTGAATTAATATCAGAGAAAAAAAAATACTGCATAAATAAAAAATAAATAAATAATTATAATTGCATAAGTTGATAAAAAAATGCTATGCAATAGCTTTGCCGCGGCAGTCCCCGAGTGCCACACGTCTTTTTTTGCATTAATTCTACTTACATATGCATGTATGTCAAAGCGAAAAAAAATTCATGCATTTAAGGATTAACGCTTCAAATAAGATTAAATTTATGGTACACAAAACAATTGGCGGACACAAAAAATTAACTTAATTAAATAAATTGACGTGTATAAATTAAGTGTATTGGCCACTTTGATTGCCACATGAGAAGACAATAAATATTGGCATATTTTTAACATTTATATTGACGCATGGTTGCCTATCAATCGTTCACACGATTGCCGCACCAGAGTTGCATTTGATTGCGGAAAATCAACACAATATTGTCCTCGATTGCCGTAGGGGACAATAAATTGTGAAATCACACGATTGGCATATAAAATAGGCCAATAATTGGTGCATCGCGGCAATCGTGTGATCCTACCTTTAGTTTTTAGATCAATGTTGCAGCGCCTCTGATGTCAAGTAGGCGCATTAAATTTGTTTTAAGCTGTGTAGCCATGTTTTTATTTTACGTTATATAATATTTATTTTATCACTTACCTGTTGTAGAGTTCTGAGGATGGTCGTCAATATGACAGAGATTCAGTTCCATATGTCGCGCACTCATTATAGATGAGGTGTTGTGACCAAGTTCTTTCATTTGAAATGATGATGTGAAATTGTTTGGCACTTTTTTACTTAGGAAAGCTGTAGAATGTATCAGCTCTTTTCCAAATATAAAATGAGGTAGAGCGCAAGCAAATGCTGCAATTGAGAAAAGCACCATGCCACATGCAATCCAACGAGGACGATGGCCACGCCCAGCGTAATAAGTCAGTAACATTGCTGTACTTATTTGTCCCATTTCACTGGCACTGAGCAGAAGTCCAGTAATTTTGGATTTGATTTGAAACAGTTTCTCTATGGTGGTTATAACGGATACAAAATATGTCATATACATGCCCTGCAGTATGTAGGCCAAAAGAAAGACCACCATAAACGTATGAGTGGAAGCTAAACTACCGGCCCATTTCGGTGTACAGCCAAATAAGCCACATCCTTGTTCGTCTAAGTTGTTATCATTTTCTGCATATATTTTGTTTTCTACTTTCTCTTTGTATAGACCAGTTAAAGGATCATGTTCATCGCATTTATCTATCAGTCCATTGCCTGTCTTACCGTTTGTTGCTGATGATCCATTGTTATTGCTGTGATTTAAGGAATTATCTAAACATTTTGGCTTTAGTTTATCCTCATTCCAATCATTATTATTACTAACTTCACCAGCATTAATGTTATCGTTTGTTTCGTTTGAACTGTTAGTCTTTTTTAAATTTGCTTCATTCTGTATCCCATTTTCTAAAAGAGGAGTCCACACTTGTGTCGAGTCTCGACGTTTGCCATTTACATTGTTGACATTATATTTTTCAACCTGAATATTATCAATAGCTATTGAATTTATTTCTTGACTATCCTCCACACAACATTCTCCAGGGATTTGTTCATGGTTCGTCGTGTTATCGACATATCTGGTAACCGTTGAATGCATAATTATTTCACTAATACAAATAAATATGTAATTCAAAATGTCTATTCAAAAACTATCGATCACTCTATTACTCGTATTCTTGAAATTGAATCCAACATCTAGCATGCATTTATTTTAGCTTATTTTAAGACTGAATATGGATGTTGTGTATGTTTGTATTCCTCCTGACCAGGCTACGCCAAGATGTTATTATCCATGTTACCACGATCAGCTATTTATTTTGTCCTATTTCGAATCCTTTATTTTGGATCGTGGAGTATGTGTTTGTTTGTTTATTGTAAATGCATGCCTAATTGTTTGAGGTAGATTTGTTTAATATTTTGGCAGTATGGCAGAATCTGTATTAAATAAAAATCGGATATTTGAAATAAGTACCTGTTTATTTTGTATCATGATTGTAATTTGTGTTAAAACTAACTTTCAAATTAGGTTTATTAGGACGTTTGCAGAAGCACTTTGCATAAATAATAAATAAACAAATACCTACATTAAGCAATTAAATACTATTAAAGTGTTTTTATTTTCGGTTTCACTTTTGTTTATTAGTATTTACTAATAATCAAATGACCTTGAACACATTTATTTTAATAAAGAATCTAAAAAATGTTTAAAACCAATTTCCACAATAATGTGTGCACGTCTGGCAGCAATGAGTGCGAGAAGTGAACTAATCTTCCACAAAGCTGCATACAAATCTTATCAGCAGTAACCCACACATGCAGACATATGTATGAACATGCAGACATATGAGTATGTATAAATATACATGCATAAGTGCGCATGCATAGTTTTATATTATATAAATGCATGAATGTAGTGCACACACATGCAATTTGTTATATTCACACATGCATAGATAGATTTGGATTGAATTTATTATTCCGATTCAAATTTTTTGTTTAACTTTTTTATTTATTTAGAAATTATATAATTTACTCTCCATTATCAATTATTCTGTTTCTAACTCGTATCTGTATTAGAGTGTTCGTATTAGCGTGACTCCTTTTTAAATGCCGAATAAAATTGAACGATTGTTACAAGTTTGCCGGTTTTTTAGTTTGAAAGCCATGATTAAAGAAAATCTGTTTGCGGCTTAGGGCGCTAAGATCCCAAGATTACAGAGCATCGAACAGTTTAATAAAAATATGAATGTTGTAATAATTAATAATAGGTATTGCTTTTGTCTACAATGTAATAACTGATCTAAGCCTCCAGACAATCGCAGATGCAATAATATTAAAAGCTGATCCACAAAACTGTGCACTTATGTTAATAACCCGAGACCCAGTTAGAACTTTAGCACGCAGAAGCTTTTTCACGTCTTAGCACTTTCGCACACGAAGATCACGCTCAACGGCATTTTTTGTGTGTACGATGGATCTCAAACTCCATATAAGTAGAGTTTTTTTCCGCAAAATTTTCATTTTCCGGGAAAGCGGGATTTTTTTTAATTTCCCGGGATCCTGGGATCCCGTTCCATGAAATAATAAAAATTAAATTTGCTAGGCATTAACAAAAATTGTATTAGAAAGTTTGAAACACTTAAGTCCGTGATACACTATTATACACAGTCGCACGATTCATTCACTGGAAAATCTGACAGAATTCATTCCAACTTTTAAAAATCGCATTGAATTTGCCACACTATTACACAAAAAGGATGCAAACACATACTCGTACATGTGTATTTTTCACTCAAGTAATTTTAGATTTTATTGATTTTTTGCGCCTAAATAGTTGCAGATTTTTAAAATAAATAGTTTTAATTTATTTTTGCTTTCGTTGCAACTTAATTTTTTAAAAAGATGCATCTCTGATCGCATGAAATCTATAATTTTATTGAAATTTTCATAATTATATGCAAGTCGGAGAGACTTTTAAAAAAATCTGCCTCACACTATTATATTTTTTGAACACACACGAATTTTTTGGCAGATCGCACGACCAAGTAGGATAGTGTATCACGGCCTTTACTAAAACATACCTTATGTTTTAATAATACATGAATATGTTAATTTTAACTGGGTACTAACACAGGAACTTTATTTTTTAACTTTTAGTTTTTAGATTCCTTAAACGTTGTTTCCAACACGGAAAACGTGTTATATGAGATCAAAGTAAACTTACACATATATGTAGGTGAACATAAACAAAAACATAACAATTCAGTTAATAAAAACAAACATAAAATAATATAGAAAAAATAATACAAAGTTACTCGAGGTTTGAATTCCAAAACAAAAATATTAAAATCTTAAAATAAGAAAATACTTTAATATGATAATTCATATTATTTGGTTTAGGAAATAATTCTTGAAAACTCTTAAAGCGTTTATGGACTCGTCAGAAAACATATTTCTAATTTTATTAACGAAATGCCCTGCTACCGAAAACGCCCGCTCACTTTCTACCATTAAGTTGTCAGTTATTTTGTTTTTATTATTTCCCGGGATCCCGCATGAAAAATCCCAGGAAAGCGGGAAATCTTCAGATTGAAATTCCCGGGAATTTCCGCAAAAATATAAACAAAATAAGCAACACTTATAAAATTAACTCGCCTTGATAAAAATCGATCTATAATATGAGGGGATTCGTACTCACCTCACACTAATTTTTATGATTCGGTACCATATTCTTGGCAAGTGTGAAATCTATTATCTTGTGCACATGATCAAATAAACAAAGTGAGCCCTTCAAAACATCTGATCGCTTATGAAATATTTTCTGAATGCCAAACTTAATATGAAAAAAAAATAAACAATTTTTTTTATGTTTATATAATTTTCTAATTAATTAACGAGTTTAAGATCACTATTACATTTATTTTATTATCGATATCAATTGTGTAGCTTTTTCAGGATGAAAACAAATCGTTTAACAATTAAAATTAATTAATTAAAAAATAGTGAAAATGAATAAATTTCCTTTTCCGTTTTTTTTGTATTAAAATTTAAGGACAGAAAAATTATGAATTTAGACTATTTTTTGATTAATTGTTATTTTAATTGCTAAACGATTTGTTTTCATACTGAGGAAGGTACACGAAGGAGTAGCGACATATCGATAATATTGGATGTTTTTTTTATATATAAATATATCAAGAAAAGGTCGATAATATTTTTTATGTATGGAATTTGTTTGACAGTCGAAAAATTTAATTGTTTTTGTTATACTTTCAAATCAAGACGAATTCATACCAGGTGAACTCCACAGCTCAGCTGACTCATTATATGTTATCATTTTTCATTCTCAAAATGTATATTTTTATGTATTTTTCTGATTTTAAATTCGCCGTGAACAGTTTATTTTGACATCCGAAAATGATATTTGCTTAGGCGAATTTTCTTGCGACTACCATGCATTTGCCTTGCCCGAAATATGGAAACATAATAATATTGTGTTCTTCGAATAAGTTTCAAACCCTTGATAATATAATATCCTTTTGTAATTCTAATTTGATTTTTGAAAGTTGTTGGTATAAGCTTAATAATCAAAAAAACACACTAATACGAGTAGCTAATAACCCAATTCACAATGTGCAATGTTGTGCATTTGAGATTGCAAATTTATGCAATTGTAAATATTTACAATCAATTATGAACGCTGTTTTCTAAAAACATGTTGCAAAACATGAAATTCCTCTCTTCATTTTTTAGTACGCTCAATCATCTTTGGATCCTCTCAATTGGTTCTTGCAAAATGAAGTGTAAATATAAACTACAGGTTTTTCTGTTGTTCATTTATACTCGTACACGAGTAGCAAATGCATATCTTTGTACTTTGTTAGTGTAGAGTAAAAATATGCTACACCACTTTGCAAATGCTAAGATGCAAGACCATTTGCACAACATTGTAAATTGGGCTAATATTATTATTATTATTATTATTTCGTTTTTTAATGTTTATGGCATTTTGAACGTATTTGGCGACGAAGTTAAAAAATATGAAAATACTGTTGAAATGGGATTTTTTGAAACCCCTAAGAGACGTCACCTATATACATACATATTGACATACATAGCGTATGCCTAACATATACATACATACATATGTATATAAAACAATAGTTTTTTTCTACATGCAATTGATAAATAATATTTTGGGTGTACATTGTATCAATAAGCGCGTTCGAGAACCCAAAAGATTTTAAAAACTTTTACTAAACTTCACTGTATTTTACTAAATTGCGATCGTTTAATCAAAATACAGTAAATAAGGACACAAATTAAGAGCGCGTTAAGTGACAGTTAATCGCTGAGCATTTAAAAATTTTTACTGTAGAAATTTCTTGTATTAAGATGATTCAAAAGATAAACAAACAAAAGTAAGAAAACAAAAAGTTTACAATTTGCGAAAGAATAATTTTCGAAAAAAGAAAAATTTAAATAATAAAACAATAAAAAGTGAATAATTATTTTTAAACTATTCGTTCGTTAAACAAGTATGTATGTATATGCCTTTTAAAAGGAAATAAATGATGTAGAAACCATTTACAGACATTTTCTTTGTGTTATTTTTTGATTCTTTGGAGTTGTGAAATTGCTAAGTATATAGTTAATTAGTATCTAGTGCACTTACATGTTTTTAAGTTAATCAATATCAAAAACAAATAATCACACATATCCAGACACAAATTAGAAAAATTAAATAAAATAAAAATGGAAAAGGTTACAAAAAATAATTTGTTTATATCTTCTTAGAATATTCGTGTTATAATAAATATTGCATCGAGTACCAACAAGAAAAAGAGTTGAGTAGTCAAAAGTGTAAATATATTTCAATACTGCATGTATTTGCAATCAGCTGTTTCCTTAATCTTAATAATTTTTAAAATTTTTCCGTTCGCGTACTTTTTTAGGTGTTGTTTTTTTTTTGTGAGTAAATTTTTCATTTTACTCAGTAATTACTCATCTACTGCCTTTTACTGCACAAGTACTCGAACGCACCTAATATTGTATCAACTAAGATACACTTTATCTTATCTTATTTATTTAAGGCATAAATCAAATAAGTGCATTTTTTATATTTACGGAATGACGAAATTAATTTAGTTTTCATATAAACATTTACAGAAACAAATATGTATGTAAGTATAATAAGTAAATACATACACACATACATACATCCATACATCGATTTTCAATATATAAATGGATGTTTTCACAATTTTAATTTTTTTCTATTTAGAGTTAACTATCAATTCCATGCAAGAGTTCATGGACCTGAAAATAAAAGAATTGGTGCAAGAATCAGTCTTCTTATCTCGTTCCCATAACTGCTACACTTAACTTATCAACTTATTAAATAAATAATTAAACAAAAATTACACACATCGCCACAACTTACTCTATAAATTGTACTTGTTTGTGTATTTGTTAAACCAAAAAGAAATAAATAAATAGAGAAATATTGAAAGTGAAGAGTGATTACGTTAGGAATTATAAAAAAAAAAATATTTTCTTGAAGACTGGTTAAACCGCATTTTACTTTCAGTATGCATCTTGATGTTGCAAATGTACATTAAGATGTAGATGTATCTATGAATATATGTATGCATATATGTATGCTGTGAGTGTGTCTGTGTCTACTTGTGGTATAAAGACAGAAAGCCGCAACAAGAGCAACCAACCAGCATAACACCACCACCAAAGACAGGTGCGTTTAAAAAACTTGTTTATGCCTCACGTTGCATACAAGATTTTGTAACAATTTCAATTAAAAATCGTAAGTATTTATCTAATCAATTCGTATAGAAAAAAATTGTTGTTTATTGTAAATTACAAGTATAAGTATTATTTAATTAAATGTAATACTTTAAAGCCATTTATAAAAAAATTATCATTGAAGTAGGGCAAGGAACTCAATGCGTTTTAAGTTTAATGCTTTTCAATTATGTATTCAAAAGAAGCCATTTTGCTTGATATCAAGTGTAAAATAATTCTAACAAAAGTTCACTGAAGTTTTTTAAGACGATTAACTACAGAAATTAAAGTGCCTCAAGCAGCGTTACTAGACGCTGTCGGAAGAAAATCATCATTTGAAGAAATAAAAATCATATTTTGAAATAAAAAATCAGCACAAAAACTATTACAATAAATTTATACTTACATATGTATGTATGTTGCTCAAAACAAAAGCAAGATAAATCATATTTGACTTTATACTTCAACATTTCTTACAAGATACTCTTCAACATTTGTTCAATTCACAAGCTCGTATTAACGTCGTATGTGTTATGTAATCGTCTAATTATACAGTATTGGATTTCTGTTATTGGTTATTTTCATACAAAAGTGTGTTATAATTATACGTTTGAATTTTATATATTTTATAAATTGTTGTATTGAGGAGAGGTATGGAAAAATTCTATTTGTAAAGCTAAGTTTAGACGATATGTTGAATCAGCATATTTATACTGAAAAATTTATTAAAAGTCGCCGCCCACATTGCAATAAACGCGAAATTCCGCCAAAAGTTGCAAAATTTAGAAGAAGTCGTAACATCTTCTAAAACGATCTACAAATGCAAGGAATGTGGAAAAGTCGCAAAAAACTCGCAATAACTTCCAATCATTGGGAAAATTAAAATGTTCAATATTATTTAAAAGTCGATGAAACAGTAAAAAATAGAAAAAGTCACCCACATTGCAAAAAACGAGAAATTCCGCAAAAAGTTGAAAATTTTTTAAAAAGCCAGCGACATTTGTAGTCATGTACTCGTGTAGGCTGCTGTCGTGAATGTGTTTATATCTTAATTTATCTCGATTTTGTACTTGGTAAGTTTTGCAATAGCTAGTGATATTTCCTCCGGCGACATCTTTTGTGTTTATTTTTATTTTTTATTTATATTAATAAATTTTATTGCAAAAATTATACGCATAAGTACATAAGCTAAATAATAATTAAAAATTGTTGTCAAACTCACTAAGTTCACAGACTGCATTGAATTGACATTTGAAATAAAATGACGATACAACAAATTTGTCTGCTACAAGCACATAAACAAATATCGTCTTCTTTTAACGATAAGCCTCCATACGACTGAGCTTTTGAATTGAATAATTATGTTTGGTTTCATATACTAAATTATAATAGATTTACATATTTCATATAAAACCAACCAGTGATTGAGCCCGACCCCTAAAGTCTTTTACAGATAACATTTGACCAAACAAAATTATACGAATATCCCCAGTGGTTCCCAAATTAATGTAGCTTAAATTACAAACAAAATGCTTGAAACAGCTCTTACATAACACTGTATCACATATTGTACTTTTTTCGGCAGAAAACCCACCACATGTATCCACTAATCTAGAGGCAAAATATAGTCAAACTACAGATTTAACTTTTCATATCCACATCTTTTTTTTCCATATTAATATGTAATATTTGTTAGCAATAATGGGAAGACTCTCCAGAGTTTTATGAAAATATTTCCTTTAGTTTCCAAAAAAAATGGCTTTTCAAAATTAACTGCCAGGCCCGCTATGTCACACGCTTTCGTTCCTTCGTACAATTACATTTACAACAAAAATAAAATTTTAGAATTTGTTTTTGTTTTAAAAGAATTCGATCGACATAGTGGGCCTGGCAGTATATCTCATAGTACTAGGTAGGTTCAGTACAAAATAAAAAAGATGTATGTTATTTGCTGGGAGTTTAGTTAGTGGGAAACCATGTGCATCTTCCACTAAAAACTAGGAAAATTTACGGAAAACCGCTTTTCAGTTGCAACTAAGCAGTACTGTCGTTGAAACTAAGCAGACTTGAAAACTCTAGAAACATCTAAAATAGATCAGACTAAAGTTGAAACTATATGTGACTATGAATATGCGCAACAGTGTGTTTAAAATATTTCACACTTTTTTTTGTATCAATATACGGCGAATATTTATGCAATCATGAAAGCATGGCAATACTCGTATACAAACAAACATATGTATGTACATATGTAGCAAACATTTTTTATTTTATGTAACATTCAAAAGGTTTCTAAAGCAAAATTTATTATACATATTTTTGTTCTAATCATTGCATTTAAATTCCAAACCAAAATACAAACGTTAATATTATAAATATCAAATGTTGCACAAGCAAATAAACTCTTGAATTGCAAAACAAATACATGATATGAAACTCGTAATATTTAGTTCTTACATTGTGCGAATGCGTATTGTCCGGTGTAACATGTACATACCATACATACTTACTTATGTATGTTGAATGTGTGGTTGGTGTTCGTTCATAAAAGTTTCAAGTTTGATTTCAAAATCAGTGAAATGGAAATCATCTGGTAATATGAAAGTAAAAAGTACAGGAAAGTATTTTTATTAGATTTTTCACATTTTATAGAAGTTCAAGTGAGATTTCATCAACTAGATTACAATGGTTTTCAAAAAGGTGTTATTTGTTGTGGGTTACTTACTACTCGGTAGTACTCGTATATATCAAAATTTTAAAAAATGTATGTATTTGAAGGTTTATTGGTGATGAGGCTGCAGCAGGGCTGGGCAGTATTTGATATACATGTACTCGTATTTGAAATACGTATTTAAAATACAAATACGTATTTTGTATTTTAAATACATAAATGTCCTGCAAGTGTTTTGTATTTTAAATACATACAATAAATGGAAGTAGTTTGTATTTTAAGTACCGCAAGCCATGTATTTTGCCCAACTATGGGTGGCAGGCATAAGCACCAGTGGAATACAGGCTTGTAGGTAAGGTAGTAACCCCCATATCTCGAATCGGTCAATTATGGTTCAAGGTGAGTTTTAAAAGTTACTTTTACAGTGGGCTTGTCAGCTTGAAGATCCATCAGTAATTATGCATTTAAGCAAACCATGCACTACTCCAGCATACTGGCACCAACAAGTGATGTTGAATCGTGCTCGAGGCACATACCATACAAACATGCTGAGCAATATTAATTTTTCTTTAAATTTTGTACGGATGAGTTGTTGCAACAAGTGCGCATTTATTATTGTGGCAACTTTGTATGTGAATGTAAAAAGAAGAAAACAGAGAGAGAAGGAAAAGATTATAGCGAGAATAAGAATCGCGTAAACTGCCGGTATGAGAATGAAAAGAATACTGTAGCTTTGAATAAGTCTAAGTCTAAGAAGTGAAGCGAAAGCATCAAGGCGTATAAATAAATTGCAAATAAAAAGGAAAATTTGTATATCTTTCATAACTACTACATTGTTGATATTGTTTTGAAACTACAAATTAATGAAAATGCGTATATTTTTATTAAATATGTATTAGAAATGGTTTGTTTTATTTCAGAAAGACTATAAAATACATATTTTGTTTCTTTTTTCTTAATATATAAGTAGTTTATTCAATTAAATGTGTTTTATCCCGATGTTTACTCTTTGACAATTTTTCCCAACTGAGCTAATACCACAAACTGGCGCCATCAGCAAAATATCTAATTATGTTTGCTACAGCAAAGCGTACAATCACACAAAATGCCCATACACGACCAAATCACTGGCACCAACACTTGATTGCGCGTGCATGCTGGTGTTGTGTATGGGTCCCTTTATGTCGAAATTGGCCATTTACAAACGATTTATAATTTTTACTGTCACATGTACGTTTTTAGTTTCATCTGACATAACCAATAACAGATCACAACAGTATGAACAATTGTATTTAAGTAATTAAAAATTTTGATTTTTTCAAAAAATATGTACAAATACTTTTTAATGTATATTTTAATACAAATTAAATGTTTTTTTCTTAATATTATACATGTATATGTTCTTGGCGCCATACACAATTGATTTGCGGATCAGCTAATGCCAGGTGATTTGTCAGTTGAAATAGGACGCGCTCTAATTGAAAATTTTTGCACTGTAAAAGCAGGCTGACATTTACAGAAGTAAACTTTCTTTGCTTTTACAGAGCATGTATGCATTTTGCAGTGGAAAATTTGGCAAAATTTGAAATTTCACCTATGGGGTTTCCTCTGTAGGGAGACCTTATGATTCAAGTTTCATTATTTTATGTTAAAGTGAAGCAAAGTTATGAGAGAGGTAAAAACAGCTCGAATAGTTTTGTGTAATTATACACACCGTGTGGGCGGAACTTGGCCTGGAGCACTACCGTGCGCTTAGATCTACTTTGATTCATAATTTTGTTATTTTCTAATGAAAGCCGCGATGATTTTGCGCGAATAATTAAAGCAAATGTTTTCAAATGGCTGTATATACATATGTATGTATGTACGTTTTTGATTGCTAAAATTTATTTAAGTAAATAAAACATTTATAACCAGGAGAAATAACTTTCCAAGTACTGAATAAATTACAAATTATTATACAAATTTAATCATTGATTCGAGTTGAGTCGTTTGGAATATGGTACGACTGGTATTTAAGTAACAATAATAAAAATAAAAGTCGAAAAAAGAAAAAAAATGTTTATAAACCGGTCTTGAAACTATTTCGCTTGGCCGATAAAAATTCCAAAATGAAATCAACAGAAAAAATTATTTTTGAAAGTTACCCACATTTTTTGTTGGCTGTCTTTTATTTTTGTTTTTTTTTTTGGCTGCCAGTTGCTTATTTGTTTTAAAATAATGTACGATCGTACATAAATACATACAATCATGTGTAAATACATATATATGTACGTATGTTACATTGTATGTATGTAACTACATACACTGGGTGACAATACAATGAATTTTTTTTTTTTCGGAAAAATCTTTCAGTTATTTCAGTTTACTTATTACAGATAACTAAAATTTGTTTCTATAACAATCAAGCCCAAAGCATGCATTTGTGGCGTTAAAAAGTTTTCAATCACATCACGATATCGCCGTTTTCATTTTCAAAGAAGTAAGGTGCAATCATTCCTCCTGACCAAATTGCACACCAGACTGTAACTTTTAGTGGATGCAAAGGTGACTGATGAATAATTTGAGGGGTTTCCATTGCCTTGTCACTCATTATGATTTTTTCATGAAAATCGGGGTTGTCATGGGCGAGCTTTAACATCCTATTGGCATATGTACGGCGGCGTAAATGGTCTTGTGGAAGAAGCTCTTGTGTCAACTGAATCTTAAATGGAAACAAATGCAAAATAGTAGCCAAAGTTGTTTTTTGAAGACCAAGCTCCTAAGCACGGCGTCGAATTGAGCTTGATGGATTGTTTTGAACACTTTCTTGAGCAGCAGTAAAGTTTTCAGCCGATCTTGCAGTACGTTGTGGTACATGCTTGGGCCTATAACCTACAGACCCTTTTTCTTCGAAATCATTCACTACACGATAAATAGTGCGTTTTGTTGGCACGTTATTTCTCATAAATTTCACATAACTTTCTCATCGTCACAGTAATCAATGAATCATTTTGATATGTTTTAACGTTTAATAATAAATTTACCAAAATGGCGACAAAACATAGTAGTATACCTTTCCGGAGGACACCCTGTACATACATATGTATATACATATATATTTATATATGAATAAATAAAAGCACGAATTCATGAGATGCAAGACCTATGATGTACCATGGTGGAATAATACAGGTGGTGTCGAAGCTGCAACAACACTGCTTTTAGGTTCGAAGCTGTCAAAAAGTACAAAAGAAAAATTGCAAAATGGTTGCATTTTCTATTCTATAAAGAATTTTATTTCTTTTCCTTTTCTTATTTGCATTTGAAACAAGTGATAAAGTGTGCTTTTTTAGCAGTGTGGGTGTGTGTTAGTAATATATAATCAAATTTTGACAGACTCGAACCCAAAAAAAAGTCCGTTAACGCTTCGACAGTACCTGCATTATTCTACCATGTAATGTACGATATTTTGGATTTTTGACTTTTAAGAAAGTATAAATGAATACATATTTGGATATGTTTCCATTGCATTGTCTCCTACTGTATGTACGCTTATATGTATGTATGTATATAACATGTTCATTTGTTTGAATGTAACCATAAAATGTTAATAAAAATCCATCATTATAATCGAAATGTATACATAAAACCATACAAACATACGAGTATGTATGTACATATTATACGTACGTATATGTATCCGTGCATGTAAATATTTATTTGTATTCCATGGAGGCACCTGACGATTTTTTTAATGTAATTTAAAATTTTAGTATTACATATTTATAATTTTTTATTAATGTATGTACCCATGATGTGTTTGTATAAGTAGTAGACATACATATGTGGTTTTCATGAATAACCGCGCATATTTTAAACTAATTTCTTTAAGAGGCAAAAGCCATTTTGCGAATTTTTTTTAACTTTTCTTAAAAAATATTGTTCGAACATTTCAGATCAAACTTCCATAGCAGCATGGTTGAATGAAAACAGAAACGGATACAATTAATTGCATAGTAAGTCGACAATAGTGGTTCTCATACATTGAAATCAATAAGTCCATGACTTTTCGAACTTTCCTCGTAGTTATATGAAATGCAACTCTGTACCCATCAAGCACCACCTGTTAATAGACTACTGACAAAATTTGAGCAAGTGTCATTTACTTTGCGTTTAACGGTTGTTCAAAATATACAACCTCGTGTATTTTTCTAAAAATGGAAAAAAGTGAATTTCGAGTACTCATTAAACATTATTTTTAGCCAAAAAAAACAGTCAATCAAACCAAGGCAAAGCTTGATACATAGTATGAGGACTGTGCACCATCGATTTCAATGGTAAAAAAGTGATTTACTGACTTTCGTTGTGGTCGCACAAGTAGAAATGATGCTGAACGTTCTGGACGGCAAATTGAGGTCAGTACCTCCGAAAATGTCGAAAAAATCCACGATATGGTGTTGTCCGATCGAAGAGTAAAAGTGCGTGAGATTGTTGATGTCATAGGCATTTCGTAAGGCAATGTGGTTTCGATTTTAAGTAAACAGCTGGGTTTAAGAAAGTTTTCTGCAAGATGGGTGCCGCGTTTGCTCTCAATTGACCATAAACGTAAACGTGTGACAGCTACAAAGGATTGTTTGGAGTTGGAGCAATATTCTCCGGAGTTAGCCCTTAGTGAATACTTCCTATTTCCAAATCTAAAGAAATAGCTCGGTGGAAAGAGATTTAGCTCCAACGATGAAATTATTGACCAAACAAAAATGCATATTTTAAGGACCTCGAAAAATCCTATTTTTTGGAAGGGGTACAAAAACTGGAGAAACGTTGGACTAAGTGTATTGAGTTAAAATGAGATTATGTTGAAAAATTAATTTTTGTTTTGCGCAAAAAAACTGTGTTTCATTCAAAAAGTCACGGACTTATTGATCCGCCCTCGTATAATAAAAAAAATAATTCGTAGGCGAATTACTCTTGGTGCTGAAAACTATTTGGTAAAAAATATCCAAATTTGGTCATGCCAAACAAATAATTCTTAGATCGAGAGTTTCTGAAATTAAACAATCGACAGAAATGATATAAGCGGTTATTCATTGAAACCGCAGATACACACTTTATGTACATACATACATATGTATGTATGTATGTACATATGTATGTGTTTAATTATTTTTTTAACTTCTTTTAAACATGTCACGTGAATATAAATTAGAATTCTGGAAGTTCTTTGCTAAATTTTTTATATGTACACAAATTAAAAATAAATGTGCAATAAATTATACATTTTCGACGATTTCTCTTTTTTTCAATAACTAACTACACATAATAACAATATATCCATGGCATAATACAACGTGTATAAATAAAGAGTCGATAAATTATTATGTACGTATATTTTTTGCAGAAATTAAAAAAACCCTTTTTGAGAAATATTGTTAATTAATAAAAAAGCAGGCAAATAAAATACAGCTTCACCAAATCTTCCATATTAGGGCGGCCCAAACTGTTAGTAAAACTCCTTTTCTGATAAAAATATTTAACATTATAATTTTTTAATGCCCGGCTTACATCAGGGATAGAAAATCGATCTTCGATTTTTTACCAACTGTAAGAACTATGATCATTAGATGTATACATATGTATGTATGTATGGCTATGCATACATATTTCATGTATTAAATAACATAAGAAAACTGCCGTCGATTTTATTATGGGCCATCAGCGATTGTTCCTGAAGTTGCAGACTTGTTCTGTTTCATCATTTAGTCATGTATCTCGCTTATAAGCACGTCTGAATCAAAATCAAATCAATCAATGGTATGTAATTATATTTATTTGCTATCCGGCACCACTAAAAAGGTAAAGCTATTCCTGCATGCAATCTATCGCATAAACAGAGTGAATTATTAGCAAATATGTAGTTGGGCATATAAGTATGTATGTGCATATGTAAATGAAGTAATATACCTACTATGAAGTAGAACCGACAATTTGCAACAATATTGCTAAGAGTATATAAAAGGTGTAGCAAATATTATTGTTACCTTCATATTATGGTAGCATCTAATATTTTGTATGTAAAATGCATATACGAGTATTTAGCTCATGATTACACCCTTTCTCAAACGTCACTGTTGGTTATTCTGTTTCACATTAGTTGGAAATAACAATCTACTCGTTTTTAAAGTAGATTAACAATGTACTAGGCATGTAAAATGTTTTATTCGCTCTTCACTTTTCAAATTTAAAAACAGCATAGAAACCACAGAAGAGAATATCGAGAAAATGAATGATGGCATGTAATACAAAATTACAAAATAAGGAATTTTAAATCAAAGTAGTACACGGTATCAACAAAGTCTAAAATGTACAGCAAAAAAAGGACAATTGTGCCACGCCATCCAATTCATTTTAGTTTGTGCGACATCTGTTTTTGACATCGCCTTGATTTTACGCTGAAATTAAATGAGAGCGTCAACGTTGTGTCACAAACACTAATGTTAACTTTTATTATTTAATAGAAAACACAAAATATAAATAAAAATTAAGATAAGACTGATAGATTGACCTAAAAATAAGTGAATTGCCATTACTTTGTGTCAATAATGAATGACGCAACAAAAACTATTTTTTTAATAAACAACTTCACTACTTATTTAACTATAGGAAACGCTTGGTTTAGCAACAAAACTCCTGTTATTTCCGCCGAGCTGTTGAACAGGGTTACCGTTCACCAGACTAAAGTCGCAATTTTACTCTTTTTTAGAGATCTGCGACTTTTGCTGCGTCCATTTTTTTGCAGTAAATTTATAAAAAAAAGTCGTCAAATATAAAAGCAAATTTTAGATTATTGTTTATTTGGGAAAACTTTTATGACTTTTTGCAGCTCGCCATGTACACAATGCATTCAGGAAATTGTTCACAAATTTTCGGTAAATGTTTCATGGAGCATTTTTAGCAAAAAAGCTTTTTAAAGTAGGAAATTGTGGGCTTTGAAGTGCTTATTTTACAAAATTTATCGTAAAACATGAACATTCTTTAAAATAAGATTTCTTGTTAAAACGAAAAGAAAGTTTGAAAACGAAAAAGAAAATGAAGTTAGAAATACGTGTTTAGAGGCAGAAGAGACCACTGAGTCTGAGAGGGATAACGTTAACAACGCTGCAGGTCCTTCCAAGAAACGTAATATTTCGCAATACTGTTCGAGAGACTGGGAACTGAAGTATAAATAGCATAAGCAAGACATGGAGTCAAAACGCCCGTTTTGCATTGTTTGTAAACAGCTTTTAGTGAACTAAAACAATAATCTTTCCCTTGGCTTGGTTTTTAACAGGAGTCGTACTCCTTTTATCTTTTTTTTTTTTTTTTTTTTTTTTTTTTAAAGAGAAGTAACACTCAGGCAATTAGTATGCCTACCAACCCGTAGGTGTGTTACCTTCTTTGGGAAAGGGATAGTGAGAGAGGACAGATGGTGAAAGAGAGAAAGCTTAATTTTTACAACTCTGATATTGCGCGTTGTGTTAGTTTTTAGATCAGTGTTGCAGCGCCTATGATGTCAAGTAGGCGCATTAAATGTGTTTTTTTTAAGCTGTTGTAGCCATTTTATTAATTATTTTACTTCGCCGGCGATTTTGCTACAATACCGACGAAGGAGGGCGCTGTGATGTCCGCTAGCATACACCAGTATCAATTGCTGCCAGAACTGTTCAGTGACCAGTGCTATGCCTTCATCACTTAAACAGTCTGACAACAACAAATACAATCGCATACTAATGCACATCTGAAAAATGCTGGATGTTATGACTTGTCTGAAGCTGGGCTCGAACCCACGTTCTTAGACATTATTTGCTTTGCAGTCAACGCGCTAACTACTTCAGCCAACAGCACCCTCTTGGTAGCATACGACAGCCAAGTTTATTAAACTTAACTAAGCTTGTTTAGTATACATGAATACATGTATGTTAGGAGAATACATATGTATATAATGCAATTACATACATATATTATGAAATATGATAAAAATGGATTCTGTTATAAGCTTTTTGTTTTGTTTCAATTGTTTTTTTTTTATTTTGTTATGCTTTTCATTGATATGAAAAAGTTTAAAAAAAGATGTGCGAATTTCAATTTCTCAAACGACTTTTTTGTGCCCCTTAATTTTTTTAAAACGACCTTTTGTGAGACTTTTCAAAAAATCCCAACGGTAGCCCTGCTGTTGAAGTTTTGCGTCTCTCTTAATGAGAGAGAGATAAATGATTGTTCCGGAAACGCTTTCACAACAATTACTTTATATTTTAGATTTTTTTAAATGAAATTAATTCGCAAATAGTTTCGATTTATTTGGTTCTTTAGCAGAAGCAATTGTTTTTTTATACACAGTTTGTCACTGATTTTTCTTTTTATTTACGTATTTCATATGGCAGCTTTGATTTTCAGTGGCATTTTTTCCAATGAGTGAATCATGTGCAGAAAATGTCAGTCAACGAAAGAGAAAGACAGATGAAGATATATAAAACATCTGTTTTCCTTTCTCCTCCCCCACCAATAGAATAACACAAATTTGCGTAATGTAAACTCATATTTTCGTTCGGTAAATAATGTAGATATTTATCTTATCATTTTTAATTAAAGAAGATATTTAAAAGTACGAGAAAATCACAACTTATATTTTCTCTATACAAAAGGAGCCCTCCTAATGTTAATATGTTTGCGAATGAATCTTTGTACTGCGTATTTCCTTGTAAATCTTTTAAAAAAGAAATAAAAAAAAAACAATTTTAATCTTAAATATTGACTTTCTCCCTTAAGTGGGACATTTATCCTTTTGTCATAAATATGTTAAATATTCCTGTTTATTTTTAATGCGAAGTTTTATATTTGTATGTGTGGAATAAATAACACTATGTATGGATGTATGAACTTGAGTATGTACATAGTATGTGTTTGTGTATTTGGAAATTTTTGTATTTTTGTGATTTTTAGTTTTAGATGTTTTTGATGTGAAAATGATTTTTGAATTTTCAATTTCAATTTAAGTTCTATTGAAATTTCGATCGATATTGAATATTGTAACTTGATCACAGGTTTGAGAAATATGAAATATCTGTTACGAAATGAACATGCAAAGTGCTTGTGCGACAAGTTTATGCCGAAAACCGGTAGTATAATTTGGTGAAGAACTGAATGATGCCACCACTTTGGTCAATTTTGAGCTTAATCGTATTTTTATCATATAAATGGCAAATGAATAAATTAAAAAAAACGTTAAAGATTTGTTGTTTCTGTTCTGTCGTGTTCGTTGAAATTAATTAATGCTATATTTTCTCTTGTCCAGAAGAAGAAATTCGAAACTTAATTGTAAATGTTCGAAATCAAATAAATGTTGATTCTCAGATCAAATGATCGATCACCAATAACTTATCCCATAAAAAGTACGCAGAGATTCACAAGCGCGAGCTCAAAACATCTACAATAGATGACCATAGTATAGTACTATATAGCAAAAGCCATTCTTCAATAGCATCAACCCAGATTCAAAGGAATCTGAAGTTGTCCGTTATCACTGCCACTATACCTAAGTTCTTGAGTGAAAACGAATTATTTTCTAAACGCATCATTGTTGGGAAAGAAAGAGTCAACGGACCACTTAAGGTTTGATGAAGAACATATCAACTGGCCGAATGGAAAGTGGCGGAACGTATACTGGACTACTGAAAGGAAAACAAATTTGCTTTGATCTAGACAGCTTTTCAATACAGAATGTAAAGAAAAATTAAAATGCAGAATGGTAGTTAAATCATGGAGCTGTCATAATTAGAATATAGCTCTCCTTATAACTCACTTATAACTTCAATACATACATATGTATGTATTTACGTATATATATATATATATATATATATATATATATCTTTAAAACGGGGTTACAGGAAATCGACCCAAAGCACACGAGCGAACGGGTAATGCAATGGTTTCGATTAGTCGAAATTCGACCGCTAGTTGAAACGTATATACATATATATTTTTTGCATTCATTTAAACAGAAGAAACTACCTAACAAATAAAATTGCATAAAACACGCACATTTATAAAAAAAATCTTATTACTTATATACATGTATATTTGGGTACTCTTAAACACTCTCATCGCTTTGCTTGAACCAGTCCTTACATAAGTGAATGCGTGTACGTGTGTATTTTTAGCATTTGTAGTGGTGTCAACTTTATGAGCCTTTTATTCCTTTATTACTGAACCGATTTAAATAATATATAGTCGGGTCACTAAAGCTTAACAATGTTTACCACTTGGCAAAAGAATGAACTAAATCGGTTGGCAAACAAAGGAGAAAAAGGGATCTAAAAATTTGTCTTTGTCTATTTATATATAGATTTCATTAAACGAGTAGTTTTAAAATTAAGCAAACATAATGATTATAAAAGTTAAAATACTCCGAAGAATCAGAAGAAAAATCTTTATTGGTGCATATACTATTTCTTTCAAACACAATTTCTATTTTGGGTTCGAATTGACATACATTCAAGTATTTTTTAATTAATTTCTTATTTCTCACAGTCAACTGCAGCCAAATGTTTCAAGACTCAACAAGTTTCATTTGATGATCCATTAATTTTTTGTTTGTTTGTTAGTAAATATGTATGTAGATTTAAACTTACCAGCAACTTAATTAGGAAATTATTTGATGCACGAGTGACACTTTATACAGATTAAAAATAAAATACGTATATATATAAAATATAAATATAAATAATTAAAATCACTATATAGTTTTCAAGTCTAACTATTTTTTTTTAATTTTTGTAAAATGCATTAATATATTTTTATTCGAAGGTGTGTTTGTTTGTACAAATGAAACCGATGAAACACTTTTTATCTGCTTTTTTAAAATTTATTTTTATTGTTTTTATGTGTTTTTTTTTTTCTTCTCAATATTTGTGTAATAAATACATGTTTTTGTGTGTAAAACTTTCCTGGTACATGGGAATGAATGTACGCGTTTTATATGTTCATACTCGTATGTACATACATACACACATGTATATTTAAGTAAAATTATTTTTTCATTGTTATTAATTTTTAATTTTATGTGCTACACATTTATTCGTATAGTATATAAACTTTGTATAAAGATTCAGTTACTTTTTTTGACACTTTTTTTTGTACTAAGATTGATATTTTGGTCCGATTCTTATTTAATTTTTTTCCTTTTTAAACCACTTTCTGAGACAGTTGAAGAGCGAATAATTGCTGTTTTGTATTGAGAACATTATTTAAGACTTCGTTGGACACACGAAATTTTTAACAGAATTTAAATTGAAAGTAATTGAGAAAAACGTAAAATGTAGCTCAAAATGACACAAATATAATAAAATCTTTAAAATGTATTTATATGATGATATATACATACATACATATATATGCACGTCTATAGATATTTATGTATGTATGTATGTACATATTGCGTATACAAGTAAATATATACATACATACTTACATGTATTGAATATTCCGTACATGTAGTATGTTTCAAAGTGTTGATACGAACAGTTGCGTATGAAAGAATAGATAAATGAAGTAGTCCTAGATTTTAATATGCCACAATCTCTTAATTTATGGCCTACAGATGAGTTTCCGCCAGTAAGATCGCCTTAGCATTTTTTAATTGTTTTTTGTAAATACAGAAAATATTAAAGGGCTGTTCCCACAATCCAGACGATCCACTTGAGTTGAGTACAAAATTTATATAAAAATCACTAATTTTTCCAAACTAACTTTCATACGAATTTTGTACTCAAATCAATCGTTTGGATTGTAAAAACCGCACTTAATCTAGAAGTTCTTGCGGATTTATCGCTGTAAAAATGCAACTTTACTGCATTACCAGAGAAAATAATCGAAAGGTATCAAATCGTACGAATGAAATGAATAGCTAACTGACGCATTTCCTTCCATATTTAAATTAGCTGTGAGACTTATTTGTGGGCATCTTAACCAGGTGAATTGACCGCATTTAATGACAACAACATTCTGAAATGGCAGCACCTTTTCATATAAAATGTTGGAACTGCAACCAGCCCCTTCAAAATTAAATTTATATGTAGTGACATAAAGCAGGATATAATAGGAATAGTGTTGTCCCACCCAACCAGTGATGTTATACGTAGGGAAAAATCCCTATTCGTAGGGATTTTCTTCTACAAAAAATGGCCGTAGGGAAAAAATTACAGATTTATTGAAGTTATTAAAATGTAGGAACTTTTCAATAATGTGACAAAAAGGTATTCACCCCTATCGCGAATATTTCTTCGCTCAAGATATTTCCCTTTTCCTTAAAGTTGCAATAGTGAATTATTTCTACGTGAAAAAACTCGCATGTTCGAAGAAAATATGGCATCGCCGATTTTTATTCCCGTGAGTTTTTTCTAAAAAAATATGTGACTTTTTTCACAAACATTTTGATTGGAAATAAAAAAGGAAGCATAATGTAAGTAGTTTTTTTTATTTTTTTCAATATATAGTTGTTTTTAGTTGTTTGATTTGATTTGATTTGAAGGAAACTGTGACTGACTTCTGGAAAAATTTAGAAATCCAATCAGTTCACTCTAAATATATACCGCCAACAATTCTTCAGGTTTTCACTTACAGTACTTCCGATAAACGCAGTGGATTTGATGCATCTCTCAAATTTCGTCCTCTTATTTTCTCCAATAATTTTTTTCTTTTTCTAATAACATAAATCGGAGCGAAATACTATGCGTTTTACTGAATAATAAAAATTTATTTAGAAAATTAAAAAAATACTCGTAAAAATAAAATTACATCAATTTACAATATAATTTTGGACTTGCCACAGATGTTTATTTTATTCCCTAACAATTGGTGATGCCAATGTATTGTTCATGGGAATAAATAAATTATTTCCTTGAGATTCGCGATAGGGGTGATTAATTTTGCAACCTTATTCGATGTGTGACAACATACTAACGAAATTTTTAATACGGGAATATTACAAATTGTTATATTTTTTTAAATGATCGCTAGCCGCCATTTCAGCTTTCATTTCAAAGTAGATTTGTGAAATATTGCCTTTTTTATATTTATATATAATGAACTCTTCGTTTTCTTTAGACTTTTCGGCGTGCTTAGAAGAAACCGAAAAGTACTGAAAACAAAAATTCAGCAAAAAATGGCTGGAAACTGTATCTGATGAACTGTTCAAATACAAGTGTTTTGCATGCAATAAAATTTTAAATTGCGGCAAGTCTGCTCTTCTGAAGCTCGCAGAAAGAACGATACACAAATGTAAATTCTGTAAAAAAGACAAACAAATTAATAATTTTTTTAAAAAAGAAAAGCAGCGAGTCTGCATTTTTTCACTGAGCACGATGTAGCCTTGCAAATCGTCGACCACTTTTGAAAAAAAATAACTGATTCACGTACGAGTATATAAAAGTATTTATATTTAAATAAAATTTATACGTATACATCATTTAAAAGTTGTAGGGATTTTTGCAGAGACAATTTTTTGAACGCGTAGGGAAAAATAGGGATTTTATTCGGGCTGCGTAAAGACTTCTCAAAAAAGTATATAACATCACTGCACCCAACGCACTTTTTTTTTATTTTTTTTCCATTGAATAGAAACAATTTTAATTTTGTTGATTTCTTTTTAATTTAATAAAAACAAAATTTAACAACGTTCTACTTTTTGTACTTTAATATTTTCAAGATTTGGAGAAACAAAATGTTCTTTCAGTAGTGATTTTCTATGTAAGTATGTATGTGAGGCGGTGTCTCCAACGAAATAAATGTTTTAAACACATGTTTAAGTATGCTTGTGCAGTGCTCTAACAGATACGTTAGCAACAAAATCGTGTAAATTGAATATAATTTTATGCAATATGTGCTCAAAAGAGTTTGGCATACTCTGATTTGAACAATGAAGTTATTCAATTTTTCTGAATGCAACTGTACTTGCGTTTTAAATTAACTTTAACAGTCGTTAAACGAGAAGGAAAGGAATCAATTACGCACATCACTTTGTATTTTGAAACTAAAACCGAATATACTTAAAACCTATTGCAAAAACTGGAAAAAAATAATTTATCTATAAAGTCCAGACATTTATTTATATATTCAAAGACATGACTTTTTACTTTAAGAGAGAGTAAAAATTTTCTATAAATATTTCATAAGAATAAACTTTTTGTTCTTAAAGAAAGATAGTGAATTCTTTAACGGCGTTGTCAACTTTTGAATTTCAAAAGCACTGAAATCAAAATAAAGCACTAAATTAAAATAAAAACACATATGTATGTACATATGAAGAAAGCCGAGATCTTTGTATATGGTAGCAATTATTGCAAAATATAAGAAAGTGCATCCTGAAAACGAAAAAACTTATCAACACGTAACGAAAAACATGTAAAACACATTTTCGCTAAATCTTGAACAATGGTCGCGTTCATAACACGTATCCGTTGAGCTCAACTGTTGTGAAACTGTTGTCAACTGTTGAGCCTAACAGTTACGTCTTAGAAACGGCTTGATGAATAATTGGATAATGAACAGCTGATTAAGCAAACAATTGAACAGAAATAAAAATGCTACAAAAGAAATAATTTGAATTTGTAAATTAATTAGTTTGGCTTATACTAAAAAGTATGGACAAGACAGAATTTGCAATGAAGTTTTTCTTGGAAGGAATTATCCATTTTTTATTTTAAAATTTACAACATACAAAATACACAGTAAAATACTCTCATAAAATGATAAACCTCCGCCGATAGTATTTATATTTCAACACTAAGCCGGCACTGTGTTCAAAAAACCTTTAAACCTTATATTGAACTAATTATGTAATTAACATACATAAATGGACACCATAATAAACCGACGTACGTTTAATGAAATTTGTATTTTAATTTTATTTCTTTATTTTCTTTACTTTATCGCATTTGTACCGCAAAATTTAACAAATTAATTTGTTAACTATAACCTAACAAAACGGCGTTGCATTAGAATATAAAAGCGAATAACTCTCTTGATCACCTGTGGAGCTAAACACAACAGCTATGTTCATTTATTAAAAATGTTTACAAATTTGTAGCAATTGTTACTAGAAAGCGTTCATTAACCTGGAAAAATTTGCAACGAAAGAGCGAAAAAAATTGAGAGACAGAAAAATTCTTGCAAGTTTTTACAAGTAAAATTTTTACTTGCAATAATTATTCAAACAGCTGTTTTGTGTTTACAAAATAATATATCTAAATGAAGATGAAAATAAAAATATTTTGGAAAATTTAAGAAATTGTAAGTAAACGTAAAATTTTAAAACGGAAAAAGTATTAAAAAGATAACAAATTTATTTTTGTGTAACTTAGGAACAGAAGCAAAATAAGATGTCTAATTGAAGTGAATTAAGCAACACAGTATCTGGTACACCAGTGGAAAAGGATGTTCCGTCAAACAGAGACCATCTGTTATTTTTAGTGTTGTAAATATTATGAGTACCTAGCTACTCGGTAATTTACACTAAGCAGGCAAATAATTCAATTAGTTCAGATATATATTTGCAAATAAATTTAAATTAATACATTATTTATTAAATTACTTTTTTACTGCTTTTGGGGTTTAATGCTGGCAGCAACATATTTTATTTTTAATAAAGCTTTTTATTACCATGAAAATGCAAATTGCTTGAATTTGTTTCCTTTAAAAAATACATTTAACTCGTTTTTCGACGGCTGTTTACTATTTTATTTATTAAATCAATCAAAAAGCTAATACCCCTTATCGTGTTTAGCTTATTTCGAATACGCCTAGTACTACAGTACTAGATAAATAAAATTGCAAAACTTTTCATTACAAGCCGTACTCGAAAAACACCAGTCACGACAATGCTGAATATAAATGACCATAATCACATTATTTTTATAATTTGTCCAAAAATATAGGGGTAGTTATTGAGTACTCATATATACCTATACATTACAACACTACTTTAACTTGCAAATTTTTACTAGTAAAGTGTTCATTTACTTTTTCACATTTTTGAGAGCAATTTAGTAAAATTTTTGGTTACTCTCTCGTTGCTAATTTTTACTAGTAAAGTAAATGAACACACCTTAAATGTAGCGAAAACAATTGATAATGGAAAAAATGCCAGCAAATACTCCACTGTTGTGTGGAGCGGAACTACTCAACTCTGCGTTTCTAAGACAAACACTCAACGGTTGAGCAACAGTTACGTCTTAAGAACGCGACCAATGTCATTTTCACTTTTAAAATTTTTATGAATAATGTGCATCGCTAAGGCTGAAAACTATTTTTCGAATAGTTCAAATATTCCAAATTTAAAAAAATTATTATTACGGGTTGAAAAAATCGGTTAACCGGTTTTTGTTGTTCATAGAAATACTAAAAGTTTTGAAAGCCAAATGCATGAATTTACGTTTGGCCGATGATAGAATTGTATAAAATGAAAAATCAACATTTTTAAACTTTCTTGTTATTTTTAATATAAATTACACTTTGAGCAGTATTTTACAAAAAATTAAAAATAAGTCTTCACTTAAAAAAACAATAAATCGAAATTTTCGTAATCATGGGCAGTGTTACCACATTTTTTATTTAAACCGTGAAAAAGCACTAAATTTACATGTGTTTTTTAAAATTTTTTAAACTTTGTTATTATTTTCAATATAAATTACACTTTGAGCAGTATTTTACAAAAAATTAAAATGTGTCGTCACTTTCAAAGAAAAAACAATTAAATCGAAATTGTAACCAGATTTTTTTTATAAAAATCATGTGTTGTTTCTACATTCGAAAAATCAATATTTTGCAAAACCGGTTGAAATAGTAAAAAAAATTATCATTGTTGCATTGTTTTTTT
The DNA here is from genome assembly GCA_956483585.1 of Gymnocheta viridis. Taxonomy (NCBI): domain Eukaryota; kingdom Metazoa; phylum Arthropoda; class Insecta; order Diptera; family Tachinidae; genus Gymnocheta; species Gymnocheta viridis. The sequence goes on from OY101442.1 coordinate 120,684,311, forward strand.
TTTGCTAATTTCATTAGAAATAAAAATCAAAAAGCATAAAAGCATTAAAAACAGTGCTCAGTTGACAGCATTTTTTTCGATCAAAGCCTGCGACAAATGAATGAACTTTATAATAAATCAGAATTCTTAATATAGGAAAGGATGCAGACTATAATTTAATAACAATTAAAGATTCATGTTAAAGCACAAAAACTCACTTTCACGAAAAAAAAACAAGGCAAATTAACGAAATCAATTCTTTATTATTATGTACGATCAAATTAAGTTTCAATTAAATTCGTAATCAATTATTCATGTGATTAAATATAACAATTTTTGAAAATTTTGAGTAATAGAAAATTAGAAGTAGAATATTAGTAATTGATCAAGGACGATTATAGTCCTTAGTATTGATGTATAATAAAAATATCCTACTTTTACATTCGAAATACATATGTATTACTTTTTCAGTTTTCAAACCAATTTTTTCCATTCCTGGTATGTAGTATGTATGTACATATGTATGTAAGTATGTACATCCTTTCTCTGTGACTAATCGAAATGGTTATTAAACGGACACTAAGAATCCCATTATAAATTTACTTTTTTTGCATTCGAATGGCTTTTTATTTACTGCGGGTGTTTGATGGTCAACCTTTTGTGTTTAAATACAAGTGAATCATCTGGAGAGGACTGTTGCAACTAAAATACCTACATGCATGCATGCATACATACACACACACATACATACATTAGGAAGGCAAGATCAACAGTGGATGCTATCAAAGTTGTACATAGTAGAAACTGCTGCTCGGGCTATCCAGGGGAAAACGTGGAGAAATGGAGCAAAATATTATTGTGTAGTTTTAACTTTAGACGTGAAGAACGCCTTTAATACGGCAAACTGGGAACATATTTTTGATGCCTTAGCTAGATTAGACATCTCAGGTTATCTACTGGCAATTATACAGGACTATTTGCGGAATAGAGTTATTTTATGATACTGATAAGGGTATTAGGAGACGCAAGATCATTGTTGGGGTGCCTCAAGGATCAGTACTTGGCCCACTGCTGTGGAACGTCATGTACGATGGAGTTTTGTGGTTAAATCTATGCAAATGCCAGTATTCAGATCGTAAGATCTTGGCTGCGATCAATGGGCTTAACTCTAGCAGACCATAAAACAGAAACAGTTTTGATTAGCAGTCCAGTCGTAAGGGAAACAATTAGGCTAAATATTGGCACGTGTAGCATAGAATCCAAGGAGTGTCTAAAATACCTTGGGGTCATAATTGACAGTCGTCTGTCTTTTCATGAGTATTTGCACTGTATTGGCTTCAAAGCATCAAAAACATGCTTAGCGCTGTCTCGGATCATGCCAAATACAAGAGGTCCTAAATAACTGCACAGAAAATTGGTCACTAGTGTAGTAAGGAGTATTATCCTATATGCATCCACTATATGGTCAGGCGCACTGAGACATTCTACATATGTGCGCCTGATATCCCCTGTGTATAGGCTGGCTGCCTTGCGAGTATGTAGCGCATTCCGAACTATTTCGGACGAGGCCGCTTTTGTTATTGCCGGCATGATACCCATCGAACTAGAGGCCGTATCGGACGGTACGGATGGTGTGACTGATTTGTGCCTACGGAAGTGGCAAGAACGATGGAAAGCAGCTGATAAGGGAAGATGGACTTACTTATTGATACCTAACATCAAGACATGGTTAGTAAGGAGACATGCTGACTTAAACTTCTACATTACATAATTTTTGAGTGAACATGGTTGTTTTAGGTCGTACTTGAATCATTTCGGACATGACAGTGTTCCGTTTTGTCCGAGCTGTGATGGTAATGTTCTTCATATGTCCACGATTTGTTAGTGGGAGGACGTATTTAGAAGAAGTTTTAGGGCGTAACATTAGACCGGACAACATAGTTCCAATCATGTTGGAATCTTTGAATAACTGGACGTGTGTATGTAATTTTGTGAAATTGGTTCTATTGGAACTTTGTAGGTCAGAAGAGATTCGCAAAAGAATCGATATATTTTAGAGCGGGTCTAGGACCTATTCCACGCCGTGATGTAAAGCCTTACGGTAGTTCCACGGGGAAAGTTTGGGTCAGTGTAAACGACTGTTTTAAAGGGGTGTTCAAGTCTCGCACTCCTGGCAAACACCATCACTGCCAGTGTCTTTTGATGATTTCATCCCATAACAAAAAATAAAAAAACACACATACATACATACATATATGTTAAATTCACAAACTAGTGTATAAGTTGTAAGTTGTATACATATTGTCGGTAATGATTTATAAACAATTGTTTAGAAATTTTTGTATGTGGAAATTATCATACAACTTACAACTCTTACAGTAGATTGTGAATTTTACGATAGTGTATTAAGGGAGCGTTTTCAAGTTTAATAATAATGTGGATGTAAAAATGGTTTAGGAAAACTGCACATAGGAAATATTTCGGATGCGACAGCTCGTATCGTATCTGCAAAGGCACGAATAGTGCGAAATGTGTTATCAGGGGAGTTTGTTGGACACACAGATGGCAGAAGCAGCTATCATATCAGCGCCAAATACTTCAATTGCCGTTACCAATGCAGCACGTTGATGGGCGTTGGTGTAGGCGTACTTGCAGGTCAACGTTTAGTTGCCCTCATTCGTACTACACCAGCGTTTGTCACAGCTACTGCCGCTGTGGTAACGGTTACTGGTACAAATACTACGGTAAACTTTGTTTATGGTACATCTGTAAGTCGCATCAGCTTTTCAACCGGTTTTTTTACAATACGGCAGCTGGTTTTTTCGAATAGTTGATTTTTCAAATATCGAATAGTTCGGTTTATTTATAATTAAAAAACCGGCTCAGTCGAATACTTTTCGATTTGTATATTTTTCAAATAATATTATTTTTTACTATATTAAAACTTAGACGAACGTTTTCAGTTGATTTCCCAAGTATTTTTTTTTCAGTGTGAAAGTTTTACGTGTTTTTTGGGGTGAATTAAATTGGCCTGTTGGCGTGCAATGGATATCAAACTACATACATAAGTATGTATGTACATATGTATGTGAAAATCGTTTTTTAGTTTTGTTAACATTTTGCTTCATATTTGATATAGAGTTAGACATCCAGACCAAAACCGAATAAATGAACGTCGCCTAAAAGTGTTTAATACTTTAATATTGTATCTCAATACTGGAAAAATTCGAAGGATCACACAGTGCAACACGGAAAAAATAACCATATACAGACACCACTACGTGATAAAAGACAAAAAAATGAAGACCCGTGTCTCCCAGTTTTGCCCAAAGCCATGCACTTTTTTTATGGGCCGCCAAAGATTTAGGGCCTCGGTGTCATTTTTGCAAAATATCGGTCATTTTCTCAGGCTCATATCGTGCAAATCGTTTAAAATTTTGATTTACTCTCTGAGGCAAAGTTGTAGATCTTGTCATAAAGAACAAAAATTGTGAACATATAAAATCGACCGCCAGTTTAAAAGTATGCCTACTCGTATTTTAGTTGCATTTATTTAAAAAAAAAATTACCTAAATACTTATTTCCTTCCCAATATATAAAACAATAAACGAAATAAAACACGTACATTTATAAAAAAATCTTATTGCTCATATACATATATGTACATGTATGTGTTTATATGTACGTGTGTATTTTTAGCATTTGTAGTGGTATCAAATTTATGAGCCTTTTATTCCTTTAATACTGAACCGATATACAGTCGGGCCTTGATTATCCGTGCTCCGGTTAACCGGTAACCCCGATTAACCGTGATGGCCAAAAATCAGTCCATTGTTTTTGTTTGCAATGTTTTCCAGTAACTCAGATGAACCTGATGAAGACAATGGATTGGAAAACACTGATGAAGACGATGTAATTGTTTCAGAAACCACTTTAAAAGAACCGATAGAGGCATCTAGCACATTGCTGAATTTCTTGGATAGTCCTGGTTGTTCCGGAATTACATAGCAGGATAAAATTCAAGTATATCGCATCCAAGAAAAACTTATAAAAGAAAATTATAAGTTGAAATATATTAGACAAACAACATTACACGACTTTTTTTTAAGAAATTGTATTCTTTTTTTGCTTAATGTCCTTTTTTTGCCTCATGTTTTCAGTAGACAATTTAATGTATACATACTTATTTAATTTAAAAATGTACATAAACTTCTTGAACTAATTTTTTTAACGTAAAAATGTAGCTACGAGTACACCAATGTTCACTTGTTAAATAATGAAAATATAAAAAAAACTGTATAATCAAAATTGTTATTTGATTAACCGTGAAAATCGATTATCCGTAATGCTTTTGGTCTCGACCACCACGGATAATCGAGGCCAGACTGTAAATAATATATATGTAGTCGGGTCGGGATCAACAATGTTTACCATTTGGTAAAAGAATTAAGAAACTCGATTAGCAAACAAAAGAGAAAAAGGGATCTAAAAATTAGTCTTTGCCTATTTATATATGGATAGTGTAAATACCTATGATAAAAATTAAAAAAATTAAATTAAATTTATCGACACAGAAGCGTCGGCTGTAAAAAGAGAAAAATTATATGTATGGGATAAGTCGCATTAAAACAATGCTGCGTACTTCAAGGCAATAAAACCTATAAATTTTCAACCGAAATAATCAATGTTGCTCAACATTTTTCGCAAATTTGAACAGAGTACTTAGCTTTAGGCTTAGTAAAAATTATCCTCTCTCATGCGTCGTAATTTTTCTATGACAGGCCAAGAATTTAAACCTTTTTTATACCTATTTTGAATGTCAAAAAGAGTGGCTTTATATTTTTCTGTATCCGGTTTCTGTAGATGTTTTTGACAGAAACAATATAAAAAAATTCCTGTTGTTCTTTATATTGTTGTACTAATAATGTCAACTAGTTAATACACCTTGGCTCTTTTAAAAAGACATCTCATATAATTTTTATTGAATTTTATACCTAGTTAATTATTTTTTCCGATTATAAATTCTTATTCAAAAACAATTGAAATAATAAAGAAACTGAACAAAGAAATGATCTGAATAAAATATGTACCTACATACATACATATATTTATTTTCCGTTTTTAATGGCATCAAAAAGATATTTAAAAGCATACATACATATGTACGTAACCCAAGCATGTCGTTATCTTTAACGTACAAAAAATAATAACGTGAACTTTCTAGGGTTAACAGCTGACTTATTGCTGTTTTACGTTTTTGGTGCTTGCAATATATTATTTTATTCGAACTTCGAATGCTAGAAATTGTAAGATTTACAAAGCACTTACATAACCGCTCTTAATTTTTGGAAGTCACATAATTTGACATCTACGAAATTATTCCGAAAACCGAACAAACTGATTCGAAATTTTCGGTAATTAACCATACATATTAATAAAGAACATAGTATCATAAAGCAAATAAACAAAAGATACGCAAAATCATTAATTTCACTTTTTATTGTACAAGTTATGTTTATTTTAATTGGTTTTCATTAAAAAAAAAGAATATTTTATTCCTTTTTTCCTTTTTTTCTTTTATTAAATTTTATTACTTATTTGTTTGACATCAACTTAAGAACTAACTTAAAATAATTACAAAACATTAAATGAAACTGTTTTCGATGGCGTGATCACCTGGATCTTGCTGAGCTTGTGGCATGTGCCGGAAGTTGCTTAAATTTCGCTTTAATTTTGTGCAACTTACTTTCCCATGGTTTGTTGTGTGTTTTTATGAAAACTGCTGAATAGGATTTTTTTACAATTTATGTATGTCTGCTTGTAATATTGCATTAGCTTTTGCAATATTAACTCCTCCCTTCTCAAAAGCTAACGTATTCGTTGGCATGATCTTTTCTTCAGGAATTATGTTCTCTTTTGCAGGTGTTTTCTTCTTGAGCTTCCATGATGCGTATGAGAGCATAGCAGTAAGTATTGCAAATGCAATTAAGGTAATTGAATTAAGGGTTAGGCTAATTTTATTATTCGTGTCAATTTTGGAAATTTTTTTCCTGTTTATAAATTCAAGATCTTTAATCATTTCCAAAGAAAGGATCTCTTCCAGATCAGTTTTTTCCGATTGTTGTTGAAATACTGCTGGCAGTGGTTCAGAATATATTTCTTCACGTATAAAAAATATTTTATCCTCAATCCTTATTGTGGAGTTATGATGTTTTATAATGAAAGTTCCAGCTAGTGGGAATTGCTGCCCATCGATTTCTATTGTACCATTGAAATTATTGAGAAGAAGTATACCTGGGTAAATTTCCTCGGCTTCCGATATGTGATCAGCGTTTGTGCGTGTACAGTTTGCTAATTGACTTCTTACGAGTTTACTTATACAATTATTTTGGCTTAATTCTACTAAATTATTTTTATTACAGATTGCTTTTTTATTGTATTCTTTACATTTTGTTTTAATTCCAAATATCTTTTTGTTACAATTCAAAATTTTATCATAATCAATTTTGTTAATTTTATTATTCGATTTTACAGATTTGAGGGATAAGATTTCACATTCTTCTTTTTCGGTTGTAGGCAAACTCAATATATAAATTATCATAGTGCCATTTGCGGCTATGCTTACATCTGTGAACTCTAATTCTTCTTCAACATTAATATAGGGTATGCCTTCATGTTTAACAATTTTTTCTATGGTTTCTATTTCTATACTTGATAATATAAAGGAATTAACAACACTGGATTTAGCCCAATGTAAAGCATATTCAATATTTAAAAGTTCTTCTTTAATAAGTTGAATTTGGTATTTTACCTTTAAACTTACTTCTAACTTATTATCTAAACTGACAACTTTCATAATTTGATTAGTTCTTTCGGTTTGTTCATTTATCTTTTTTATCAATTCCTTATTTATTATTATCTGATTATCGTTATTTTCATTTAAGGTTTCCAAATTTTTAGTTATAATTTCTAAATCACGGTGGTCGGGGCTTCCTGCGACCCATTTCCACGCTGAGCCTATAAAGTCAAGTGATCGCTTTTCTTTGGTTCTAGGAGAGATTTTTGCAATTAAAGTCCGAATTTGGAGAATTTCATGTTTTAGGAAAGGATATAACGGATGAGTTATATTAATGGTATTTCTAATTGTGTTTTCTATTTTAGTAGTCAGTTCCGCGTATTCTTCTAGGTTTATTACGTGAATTATTTTAAAAGTTCCGTCCTGTACCCTTGCGGTATCGTCCTTTAAAGTAATAAGTTGCGAATTCGTGTAATCAAATATTTGAAACTCCGCGTACACGGCGTGCAAAATAAGTCTGCAAAATTAACATTTATTTTTAATAATTAAATGGTTAATTATTCGATTTCTTTTTATTTATTTTCAATATTTCCTACCTTAATATGAATATCGTACGCTTATAGCATATTGCTCGATATTTTCTTATATATTTCTTAATAGTTTCATACTTTTTCCTATATGTTTCCTTTAAAGATTTTTCCTATATTTATTTTTATTTTTCTTAGTGTCTATACGTATTTATATTATTGTTCCTTTTATTATCTTTTTATTTTTATTTAATTCCCTCTTTTTCCATTTTCTTAAATTTAATTTCTAATGTGAGACTTATGCACTATTCGTCCTGATTCTGTCAATATTGTATCTCCCTGGTCATATTTTAGAGTCTCTTCTTTATATCTAGGTGTAAGCTTATTACCTATTCTCTTATTATTTCTTACAAATATTTTGTCATTTGGGTTGTATGCACGATATGGGGTTCTTTTCTTATTGTGAAATTCTAGGTCTTGGTTTTGTTTTTCTAAAAGTCTATTAATGGTGTCCTGTCGGTCTTTCTCAATTTGTTCCGGGTCTGTACTTACAGTTCGGCCAAAAAATGCTTCAACTGGTTTCTTCTTGATCGTAGAGTGTATAGAAAAATTATATTTGTAAAGTGATCTAAACAATAATTCCTCGAAATTTCTATGTGTTCTTTCAGTTTTGATGCATCGCATTATTTCAGAGAGTGTTGAGTGAAATCGTTCGATTTGTCCGTTTATAGAGCTTGTGTAGGGCGGTGTCTTGAATATCTCTATCCCATATTGATTTTCAAGCATAAATATTATTGGGGCTGAGCTAAGGGATTTTTCATTGTCTATCACGATTTTCTTAGGGATGCCAAATGAAATGAGCAGTTCTTGAAGAGGTAGTTTTATATCTTCGGTCGCTCTTGATTTTACCATTTTTACTTGCGCGTATTTCGAAAGCTTATCTATTGCGGTTAGAATAATTTTATTGTTAGTGTGATAAATGTCAATATGGACGATGTGTCCAGGATATTCGGGAATAGGAGAAGGTTTTAAAATTGGAGAAGAAGGGTGCCTTTCATATTTGTTCTCTTTACAAACTTTACACTGCTTAACGATTGTTTTGATCTTTGCACTCATATGAGGAAAGTAAAATTTTTCTAGTAGCTGTATTTTGTTTTCGACTGGGTTCCTATGAGCTCTATTATGTTCCTTTATGATTTCTGTTTCCTGGTCTGTTTCCTGAGTAAGGTCTTCAACCCGTTTTACAGTATATCGTGTCCTATATCGACTGAAATGCCCTGGATATACGTTTTGAATTTTACCTAAAATATGCTCTTCTGTGAAAATGCCGTTTGTCACTGACGGATTTAAATATCGCTTAAGAATATTTACTAGATTCTCCTCGTTAAATTCTCGTTCTATTATGATATGCCTGTGATAAGTAGGGAAAATAATTTTAAACTGATAAGAGGGTACATCATCTGTTGAAAGAAACAATTGATTTTTAAATACATTGATTGGGGAGTCCGTATAAGGGATAAGATTATGTGAAGAGCTTTCATCGCTGTGTAACGTTGGTGTTAGAGAATTGATTTGGCTATCTGGTGGAATTCTGGATAGTGTGTCTGCAACTATATTTGCTTTACCTGGTTTATATTTGAGTACATAATTATACTCTTCCAAAATTGCTTTCCATCTCTTCAGCTTGCTATTGTTATTTTTGTTGCTCAAGGCGTATGTTAGAGGTTGATGATCCGTGAAAATCTTAACGGCAACAGGGCCGTAGAGATAACTACGCAAGGTTTTCAAAGCCCAAACGATGGCCAGCATCTCTTTCTCGTTTGTAGCATAGTTTTCTTCTGCTTTCGAGAGAGTACGAGATATAAATATGATTGGTTTATCATTCTGCTCCAGAACTGCGCCTATAGCGTAATTAGAGGCATCAGTGGTAAGACTAAATTCTTTGCTGAAGTCAGGATACTGTAGCATTACCTCATTAGAGGCGAGAGTAGATTTTATCTTATTAAAGGCTTCTATCGCTTCATTATTCAAAACTATTTCCTTTTTAGCTGATAAACGTTTGGACATTCGTCCTTCCTCCCCTCTCAAAATGAGAGTTAGGGGTTTTGCTAACTTAGCGTAGTCCCTAATGAAGCGTCTATAGAATCCAGACATTCCTAAGAACGATCTGAGATCTTTAAGAGTTCTTGGTATAGGAATCTTCTCTATAGCTTCAATTTTCGAAGGGTTTGCCTTTATACCATTTGGTGTTACAATAAATCCTAAGAATTCAACTTCGTCTGCAAAAAATTTGCATTTGTCTAAATGAATTTTCATATTCGCCTGCTCTAAAGTGTTAAAAATTATTTCCAAGTGCTTATTGTGCTCTTGCTCAGTTTGGCTGAAAATTATTATGTCGTCGATGTATACGAAACAAATTTTACCTATATGCATTCTCAAGATATCATCCAATGCTCGCTGAAAAATCGAGGGGGCGTTTTTAAGACCAAACGGAAGACGAGTAAATTCGTACTTACCGTTGTTGACAGAGAATGCTGTCTTTTCGATATCTTTTTCCTTTAGAAGGATTTGGTGAAATCCACTTTTAAGATCTATAACAGAAAAAAATTTGTTTCGTCCCAATTGCGAAAGTACTTCGTTGATTTCGGGGATTGGGTAACGATCGGCGATGGTAACTGCGTTTAATTTCCTATAATCTATAACCAATCTATATTGCCTATTTCCCTGAGAATCTGGTTTTTTATTCACGATCCAAACAGGTGAATTATACGGAGAACGCGAAGGCCGAATTATACCGTCTTTAAGGAGTTTATTTATTTGTTCCTCTACTTCATTTTTTAGCGACATAGGATATGGGTAATATTTTGTATAAATAGGAGAATCTGTTGTTGTTCGAATCTCACCCATAACTTTTGTAGTGTATGTCAGTCTTTTGTCTGGTTCAGCAAATAAGGTTGAAAATCGTCCTAATAATGACTGAATTACCGTTCTTTGGTCTGGGGTAAGATGTTCAGTTTTAACTTCTACATTGTTCACTGACGTTGCCAATTGCTGTTTGATAGGTACCTTTATTCTATTTTCTATAAGCATCAGATCATTCGAAGTATATATGACTGCCTCAAGTTGTTTGAGACTATCATTGCCAATAATAGCATCAAACGATTTTAGCGTTGGTAATATAAAAAATTTTAGTTTCTTGTCATGGAGATTAAAAAGGTTGAGTTCTACATATTGAGATATTTTAACTTTTCCACCTACCGAGTCTGCGAAAAATATATTCTCATTTTGTTTCGGATTTCTAGCTAGTGACGGTTGAATATAATTTTTATTTGATCCGGTGTCAATGAGAAATTTTAGTATCTTTCCATCGTTATCCTTGCATTCGAAGTAAGGAAGTGATGAATTGTTTAATCTAAAAAATGAACGTCTGCGAATCGATTTTGACTCTCAGTATTGTTTTTTTGCTCTTGTTCATAGTTGTTATAATATTCCTCCCAAGGCTGTTCATTGTCATCGCGAGCCATATTTTCGTAATAATTTTGCATGCTATGGGCAGTGTTGTCATCCTGTGTAATGTGGTTAATTCTTTGGAATTTATTAGGCACATTACGTGAAAATTGGTTTGATGGTGGGGGTGCACGTTTTCCAGCGTACGAATTAAAGTTTGGTCTGTTAACGTAGTTTACGTTACGGGTCTGCTGAGAGCCGTCGACTTCCATTGGAACCGGTTTGGGTAACGGCTTAGGGGCATAAGGCCTTTGTGGTTGTGAGTTTTGCCACTGTGGAAATTGGCTCAAATTTTGTGTGAATGCGTTTTGGGGTGTAGGAGTATTGTATTGATTAATTGGGGGCCTATTAAAGGAAGACTGTCTGAAAGGCAAAAATGCAGCCTGAGGGTAGAATGGTGGTTTCCTATGCATCTGTTGTGGTGGATGCATTTGCGGTTGTGAAAATTTCTGATTCTTGTTCTGATTATATGCGTACTGTTTCCTGTAACCTTGATTCTCTAATTTAAGGCACAGATGAAGGGCTTGCGGTAGATCCGCAGGTTCCTTCATACCTAACAGTTTCGGAAAATCGCCATTTAACCCCTTTATGAATGTGTCAAGAGCCTTATTCCTATATGTCTGTGTTAGAAGGTTTAATGCCTCCTGGCCCATTTCGAGGCTGGACAATTTATTCAATATTAATGAGAGATGGTTGTACACCTCTTGATAAAATTCAGGAATGGTTTTTCGTCCTTGCACTAGCGATGCGAGTTGGCACTCTAGGGTCGTTACATCTCGTCGGTCAGCGTAGTGAAGATTAAGGCAGTAAACAATCGCCTTCCAGTCCAAAGGGACGTTGTAAGATTCCAAGACTATATCCGCGTTGCCTATAATTTTGTTCCTAATACTACTCAGGATCCCAAAATATTTCGGCGTTCCTTTCGTGTGTTCGTATATTCTTAGGACACGCTCTACACTTTTCCTCCAGGAACCGAATTCTGACGGGTTCCCTGAAAAATCTCTGAGGCTACGGACGATGTCCGGTATTTTGTCAAGGTCTCCAATTTGATCCCTATGCTCTGGTGTAATTTTCTCGTCCGTTGCGGTCACGAGTATGCTGTCTGGATTATTACTAATTAAACTTTCCTGAACAACCCTTTTAACTATATTACTAATTAACCTTTCTAGGTCTGGTGTTGCCACCGGTTGTGATGTTCCAGTGGAACTGTTCTGGGCATTTGAGCTGCCACTTGCTTCTAAAATACTGGGCCTAATTAAGTTATTTGGGTTTGACATATTTAAAAAATTTAAACTAATTCTTTCTTTTCTAATAAAATAAGTAAACCTCTCTTTAGTATTTAATCTGAAATTTCCTTTTAAATTTCACGCAAGAAAAAATTTATTTATAGTATTTCGTATATCCTTTTCTAAAAAACTTTAAAATTCACTTAAAAATGCTTTATCAGATTTACTTTTATAATTTATATTCAACTTAGTCCTTTTTGGGTTTCTTCTTAATTTTTTCAATATATGTACTTTCAAAAGCAATATTTAGCCTTCTTTAATAACTTCAAATTTACGTTCGAAATTAATATTTAATTTTTAATTTCATGAAATCAATTTTTAATTTTACTTTTTCTTTTCTAATTTACATATGAAATTTTTTAATTTGTTTTTAAGATTTACACACTTTTTCTTATTTTTCCTTTTGGTACTTTCCAATTTGTAATTTTTGTTTATTTTTCACTCACAAATTTCTTAAAATTAATTTTGAGATTAATGATTAAATTTGAAATATCTTAAAATTATCGCTTACGTATAAATTACAGTATTAAACATCTCACGGCGCTGGAGGGTTATCCTTTTTGCTTGACTGCTACTACGGGTCTCACGTTGCGCACTCTGCGTGGATGTGCGTTTTGTCCTCTTGGGGCTTTAACGCAAATTTATGTCACCTCTTGTCACTTCCGAATGGCACTTCCTTAGGGCACTTTGGGATTTTATTTTTTAAATGATAAACACCTGTACTTCTTGAGGACTTTTTGGTATTTTTCACTTTTTTTCACTTTGCACTTTTAAATCCTTTTCGGGACGTGACGCGATAGCGACTTATTGTTGGGCGCCAGTTATGTTTATTTTAATTGGTTTTCATTAAAAAAAAAGAATATTTTATTCCTTTTTTCCTTTTTTTCTTTTATTAAATTTTATTACTTATTTGTTTGACATCAACTTAAGAACTAACTTAAAATAATTACAAAACATTAAATGAAACTGTTTTCGATGGCGTGATCACCTGGATCTTGCTGAGCTTGTGGCATGTGCCGGAAGTTGCTTAAATTTCGCTTTAATTTTGTGCAACTTACTTTCCCATGGTTTGTTGTGTGTTTTTATGAAAACTGCTGAATAGGATTTTTTTACAATTTATGTATGTCTGCTTGTAATATTGCATTAGCTTTTGCAATATTAACTTACATATGGATGTAGATATGTACATAAGTATGTTTGTATGTATGACGACACGTTTTCTAACACTAGCGAAAAGTTCAATTAAAATTTTGTTTCAATGTGGCGGTTGCTGTTGATTGTGTTAACAGTGACTGTTAATATGTACATGACATGTACATACATATATAGATCTATTCAATTTGTTTTAATTAACTTTAACAAACGTGTTATAATTTTGTTTTAAATTGTATAAATCTAGACACAAGTACGTTTGTGTATCTGCATCTTCAAAATGAATTGACGAAAACTGGCGACTTTTGCTAAAGAAATATCCAACGTGAGACAATTGTTGTGTGCATGACTTCAATTTATTAACGAACGCAGAAATACAACAAACAAACAAAGAAGCAAGAATAAGAAAACGTAAACAAAAATACATACAAATCAGGGATGGAAATCATGGCTCAATCGCACATCGATACACTGTGGTTAGGCCCGACCTCGTTGATCTCTAGGAATTTGCTATAATTTAATAACTAACATTTTTTATATGAGACTATTCATTTAGCAGTTAAATTTAATCGCGACCAATGAATAATTTCCATGATTGGAAAAGTGCAAATGAGGACAGAGATGTATTCTTTTTCAATAACGGACGACTTCGTCCATAACAGAGGATCTGCTTTACGTGAAAAATACAAATTCCACGAACAAATATATTTTCAGATTTTTTTGCATATTTCAGCTCACTCCACCGGCACGAAGGAAAATAACTAACTTTTCTTGATTAATTTTTTAAATATGTTACAGATAATAGAAAAATATATTTTTTAACTTTTTATCTCTGTATCGATTGTGCGGGCGGGTTTCGGACTCAATATTTCCGCTGCTATTTAATCAATATCAAATAGACCGACATGCATCGATCGAGCGCTGACTGTTCTTTAAGCTTGTTTCTCACATTGTTCCGCTGTTTGTTTTACCGTTGCTTGAATTTTTGCGAAATTCTTGCATCACATTTCAGTTTTGTCAAAATTAGCCGCAGAAATAACTTCTATTTTCAATTAAAAAATTAAATGTTACAAACCAATTGATGTCAAAATGCGTTTTAGCTAAACAATTTTCAGGACATGCATAATTGATGCATAATAATTATAAAAAATAAACATTAATCATATTTTCGTACGATATATAGACCATATATTCCAAAAATTATGAAAAAATTCCCGTTAGCTTAGCGTCAGGTCAAACAAGGGTTACCTCAAGTTTTTGTGTTTAATACATTTTGGAAGATGGTATCACTTTAAAGCACAAAGTGCGATTCTGTTTTTTAATGGATACAAAATTAAAAATCAATTTTACATCCCTGATGTAAGTGTCGTCACCAATAAGAGCAGAAAACAAGAGATGAATATTTTTCCTTCAAATAGTATGGTTAAAACACACATATAATTATTATATTGAATATGCAAAAATTACTTTCAATACATTGAATTCTTTAGTTTACACTTTTAAAAGGGATTTATATTTATTTTAATATATTTTCAGTAATAAAACTTTCCTTAATTTCAATTTTTTTATATAAACAAACGCCCGTTCACGCAATCAAACACGGTTACAAGCAAATGAAGACTAAATGTAAAACACACATTCTGCAGCACTAAAAGTACTCAAAAATAGTTTGACATAAGTGAAGTGCCGATACAAAAACAAATCGAAAAAAAAAATAAACAAACAAAAGAAAAATTTTGTGGATATCATGAGTGGTATTTAAATGTTCATTCGCACTGTAGAACGGTTTTAAACAAAAGTCCTTTTAAAATTAAATCAAATTTAATAAAATCCATATCAGTTGTTTGTTAAATTTTTTTGTGGTGTTTTGAGTTGTTAATTAATTACAACATGTTATGCAACAGTTGTGGTCCTACATTAATGTGGAGCTTGTGTTACATTTAATGAAACATTCATTTAACACATACACATGAATGTAAATAGATACATACATATGCAATTACACACCTACATACATATGTTGTATAAATGTGTGTTTATTTTACAACATATGTAAATGTTTCAGTCAGGCAAAAGCTCTGGAATTTTAACTTACAAGCAGTGTTGCCACGACAAAAACAATTTTGTAACCAAAAATTTAAAATAAAAATACATATAGCCAAATGAGGTAAAAGTAACCAAAATTTTTAATTTTGTACTTTTATTTGTTTATAACGAATTTATAAAACATTATTAACAATTAATAACAAAAAAATGAATAATTGATGAGAAATTTAAGTTTTTCGACTTTAATGATATTTGTTTGATTTGTGATCTTTTTCTCTTTCCAAATTCTGGAATTTTCTTAAAACTCGGCAATTTATTCAAATATCTTTTTACATTTTCCCCGATTTAGCTTTTTTAATTTGCGAACATAAGTGAATTTTGGAAAACTCCGTACTTTTTCGCAATATAATTTATTTTGCCGATTTTTCCCGACTTTCGCGTATAGGTATTTTATTTTCCGTAAGCCTGCTAAATTAATTTTTTACAACTATTATTTGAGGTTATATTACTAAAGAACAAGACAGAGCGACACCAAGTAGTCTCATTCGAATTCGCCTTGAAAATTAGAACAGTTATGTCAAAAAAGGTTGACAAATTTATAAGAAATTTTAAGAATAAAAATTTTAAAAATGTTGACAACCAAAATTCAAGCGAATTGAGTCACCTGATCTCTCGAGGCCACCTGTTGTGAATTCGCTTTGCTGTAGAATATTATAAAGTAAATTAACCTTATATTGAGTTACATCCTGGGCTGCAAATAAAAAATATTAGACGTTCACTGTATGCGTTGTTAAATTATATCTTTCCTGGCTTTTAAAGTTCGTTTTATTTACAATTGTAAGCCATATGTATTTTAAAATCCCAAAAACAGATTTTCTCTTATTAAATTACAATTAGTAAAAACATGTAGAGATAATACAAATTTTTTAAATATCCGATAAGCCGTTAAACACAAATGTATGTAGGTATATGTGGTCTATGCTCATTGCATACTGGTCAGCCGTACTACTGTGCGGCTAACTTACCGTCTACATTAGACATGTAGCGCTGTTAAAACATAATGTTAAGACTTTAAATTTTTTCCTTTCATTTTTCCTGTGGTTAATACGTACAATGTTCATGTTTAATAATAGTATTTTGAGGTTGTGCAGTAGAAACGTAAGATCTATTTGTCTGCTATCTTTTTCTTCCCTATTTCAAGTTAAAGCAGAAGTCTTAACAACCATGTTAAGACCACGAAAACTTAGTAACATTTGCAGTCTAGACTAAACATTAACATGATGTTAAAAATAATTTCTAATGTAGACAGCAGGTACATAAATACAATCGAATTTATTGCATGTATCGTCCACGGCGAATTCCTTTATTTAAAATATATTTTAAGCACCTTTCATCACAATTCAAATGCCCAAAACAAAAATATTTCTTTCTTTAGTGTAATATATTATTGTCTATAGTGAAAAAATATTTTGAAAACAGCAAACACAAATGAGAAAAATTCTGAGCTCTACAGCTTCCATGTCAGAAGTGCTCTCAACGCTTTATAGTCGGGTGTAAATCTCAAAATCAAGCTAATTTTTCATATAATAACCTTGCAATATGTCATCCACGAAAGCAAAATAAAAATGAGTTATTATTAAATATTTCCTTGTTCTGTATTTTGATTTAAAAATTATGGTCAATTTGGATTAGGAAATGTAAAAACCCGTAAAAGCTAAACACATAAAGTATGTGTGTAAGTACATAGGTATGTATGTACATACATATATTAATTTATGTACGTCGAGAAGATTTTTTCGATAAATAGGTAGGTATGTATATCAAATCAGTCCATTTATTAACAACAAATTATAGAGTTTATGTCTAAGCTGATTGAACAAATACAAATTTGAAGAAAATTCAATTGAATAATTCACAAGATTAGAAAGAAAATTTAACAAAAAGCATCAGCATTTTAACATACATACATATGTATGTATGTACTTATCCATTTAAATTTATGTAAATAATTGGTACCTACATATAGGTACAAAATTCAAAAGTGTTGACTGAGGGAGGGCCTTAGATAAATTTAAAAAATATTGGAATAGGTATAAACCTTAATTCACATTAATAGCGGAGTATTCAATATCGCAGATATTACTGTAGTTTAAGTGTAGTGAGCGCATACTCGAAGCATACTACATGTTTGCTTATTTATTAAATTCGTTAACCATGAGTGCGTTTGTTGAACTCTGTGCTTAATAATATTTAAAACAACAAGCACACCATCATGTGGTTGCAACAGTTTTTTATTTTGAACCAAATTTGTTTACGTTACAACACCATACGTATGTTATGTATGTATGTTGTACATACTAGCATAAATTAAAACTAATGCCAAATATTGAAATTGGTACCTATTTGGTTAAATTAAAAACAGGTAAATACATATGTAAGTAGGTAGGTAGTATATAAAATTAGCTTTTTCATAACTTAGGTATGTATGTATATCTGGCAATAACCAAAATAAGACGAAATATACATGTATATGTACATATTCTAAATTGTATTCGCTAACTTGTGACGAAAATTAATTTTTTACAGATTTACATGCATACACACTTATTTATGTACATATCTACGCAAGGCATACGTTTGCCGTACATACATGTATGTGGATGCATTTTAATATGTATTTACAGTATGCAAGATTCATATTCGTACATCCTCAATTACAAAAAAAAATAACTTTAAATTTTTCTTGTACGATTTCATATATAATTCGTGTACATTCTGTCGTTAAGGTTTCTTTAAGCCGTGAACGTTCCTAATGTCGTAAGAAGGTTAATCGTCTTATGACATGCATATGTATAATTTTGTATGACATTTGTAACTTTCTCAAATATTTCGCAAGAACCCCGTTTTCAAACTACCTTGAGAAAATATTTTATTTTTAATCTATTGCATAGCTTTTATCGCGTGCTTTGAGCGTGACGACCGAATCAAGAAATTCCATAACGATTTCGTGTCATTTTGAACTTGCCCTGGTCATAATATTATAGTTGTTTTTTAAAGGTTTTCTACAGAAATGGCATTGGGATTCTCAGGTGATGTTTTAACTTATTTTCGACGATTATATAATCTATGAATCTCTTTTCCATAGTAGTAATTAAATTGAATTAGTAATCGCACCATTTAACTAATTCCAATTCAAATATTATAATAATTAACCACAGAATGGACAAAAATTCACAATGAGAATGAATGTTTCCATTGCGTCCGAATGCAATTATAGGAAAAATTATAAAACCTTATATTAGAATTAGTTTTTAATGTGATTTTATTTAATTATTTATGTGTACGAATATGAATTTTGTTTCTTAAAAAAAACGAATTCCGCTGTTTATATAAAAATATTTGGTGAAATGTCTTTTCATTTATATATTTGTATTAAATCAAAAACTCTACATACATATAAAATCGCACAAGAAAAATGTAATTTTTATGATTTATTTTATTAGATCTTTTTGATTGTGGATTTACTAATATGAAATTTACTTACTGTGTTTAATTTTTTTATAAATATATCATGAAAGTTCAGTTTAAAATTGATAGATCTCTTGATAAAATAAAAAATTGCGAGTGTGACGAAATTGTTTTAATATATGGAAATAACGAAAATATATCTGTTAAAATTATATACAACGTCATAAGTAAACGAACTTAACGTTTTTATTTACAGAAGCATTTTTACACTAAATTATGAGGGGTTGTTCACAGCAGACATATTTTTTCGTGTCATTATTTTAAAATATATGACGACCGTGTGAATACCCTAAATATTTTACTTTTCCATTAAGTTGTGTGTATATTACAATCTTAAAACTTATGTTCCGTAAAACAAGCTTGTAAGATTCATTTCGTAAATTGGAAAGATTAATACATTTATTTTTTTACAGAAAATTTTGAGTTTAAAATGGTTTCCCATTATTCTTCTTATATATTTTGAACGTTTCATGTAAAAAATTAAATCCTGAGCTTCAAATTCCAATTGACAGCAAAATTAATAGCAAAAGGAATAAAATCAAATCACTTAAATAACAAATTAAATAAAATCGCTACAATCAGAAGTACAAAAAGCGCCTTTTACATGTAAGCTATTGTATGCAACTTTTTTGTTTTTAACTACTCTTTTTAGCATGCCTGCATGTATGCTGTTCCGTTTTCTTCTTTCATTTTGTTTTGTGGTTTCAATAATAGAAACAATAATAAATAACGACTTGAAAAAATAATTACGAGGAATGCAAAAAGCGTCACATATTGCCAAAGAAGATTCCCAGGAGAACATACCAAGAGTATTCACTTCAACTGTAAATATGAAAAGGCGGACGTTATCGGGCAGCTGTGGAGTTGGTTTCTTTGTACTAGCATTTGGCTTCATCGCAATAGCATTTGCCACACCCAGCTGGCTGGTAAGTGATTATCGCATCACGGGAGCAAAATTAGAACGGTTAGGACTGTGGGTGCACTGTTTTAGATCGTTGCCGGATGTTAACGATGACAGTCAGCGAAGATTTTTCGTTGGCTGCCGCTGGGTATACGATCCATTCACAACAGGATATGATGAAATCAGAGGATTTTTATTGCCAGCGTTCATGATAGCTACGCAGTTCTTTTTCACATTGGCTTTCATCGGAATGCTTGTATCGGGTATTGCTGTTCTCGTGTTTTTCTTATGTGCGGGACCTGATCAAAAAAATTTCATTAAATTAATACAAATTATAGGATACATTGTGTTAGCATCAGGTATCTGTGCTAGCATTGCTGTTATTGTATTTGCTAGCTTAGGAAATCGTAACAACTGGATGCCGGAGCATGCAAACAATTGGTTTGGTTGGTCTTTTGTATTGGCCTGTGTAGGAGCTGTTATGGCTCTTGTGGCCGCACCCCTTTTTCTCACTGAAGCTAATGTGCAGCGCCGGAAGCGTACTTTATTTAAAGAATCTCAAACACGTTTTGAAATGATGCATGGCGTTAAATAAGTTATATTGGAAAAATTATCCGTAGTTATTACACTGTCATTCGTTTGCATTATTCAGTATATACATATCAATATTTTATAAAAATTTCAGCGATAACGAACGATTTATACAAAAGTTATAAAAAGCAAAAATATATAATTGCTTATGAGACTACTTGTTGGTACTTAGGCTCATAAACGCATAAACATGTTCACTTAAACTTCATTCCATTATACAATAAAGACTGTCCGCAGAACACAGATCAAAAAGATAAGTTAGTGTGACATTAGTAGTTATTGCATTTTGGTAAAAATTCGATAAACTAAATTCCATAATTCCTTAAATTGTTAAATTTTTATATAGCTATCCCTATTTTCATTTAAGATTTAATGTGCCTTTAGTATTTTTTAGTAAAAAATGTCCACCAAATTATTTAGAATTAATCTTGAATTTGACTCTCGGAAAAATGTGTTAAAACGTTAATTTCATTCATAGTTTACTAAATCAATTGCATACATACATATGAAATATTTAATGTACAAATCGTAATAATTAAATTTATGTAAAAAGTAAAAAACCTGAGTAATATTGCATTTTAGTTGAGAATCTAAAAATAAAAACATATGTATTTATTATATGTTACGACTGATGTTTATTTCGGTCTTAAGCTTTATCAACCATATATTTTTGTATTTTTAGGATTTTCATTCCGTCCATGTTTATACAAATTAAAATACATATTTAACAAAGAAAAAAAACCATTGTTTAAGTTTTACCCATGAATGTAAAAAATGGTAAGTTTATACAATTGTATTTTTCGTTCTTTTGGGTCAAGGAACTAAGTGCAGTTAGATTTTCAAAATAGAATAGCGAATTTTAATTCAAACGGAGTAACCGTAAAATATACAGTTACTCATTTGGAAATTTAACATTGATTTTTTTAGGTAATTATTGATAGTCAGTAAAATTTTGTGTTGTTGAATCAAGCCAATTATATTTATTGGTGTTGTATTCGTATAAGTATAAATTGTGATGTGGTTAAATAACATGCAGAAATCTTTTTTTTTATCTAGTATATATTTTGAACCATCTTCATTCAGTGTTTATGAAAATATACAAATACAGAATCATAAGAAGCTTTAAAATAGTAATAAATATTTATTTATTAAATGTTACAAATTAAGTGTAATCTGTTACAAAGGAAATTACACTTTGTTAAAACCTATGTCGAAAATCCCACAAATTGGTCGAATTCGGTATATTTATGTATTCATGAGATCAAATTACTGATAACATTTTTCAATTATAGAATCCAAAATTATATTAAAAACTGCATTGTAAAGGGTGTCCCAACAAGAGCGCAATTTTTAAATTTTAAATAAAACACAGATATAAAAAAAATCGTGAATCTTTATTATATAGTAAAGTAAAGATTTAAAAATTGCGTTCTTGTTGGGACACCCTTTATAACAAAGTTTGGCATTCAGCAAAACTAATGTGGCATACCGACTATTGGCTGAAACCGAATATCAATTTTCAACAATCGTTAAAAATATATAAGTTTTCCATCCCTGGGTACTTATATTTCAAAATGAACTTGGCACCACTTTCTTAGTCATAGTATTATTGTTGCTTTTTTTTATCATTCACAAATTGAAAGTTTTTATTTATGTATTTGTGTAAAAATATTAGAAAAAATTGATTTTAAATAAGGTAATAAATATTATATCTTTTAAGCGAAAAATCCATTTTGCTAATATAATTATGCATTTCAATCAATAAAGGCATTCCGTTAACAAATTATCTTGAAAGATGGAGTTTCCGGATTGTCCACCCTCTTTAAAGCAGATACAACATTTCTTAAAGTTGGCTCAAGAGCATGACTCCAGGGATATTATAGTTGCTTATTGGTCAAGACTTTAGTGTGTATTCGGTTTCTTTACTTATATTTATCATATTCCTGTATGATATGTACATATTTTGTAAACCGTGTATTTTTTACAGTGCTCTGCAAGTTGGCCTCAAAATAACAACACAGCAGCCGGAGGAAACAAAGATACTGTTAGGTAAGATTTTGATTTTAAACTATATGTATGCAATTGTATGCACATATATTATTAAAAATAGCTGTAATGGATTGGTTAGAAGCGGTAAAAAAGGATAATAATGATAATGAAGCTATTACTAATGAAGTGGCAGCACAGGCTCACATGGAAAATTATGCTTTGAAACTATTTCTATATGCAGACAAGCAAGACCGGGAAGGTAACTTTGGAAAGTAAGTAATATAATTTTAAAATACTATTTAATAGGGATGGGCTACAAATAAGTATTTAGTATGTAGTTCATCGAGCTTATATCATCTTCATTGGAAAAAAACGATTGAAGCTGTTGTAACTTTTGAAATAAGATCAGAACATATCTAAGTTTTATTTTCGAAAACTTTTGCCTTAGCAACCTAAAAGATTTTGGCAAATATTAAATTTTTCATCGCATAACTGTTGAGACAAATAAAAGAAATGATTTATTACTTTTTCGCAACCAATAAAAATAACTTCATCATCAAACGCGATAAAGTAAGTTTTGAATTTTATTTTACTTGTTATTAAGTATAAAGTAATAGGTATTATTTTTCTGTATTCTTTTTATAATTTTATTAAAATAAAAAAAATCTCACCATTTTGATATCATAAATAAGTTAAATTTTGTATCAATGGGTGTCTTGAAATTTGCATGACAAGTAATTTAATTATTAATTATTATGTTACTTGTATTATACTATATGGTTATTTCTTCTACTTGAAGTTATCGCTCGCATTACTAATATTACTAACATTAAAACACTAATATTTTCGATTTCGTACAAAGCGTAGAGCAACGTGAAAACGCTAGCACTAGCATGAAAAACAAAAATAATTTTTAACATTTTCTTTATTTTATTTATAATCTGCAATACAAAAGCCTATAAGGCCAAAAACGTATTGGTGGAATACTTCTTAGATTCACAATTATGAATATTACAAAAGCTCCTTAACAATTAATTTTAAT
Organism: Gymnocheta viridis; assembly: GCA_956483585.1. Lineage (NCBI taxonomy): Eukaryota > Metazoa > Arthropoda > Insecta > Diptera > Tachinidae > Gymnocheta > Gymnocheta viridis. The sequence goes on from OY101442.1 coordinate 120,707,655, forward strand.
TAGTAACGTGTTTTTGATATTGTGCAGGCTTCTTATTTATTCAACTGCAAGCTTATGGCGTTTTCTTTTCTTAAAAAAAGTGCAACACTGCCCTTTTTATAGAAAATTTGCAGTATAATGATATTTTGAAATAGTGAATTTATTAGAAATAATTGTATCATCACTTACGAAGCAAAATTTTTGTCTTAAGAAAATTTTAAATAGCAATTTTTTGATAAAAAGTCAAAGAAAATTTTAAATTTTTTAGAAAAGAAAACAGCATTAGTATAATATCTTTAGTTTTTCTAAGAATTTGTATTTAAAATGATGATCTGCATTAGGAACAGTGAAATGCGCTTAGGAAACGGCTAATAACCCTCAATAATCATTTTCAATTAATTTTGGATCAAACAGTATTAAAATACTAATTTGGGAAAAAAGCACGTTACAAATTAAATTAATTAAATATTTTCAATAAATAAATTAAAATTCCCAATAAAAATTTTTTAATATCGTATTATATATATCTTATATTAATAATATATCTTATATTATCTGGTAGTATATTATTATTATTATTTAATTCATGTAGTTCCTATGTGGAACATAGAAAAAGTAATGTTACGTACTTTTAGATTTTCGACGACAATATGTAGTTCAAAAAATATTTACATAAAATTATTATATTGTGCGACTTCCCGGGTACGTGGGAACTAAACGAAGCTTTTCCCGATTCCAGAGAATTTGGAAACTAATAACGATGCGATTTAACAAAAGCTTAGCGTTATCTATTAACACATCTACATTTCACTAACAAACACTCAATTCAAATTTTCTGTTGTCTGTTAAATACGAATTTCAGAGCCTCAGTTTTTCATATATGTATGTATCTCTGTTCTTTTAGTATTGTATTTTTTTAGCACATATATTATAAAAACAATCCCCGTTTAATTTTTGCTTGTACAGAAAAGAAACGTTTTTGTTTGTAGACTCTTATATAAATAGTTGCTCGTTTTGGCACTTTTTTAAATAAAATCGTAATTTTTGTAATGATTGCAACGCTCTTTGTCGTTGAACATACGTTTGTGCAAAATTTTGCACAGAATTTAGGCGCTTGGTCATAGGGAGCCAGAGCGAAATTATATTCTGTATGGCTAGTTGCTATCCCTTCAAGATACACTTTCGCAATTTCGTTAGACTAAATTGGTGAAGTGAATAACTCCAATATTATCACCAAAAAGGCGATATAAATTTGTCTTAGATATACTGTAGCCAGACATGTGATTAGTGAAAATAGTAGACGGAGGAAATAGAAGTACAATTTAAAGAAAAAAAGTACTGTAATTTTTTAAGGAAAACAGTTATAAACAAATAGTTAATATTAAATAAAAATTAAAAGTTGTTATTACACGGTTTTATATCAAAGCAATAATATGATCAAGCAAAGAAAAATATTTTTACTAAAAATTAAGTACATGGAGCAAAAAATGGACTGTATTGAACCATTTTGTTTCTGCTAATGCAGAAAGTATTTCATTGGATAAAAGAAGTATTACGCACAAAGCATTTGTCAAAAATTATAGGACAAAATCCAATATCTGATATATAAATATATCAGTAATAGCGTTAAAGATATCTGATAGAGGATTTATAATCACCCTTATTCCAGTTGGCCACATCGACTTCACGTCAACACAATACCAAAAAATTGGAGCTTGTCTACTCGCTCTCGAGAACAATTTTGTGCTAATGAAAGTGTACTTCCGTTCTATAAGGTCTAGAAAATAACATGGGCCTGTCAATAGTAGTCATTTGACATTTAGACAAACCCCAATTTTTTGGAATTGTGTTGACGTGACGTCGATGTGGCCAACTGGAATAAGGGTGAATGTATGGGAACTTAATAAACTATATAGGAAATCGATCAGTTCCTATTGCATTGGACTTAATTTTTAGCAAACTCAAAAAGGATAATCAGCCAGTACAGAGAATTCGTTACCAAACTAGATTGAAAACCGAAAAAATAATTTTAATCTCACTCCAATTTTGAATGTCTTCATGTAAACGTAACGAAGTATCTATTTTCCTTTCAAAATTGTAGAAAATATTCAAGCTATCAAAAGTATGATCCTCTTTGAAAAAAAATTTTCCAGTATGTTTTATTTTCAAATGTAAATAGATTTCATGAACGCAATTAGTCAATTTCATGTAATTCGGCTTACAAACGATAAAATGTTTATTTAACTTATCTTAGAATCAAGTGATTACGTTTGGCGTAACTTATAAATATGTATATAATAAACCACTGTATGCTACACATTAAATACAAAGCTAATGAACATATTTTTAGAAATGTGGTGAAAGCATTTTACTCATCTGGCGTAATATACGATGTTCTACAAACCTTTGGGGAATTATCTGAGGAAGCATTGCATAACCGGAAATATGCTAAATGGAAAGCAGCTTATATTCATAATTGTCTGAAGAATGGGGAAGTTCCTGTACCAGGCCCAATGTCAGAACAATCTGAAGATGATGTCATTAACGAGCATAATGAAGCTGGAGGATCAACGAGTGAAAGTGCTCAGGACAACGCTGATAGAGATGGCAACGAACCTGGCAAACCAACAGTCGAAGATATTTTAAATAATCCTAATAAGTTACCAAGTCCACCAGTAGACGAAGAAAAGCCAGGTGGTTTCGAACCTTTTGTGCCACCCGCTGAACCACATCCAGTTTATAAAGTGCCAGAGCCCATAGCTAATCTACAAATTACACCAGATCAAATGATAACGGCCCAAAAGTATTGCAAATATGCCACTAGTGCGTTAAATTATGATGATGTTAAAACTGCTATAGAAAATCTTCAAAAAGCTTTAAATCTTTTAACTACGGGAGTCGACAATTAGATATTTAAGAGCAACAAGAAGCTTTACCTATTTTTGTCTTAGTTTTAATAGATTTTAATGTCCTTTCATTCATAAACAATTAATAAAGTTATTGTAGGTTTATTGTATGATTGCGGGAAACCCGATATTAATGCACACGTTAACTTTTAATCGTTTATGAATAAGACAGTAACAATATGTTGATGACAAATAATTAAAACTCGGAATTTGTTATGAAAAAAAATAAAACCAAACACTTCGATACATATGTACATATATCTTCCTTAAACTAATTAAATATCTCTAAGATTTCAAAAAGTTTTGAATGATATACATATGAATTTCTACATACATACATACATACATTAAAATGTATGTATGCAGGTGTTTGTTACACATAATTAAGAAGCTTTTAAAAATATAACACGTTGATTAAATCCTCCAAAATAAATGCTACATCTACGTTTTTTCCACAAATATTTAATTCAATTGTTTGTTTTTATTATTTATTATTATCGAGACATTTATTTATTACAAAAATTATTGGGTAGGAAATAATTTTTCGTGATGATAAAAAAAAATAAAAATAGAAAGGTTTAAAAGATTTAGAACCAGAATGTACATACATTTTTTTTCTTCAAAGAAATTCAATTTTTTGCTTTTAATAATCCGATTTTAAATTCCGATATTATACATATTGCGGTATTGAACTAAAATTTTACTGAAAATCTGTCTTTTTCGTAAATAATATGCGTTCTTCAAATAGATGTGAAACTTCTTTTTGCACCGAAGATCAAAGGTATTGAGAAAATATGATAGTCAGTATTAATTATTAAGAAAATAATTAGTCCTGTTTCACACCGTTTGTTTGTGCCTGAGTAACGGCTGATAATTCGATTTCTTTGCGGCTAGTCTGCAAAAATTTATAAATAAAATGTTAAATAAAAAATAACATATAATGTTATTCGTATTACCTGATACCAAACGACTAAGCGTCCTCCCAACATAAATGTAAATACCAACGCTGGTCCAGACCGCTCAAAAGGATCGCTTACCATCCAGTGCTGATAAATACCAAGAAGCATTAGAGTTAAAAGCATTATATTTGCAGTATTTTTAACTTTATCTTAAAGGGAAAAAAGTAAATGTTTAAAAAAAATAACTAGAAAATGATGACGAATTTGTTATAAGTATTCTTACGATATGGAATAATTGCCATTGCCAAGCCGCATACAATTTCCAGTACACCAACCGTGCGCCTGTACCATTTCGAAGGAATTTTAATGCCGAATAATGCGGTCAAAGGAAACACTTTAGCATATTTTACATATTCCGTACGCTGAAAAAAAATACAATATTAAATTAAGAATTGTATGTATAATGAATGCGGGAAAAGCGTTTATATACCAAAAAATTTAATAAAGAAAAATACAAGAGACCGCTTAATATTATTTTTTCTAATCTCTATATTACTAGAATCGAAAATAATTGTGTTTAAAATATAAATTTGTTTGTAATTAATTTCACAATTGAAGCCTTTATAAATTGGAAAAATTTTCATATTTATTTATGAATTTATTAAATGTATTATATTTACTATATTAGATGAGCAGATTTATTTATTTATAAAAAAATAAATAAAAATAAACATTTTAACACCTTGCTCTGGGTTGTTCAGATTATTTGTTTCAATGTACATACATGTGTACATACGAGGGCGGATTAATATTGAAGCTACCTAGAGCTAGATGGCAGCACATACACAAAAACTTTTTTTTTAGAAATTGCCATCTGTCAAACGTCAGCTGTTAAAATTTCACCCAAATTCATCGATTAGTTTATTTGTTGTAGTCGTTTGAAGTAAGCAACTTTAGTGTTTCTTGAAAAATGGAAAAAAGCCAATTTCATGCTGCGATTAAACACTATTATTTGAATGGGAAAACGGGGAAAGAGACAAAAGAAAAGCTCGATAAACATTATGGTGAGTCTGCTCCGTCAAATTACATGGTAAAATATTGGATTGCTGAATTTAAACGCGGCCGAACAAGCACTGCAACAATACCATCAACAGGAAGGCTAAAAGAAGTGGTTACTGAAGAAAATATCAAGAAAATCCTCGATATCGTTATGAATGATCGCCGAGTCAAGTTACGTGAGATGGTTGAAATGGTAAACATATCATATGAACGTGTGTTCAACATTTTGCATGAACGTTTGCATATGAAAAAGCTATCGGCAAGATGGGCGCCGCGTTTGCTCTCAATTGACCATAAACGTAAATGTGTGACGTGTGCAGTCTCAATGGCAAAGCTCTGTAAATTTGGCTACGAATTGCTACCTCATCCGCCATATTCTCCGGATTAAGCCCCTAGTGACTACTTCCTATTTCCAAACCTAAAGAAATGTCTCGGTGCAAAGAGATTTTGCTCCAACGATGAAATTATTTACCAAACAAATGCCTATTTTAAGGACCTCGAAAAATCCTATTTTTTGGAAGGGATACAAAAACTGGAGAAACGTTGGACTAAGTGTATTGAGCTAAAAGGAGACTATGTTGAGAAATAAATGGTTTTTGAAAAAAATGTTTTTTCCCACTTAGGTAGCTTCAATATCAATCCGCCCTCGTATGTATGCACGCATAAACATATGTATGTTTGTATGTATGTGGGTACATTAGGGTTTTACTATTTCTTTTTATTTTTCCCTATTAACACGTAATAGACAATAATAAATTAATAATAATACTGGCTTTTTATATAATTTTCTCCGATAAAACATTCCGCAATAGAATTTATGTACATTAGAGCGACTCACGAAAAAAACTTGTTACCTTCCTCAAATTATGGATCGGATTTGCCAAAAAATTTGCCGATTATAAGAAAAAAATAAATATTTGTAGGGGTTTCATCACTAGATTTATATAACTCAGACTTATCTTATATCATTAGTTGATAAGCTTCGGTGTAATTGCTAGATAAAGAATTCCATATGCATATGTATGTACATCACATTGCACCTAGTTTTGGTATTACATTTTTATCGTAAAAGGTACAGGATCAAAGGATTGACAGACAATAACATTAGATTTGTTATTACTCGCAACAAGAATTCTAAAAATTTTAGTTTGTTGCATACATTTTTTATTGTTAAATAGATCGTGGAATACTGTTTTGGAGAGGTCCTTGCAATGAAATGTTAAGCAGCATCTTGATAATTGTACACCTGCGGCTAAAATTCATAGATTTATCCGAAATTCGTTTTCAAAATACATATTCTAGCTGGTAAAAGGAAATAATGTATTTTGTGCATTAAATTTATTTTGAATGTATAGTAGCTACTCGATTATCGTTCATAATGAAAACCAGGGGGCAAATTACTGCATTCGATTTCGAACGAAATTTTCATACAAATTCAAAAAATTTTGTATGGGACTTCGTTCGATATCGAATGCCGTAATTTGCCCCCAGGCTTTGAGCACGTTTCGAGGATGTCGCAAGTAACGAATACTTTCATTTCAAAGCAATAAAACAATTTTTAATCACTAATTTAAATTTATTGATAAAATTCACAATTTAATATACTTCAATACTTGTACCATACATTCAAATAAATTTTATTAATTTTGAAAGGAATAAAAAAAAAAATTTTAAATATTTGTCTGTAAAATTTTATACCGATGCAACAATCGAGGTTGCACAACTATCAAGTTACTACTTTATATGAATAGCGGCCTGTTTTGTAGAAATAATGAAACAATTTGTTTTCTATAAATCCCGTGCATACTTTTTTGTGCTGCAATTTTTTTTTAATTATATTATGAAATTCGAGTTTTTCAATTTTTGTATTTCTTCTTTGTATTTTATTACCTTCTTTTCTCTTTTTTCGTGTTGCACTTTGACATTTCTAAAAGTAAAATTTGATTTCATACAACTGAAGAAATAAAATAAAACGGCTAACCGCACTGTATTTAGTTGAGTGATTTATTTAAGAACTTCGAAGTTTCCTATTCATAATGCAATTTCGACAGCGATATGTTTAAAAGATTTATTAATTAGATTCTACTAAAGTTAGTAAAAGCATTTACTGCCGTATTACTTAGATTTCAAGAGCACTATAAAATTATTTTTTCATAAGGAATTTTTTTAAATACATTTCAAGCCTGCATTAAAATTTTTAAGCGCGGCAGTATATTGCATTTAGTAACAGGTAAGAGCAGTAGAAAAAAACATGTACATACATATGTATATTGTTTGCTGGGTGTTTTCTTACTGACTGTAAAAAAATATAACTTTTAAATTGTTGTTTTGACAGTCAGTAGCCAAACTCCCAGCAAAAAATATACATATTTATTTGCACTACTCCGCCTACCTGATAATAATTGTACCATGGTGCGGCAGTTACAATTAAAATGATTCACCTACCAGCAGTTAGGTAATTCAGATACAATTGAAAAAGTTGGAATCGCCTTTCTCTGGCTTACAACAACCTGTATAGTATAGTAAATAAAAAATTATTCAAGCTTTTTCTTAAAAATTCATAGGAAAAAATTCTGTAGGAAATGTTAATAGTGAAATTATACTGATTATCTATTGACGAAGTCACCAGTACTACTGAAAAATTATACCCCAAGTAATGCTATCTACTATTGACATTTAACACAGGCTTGTCCTACGAATTCTACCAGTAGACTGCGTCAATACTGACTAGGTAGTTCTTGTGGAAAAAAATGTCAATGTGATATTGACGATATCACCACACCGTGGGAAATGTCCGTAGTAAAACTGTAATGATTCACTATAAACGCTGTCACTACCTGCAAGAAATGTCAATATTAAAATTATACTGACGATATCACCAATACTATTTTAATTTGGTTTAAATAGGTACAAGTATTTATTTTAAATAATATTTAGAAGCAAAATAAGGTATAAAATATTTTTTTGCAGTCTTCGTTTTAAATTACTGATTTTTTTAACTGTCAAACATTTTCTCTACCTATCAAAAACAAAAGACAAACAATTGTTGACAGTGTCACTAAAAAGACACCATAATTGTTGACAAAAATATTGACATGGATACACTTAACCCCATGCTTCCTTCAGGGTATGTACTCATATAAATAATTGTGTACATACACAAGCAACGCATATACATAAGTTTCGAATGCGGATGTTGCATTCAAAATGTTCTTAAACAATTAAATTTATTGATAAGTATGTACTTTTTGTTTATGAATAGAATAACAAGAGTTCATATGAATTATTATTATATTTTCATTCATAATTTTAAAAAATTAAATAATTGAGCAAACTTTACTCGTTTCGTTTTGAAAATCTGAGGCCGACAACGGTGACGCATATATTATATGTACATTAATATTGTAAATATAAAAAGTGAAATAAATTAAAAATAATACACACACACTTCTTTACAATCGTACATATGTATGTTTATACAATTTTGAATGTCATTGCCTCATAATAGCGAGGTCATTTGCACAAAAATGAAATTATAAACAATATTTTTAAGGAAACTAATAAAAAAATGTAATATGTATGTTTTAGAAATGTGCTATTTATTAAAACGGTAAAATTCTGAAAAATAATAAATATGTATATTTTTATTTTACGAATATTTTGGAAATGCGCGTATGTACTAGAGTGATCAAGTCGGGGTTTCAACTGGAGTTTTCCGTATTATGCCAATTTGCGTTGTCATCCATGTTGATTTTTCGAATGTCGAATAGAGCGGGCTTTTATTACTAAAAACTCCGTTTAGTCTTTCTAATTTGTAAATTTCGTCAATAAAATAGTTTTGTTTTATTAAAATTTCTTAAATAGGGAGTACTCTCTATCGCGATGCGACAGAAAAAATGGTACAAAATCGAACTATTGTTACCTGAAATCGCTTTCGCATCGCAATAGAGAGCAACTCCCCTACTCTGTGGATTTTCCCACACTACACTAAAAAATAGCTGTAATTTAACACATCCGACATGGGAAATTCCTTTTATATGAAAATAAAAATCTTCGTTTTATTTTCTAATAGCCTGTTCATGGAACGCGTCAAAAATAAAACGAAACTGGGCGACACGTTAACGACTACGTAACAAATACGGTTTGCGTAACACGTTTTCAATTGTTCGTTGTACGACATTTAAATTAATATTTTGAACAATTTCTTTTTAATATTTTTATTAAGTTTGTCTAATTATATTTTTCCACAGCGAATAACTTATTCTATTCTTTTTGTTTTGAGGTGTTTGACATTTAAAAACGCGATACACAGACCAATAAAATGTGCCAGTTGTTAAGTGTTTTGTTTAAAAACTTAACATTCGTGTTGCATGAACCCAAACAGGAAAAACGTTGATATTTTTACTCGTTCTTTTAGATAATTGTGTTCGATGAACAGGCTGTAAGTCAATTGTATAATCACAAATACACTCAAAAGAAAAATCAATCGATCTGTACTTAAATCAATCCCAAGCGTTGTTAAAAGTACGGTAATCCCAGATTTACTAAAATCAAGTACAGAAAGATTGATTTAAGTACGGACGGATTCAAATGCTCTATTTAATTTAACAATTTGTTTGTTAATTCAAGATTTTTCACATGATCAAAGAAGTTTGTACTCATTTTAAGAAACTCCAATATTGTTTATATAAAGTAATCTCGGTTTCGACTAGATTAAAGAACATTTTATTGTTATTTGTACTCAAAATTTTGAGTACGACTCGTACTCAAATTAAGTAGAAAATACTTGAATTTAGTACGGCGTTTATCTTTCTGTGTAAAATTTAACAAAACAAATTAAGTTATTTTTATTAACGGAATTAAGTGTCTTCTTCAAAATTATAGAATAAATACTATATAAATTATTTGAAAATATTTGTTGAATAAATTTTGTATAAGAATTGAAAATAAGTGTGTTCGAGACCCAAAAGTTTTTAGAAATTTTTACTGAACTTAACTGCATTTTACTAAATTGTGTTCGTTTACTCAAGTTACAGTAAATGAGAACACAGATTGAGAGCGTAAAGTGGCAGTTCTTGGCTGAGAATTTACTAATTTTTACTGCAGAAATTTCTTGTAGTAAAATTTAGTAAAACCAAAAAAACATATGATTCAAAAAGTAAACAAACAAAAGTAGGAAATTAAAAAGTATACAATTTGTGAAAAAATTATTAAAAAAAGAAAAACTGAGACAAAATAATAAAAATTAAATTAAATAAATTATTTTTAAACTATTTCTTCGTTGAACATGTATGTATACATATGCCTTTTAAAAGGCAAGGAATGTTGTAGAAACCATTTTCGTTGTAGAAACCATTTTCGTTGTTATTTCTTTGGAGTTGTGAAAATGCTAATTATATGGTTACTTAGTACTGCACTTGCTTTTAAGGTAGTCAAGAGTAAAAACAAATAATCACTTTTTAATAAATTTAATCAGACACAAATTACAAAAATCAAATATAATTAAAATAAACACATTGAAACGATTACAGAAAATAATTTGTTTATATTTTCTTAAAATATTCGTGTTATAATAAATATTGCATCGAGTACCAACAAGAAAAAGAGTTGAGTAGTCCAAAGTGTAAATATATTTCAACACTATATTGATTTGCAATCACCTGTTTCCTTAATCTTACTAATTTTTAAAAATTTTCCGTTCGCGTACCTTTTTGGGCAAGAGCTTTTTTTGAGAGTAAATTTTTCAGTTTACTCAGTAATTACTTATTTATAGCATTTTACTGTAAAAGTACTCGAACGCAGCTCATAATAGCAATTTAGTAAATATTCATAATTCCGTTGAACGTGTTACTCCAACAAACTGCAATAATTATTATTTAAAAATTTCAGTGAAATTGCAATCAGCTGCTGCAGGAGGTCTACTATAAACATTAATTCATTATAATTTGTACATAAAAATTTTTATTAATAAATATTCAAAATGTTTTGTTTGTTGAGGGTGCATTTCATTGGTGCGAATGCCAAATCATCAGTAGACTTATCATGAGTACTTCCAAAGAATACACTTCAATATGACTTTGATACCAAAACAAAAACGTTCATGAAATTTTATGCTACAAAACAAGCGGTGTATCATTTGAAAAGCTTTTTCGATTGCAACGTTATTGCCTGTGTTTCGTCCTGAGTTAAAGAAAAAAAAAACAAGCCAACCGAAGTAGAAATTATATGTAATATAAATTATTGTTCGTAATATGTACGAATGTTTTATATATTCTATTAAAAAAACAACTACGATCGATTTTATTCGTAAAATGCTGCCTCCCTCGGTTGTTTTCAAATTTGTGGAAAAACGTTGAGCAACATTGATTCTTTCATGAGAAGAATTGTACGTGTGCTTATCCTATCCCTTGAGAGTATGAAAACAAACAATATGCAGCTGTTCTCGAAAAGTGGCGCTCATATTATTTCGCACATTGACTTAAAATGTTGCAGTTACATTTCACGTGTTTTTCTCCAAATGAGAGGAGTACTGTTTCTAGAACATTTATTTTGAAAGCACTCCACATGAAATGTTGAACAGACTGCCAGGTTTTAGGAACAAATAAGGTTTTTGTAAATTTTTTATGTATTTCTATTTAAAGTTATCGTAAATGAACCACTAATAAGGTATTTTTTCTTCATACATCAGATTTTGAACTGATTGGAATAATATTTTATTCTGTACACGGAAAAAATACCTTAAATAGTATGAATCTAATATGGGTTTGTTCACAAACATTTTTCATTGCGATTAAGAACTTTAAAGTAAATAACTTGAACTAAACATAATTTGTGTTTAAACAAAATGTGTGTATTGAACATGGAACCTACAGATTGCTAGTTATAGCTCATACAGTTCTACCATACAGACTGTTTTTTTTACTTTATACAATTAAAAACTGAATTTGTAGAATTTGTCAATACAAAATTTTAAAATTTTCCTTATACGGTGTTCAGACATACACCTTTATTGAGATTATCGCAATAAATACCATTATTGAGCTCAATATTACATACAAAATTTTACTGCCAGTCCCACGATGCCACAAGTTTTCGTTCTTTCGAACAACTACATTTAAAACAAAAACAAATTCTAAAAAGAATATGTGCGACATCCTGGGACTGACAGTTAATTTAATTATTGATCAATAAGTACGAATTTGCTATAATTTCTTTCTTTAATTAACTTCGATATGCGCCATAAACTTTAAGCAAAAAAGCTATTTGGCACAACCCTTGGCAGCACACGTAATATCCATTTACTAGCAGTTTTTTTGTTTGTTTTATTTTCCGCAAACCACTTTGGGTGCTGAACGCCCTAATGTACAAACATTCGTACTTACATACTTTTTGTATACAAATGTACATATGTATATTAATATATTTATGTATTTTAAATAAAAATATTGATTATTCAACTCGTATGTACTTTGTTCAAAGGGGATGGATGTATTATACTTACCAGATCTTTGTACAGATCCTTGCTTATATGTGGCGTTAATTTAAGTGTGCCAACAAATACAAAAAACAATCCCAATAATATGGAAAGGCTCTTTAAAACGATTGTATTTGAAGCTGGCATTTTATTTTGTATATTGCAGTTGTAATTGCAATAAACTATTTAATTATTTTTATTAAAACATACACTTTTGTATAAGCAGACAAATATTCCTCCGGTAATATAAATATCTAGAAGATTTTTACTTAAATAATCATAATTATTTATTAGTATTTTTTTTTTTTAATTTTGCAAATATTATAATATGATTTCGATTGTGTAGTTCAGAAGAAGTACATGCAGCATATATTAATTTTTGATAGAAGCCGTTCGTTCTATTTATAAAATGTCTATAGATGAAAATAAAATAGAAATAATTCACACAAATCACAAATATTTATATTTTCATTATATGAAAAAAAATCTATGACATCGACAGTACACGAGTTTGAATGAGACTGCACGCAGTAAATTATAAAGTTGATACCAGCATCCCAAAAATCGATTTTCCTTCTTTTGCTGTTGTTTTACTCATTTATTTTAATAAATATTGAAATTTATTTGCTTTTATGTGTGAAAATGCCAAGAGTCGTTCGTTGTTCTCATTTTTTTCGCTCAGTCTTATAATATTTTTTTGCAGTGCCAAATAACAAGGGAGGAATTTTATCTTAAAAATTGTTTATATGTACTTACCTTTTGTGTTTGCAAAAACCGTTTTTTGCATCATCCCCAAGTTTGTAGGTATTAAATGCGCAAAGATACATCCATATCAGTGTTGCTAGTGAAATTTCGAGAAAGATACCATTTTAGTTTCCAAAAAGATACATTTTTCCCAAAAAGATACATTTTGAAAAAAATTTTAAAATCCATTTTTAACGTTTAATTTTTATTTCATATTTAATGAATATTGTAAAGAAAATGATATCATATAAATTAATTAAATGAATCTAATTTATCTCGAGCTATAGGTCAATTTTTTATAAAAATTTTATTAGATAACCGATATTTCGCCACTATAGAATAATATATAAATTAATTTTCATATTTATTAAGTCATAAATATTAGGTGTGCAATTTTTAAAAATACTGTAAGCAAAATTCAAAATTAGTTATATGTAACTGTCTTTGGATGTTATAAAAATATATTCATTTTTGTAAAAATTAATACACTAGTTAAGGCGTTTATACTAAAGCGATTATGTCAAAAAGTTCATATAAATTTCTTGAAAATAAAAAAGATGTTCATATTTATTCAAACAACTTCGCACTACTACTAGTAATAATCGATTTAAGTGAAATTTGTTTATCCCATCTCTAATTAGTACTGATTATTATTTGGTGAACGTTCGTAACATTATTGGATATGAGACAATATTCCAAAAGAAAAATCAACGTCAATTAACAACTTAGACGGCAGAACAGAAGCACAATACATATAAATCTCGGATTCTTTTCGGGTCATAATTTGTATAATTAAAGATTTGAAAAGACATGCAACCGGGCCACCTTAACTGTAGCGGATACATGGAAACCCATATGAACACTGATGACGGGAGTGTAGCATCGGTTCCCGGGAAACAACGTTGTTTCTGTTCTGCCGTGTAAGTTGAAATTAATTTCCTAATAAGTAAATCAGTTCGAAAAATTATTACATTAAATAAAAACTTTTTTAATTTTTGATTACGAAAACTACATATAACCAAATTATAAACGTTATCATAAAAAAATACATATTCAATGTTTTCTTTGTATTATTATTGCAGAAGATTAAGAGAGCAGCGCAGCTTAAATTTTAAGTTGAATGCTTCATTCGTTAGTAATCTTTTGAATTTAAAACAACTTCAGTGAAGAATAAACTTAATTTACTTGTCTGTTCTTATATACATACATACATACATACATATAAACATACATACATACGTAAATTTAATGGATTTCCAATTATTAATTAAAAATTCCATAATATTTCAATATATACAATGGATTTCTATTGCAATCGCTACAATTATCCTGATAAATTGGCTGTGCAGTTTAATACTTTGTCGGTTTCGGTCAAGTAGTGAAAAAACTGATAATAATTTGACTGGTATGTTCCACAAATAACATTCACTATGAATGTGGTATTTTTCTACTTTTATTTTTTATATAAAAGGAGATGTAAATAGTGCTGAAGAGAATGAAAGTGTTGAGTATACACCAGCATTGGATGAAACGGATCATATTCGTTATGAAGGAGCCACGATAAAATTGAAAGGTGGTGCCCAAGAATTTTTTCAAATGGTTCAAAACAGACGAAGTATTAGAGCTTTTAAATCGCACCCAATACCCTCCATACACATTATAGAAACGTGCATTCGAGCTGCAGGAACATCACCAAGTGGTGCTCATACCGAACCGTGGACATTTTGTGTTGTGGCTAATAATAAAGTTAAGCAACGTATTCGTGAAATAATTGAGTTCGAAGAGGAGCTTAATTATAAACAAAGAATGAGCCGTCAGTGGGCGACAGATTTGCGCCCATTAAAAACAAATTATATTAAGCCCTACTTAACGGATGCTCCTTATCTTATAGTTATTTTCAAGCAAACTTATGGTTTTACTACATCTTACAAACGTAAACAGCATTATTATAATGAAATCTCTGTGTCGATAGCTACAGGAATTTTACTTTGCGCATTGCAGTCTGCAGGTCTAAGTTCTCTTGTTACAACGCCTTTAAACTGTGGACCACAGCTGCGAAATCTTTTAAATAGACCTATTAATGAAAAATTACTAGTTCTTCTACCGGTAGGTTATCCTGCAGATGATTGTATGGTTCCCGACTTACATCGAAAGCCCTTAAATGAGGTCATGTTGATGTTTTGATTAAAACATTTTATTTGATATTGTTTTTGGAAGACCTGAACAAATGATGTATTAAACTTAACAATTTGTACCATCAGCGACATTTCATAAAAACTACGATTTTCGTAAGAGATTTTAAGAGAAGTAATACCCATTCACTATATCGCTCCTTTATTGCAAGGTAGTCATATCTCAAAAAATTTTGTTCTTCGGAAAACGACTTTATAGTTTTTCATTTAATGTTTGTAAGTAATTAGTCGAACTTATATATATTGTATATATGTATGTATATTGAAATGATGTATTTTTTCAATTTTTTTTATTTAATTTTTATTAGAATTTTTTTTTTATAAATTCTTTATTTTTTTATTAAGAAAAAAAAATTTTCTAATAAAAATTAAATAAAAAAAAAAATTTAAAAATAAATGGGTAAACTCGGATTTGAGCCTGAGACAAACTATTCGTTTCAATATATGTACATACATACATACATATGTACATATGTATATACAGCTTTCAATTTACTCACACAGTAATAGAAAAATAAAAAAGTTGAGTAAGATATTTTTATGAGTTTTTCACAAAAGATGAAGAACGATACGATGAATAATTCCGCATTTTTGTCTCAAAAATCACATTTTTTGAGATATGACTACTTTGCAATATTAAAACGAAGTTGTTACATTTTTTCTTAGACAGTAGGCATTGTACAGTTATTAACAGTAATAAAAGTGAGTAAAAAAGTATTATGAATAAGCCCCAACATTGTGTAAGTTTATTAATTATGCATTGGATAAGTTCAGTACATAAGTACATAGATAATGCATAACTTTTTATTATGAATACGGCATGCATAAGTGTACACTGGAACCTCGTTTAACGCAACGCTCGATAAACGAAACTGCTCGATAATCGCAACACTCAAGATTTTAAAATTGGTTGCTGTTAACGCAACTTTTCAAAAAACAAAACCTTAACGCAACTTTACAACTAAAGTTTTGTTTTTTACTTTGGCTTTTTATGAATGAAAAAATGTACATTTACATTGTTGTTCCAGGTAAATTCCCGGCAAACAATATTCATATATATGTATATACATTTTTTTAATTACTCCTATCTGGTGCTACGAAATTATATACAAATTAGTACTATTTCGTTTGTTATTAGATTTTCTTTAATTTAATCGACATAATTGCATTGATTTGAAAAGTAAATATTTGTTTTTTTTAATATGTAAAACTTTTGTTTGGTTTGACATAAGCTCTTTAATCGAAAAATAGACATAGGCATTTTTTACTCGCTTATCGAATTTATGCGACAGGTTTACCATGTGACACCCTAAATATCTATTAGTCTGCATTCACACACGCCATGTCTTATTGACATGATTGCAACTTTTTGCTCTCTCATTCGTAGTTTTAAGCCTGAAGGCATGGTAGAATAATCCAGGTAGTAGCGAAGCGTTAAAGGAATTTTTTTGGATTCGTAGCTGTTAAAATTTGGTTATGTACTAAAATAGCACACTTCAACAATTGTTTAAAATCCAAATAAGAAAAGGAAAAGAAACAAAATTTTTTATAGAACAGAAAATGCAACCAAACACACATTTGAATATACAATTTTTTGCCATTTTTCTTCTGTGCTTTTTGACAGCTTCGAACCTAAAAGCAGTCTTGTGGTAGCTTCGACACTACCTATATTATTCTACCTGAACATGAATGAGCTTTCACACACGAGAACAAATTTTAAGCGCACATTTTTTTTATTTATAGCACGATTATTCATCTGGCATGAAATGTATACGTATACACAGCTTTTGTATTCATTAGACGTATATTATTTTTTTAATGTGTGTGAATTGGTTTTGTTCTGCTAATACAGGGTTGTAGCCGGTTGCAAATTTACCCCAACAAAATACCATTCTCCTCGCCTTTCTCATCTAGAAGCTGCCATGTTACGCCAGCACAATTATTCTCGTGTGTGAAAGCCCAATGAAAATTCAAAGAAGAAAGAGTAAAGCCTGATTTACATTAAGGTTTTTGCAACGTCTGTTTTTCTTAATTTTCTTTAACAGTTGCTTCCGAAAATCATTTGCATTCACATGATGATTTTCAACAGCAGACGTCTGTTTTTTGTTAACAGGGTTGATTTTATTTTTCTTTTTGTTCCATAATTGTTCTTTTTTTTGTTTAATCGGCTAATTTTTATTTTAGTTAATAAATATTGATTTATTTGTATATATGTTTATATTGCTTGCACCGTCATGTTTACATTTTTTTCTTTTTTATTTTTCTTTTATTCGTTTATAATGTTTATTTATATTACTTATTTTGCTTTTATTAATTTTTCCTATGCACAAAGGTTGTGCCACTTCAAAGTACGAAAAAAAACAAACAAGAAGAAAAGAATGTAGCATAAAGAGAAATAAGAAAAGTAAACACAGAAACACAAAACGTGTTTTTTTTGTCTACAAACAGACGTTGCAAAAATCACCGTCTAACCGTCCTATAAGAATCTTGTCAATAAGACGTGACTCGTCTGACCACAGACTTAGTTGCGTTACCCAACAGGGTAGTCCGTGGAAAAATTGTCAAGTCTGGCAACAAGAAATAATTTGTCTAGTACATGGTATATAATACAGGTAGTGTCGAAGCTACAACAACACTGCTTTTAGGTTCGAAGCTGTCAAAAAGCACAAAGAAAAATGGCAAAATGGTTGCATTTTCTGTTCTATAAAAAATTTTGTTTCTTTTCCCATTCTTACTTGCAATTAAAACATTTGCTTTTTGACAGCTTCGAACCTAAAAGCAGTGTTGTTGTAGCTTCGGCACTAATTGTATTATTCTACCATGGTATAGTCCAAGACGTATTAACTAGGTGAAATTATTAGTACAACAGTACAAGAAAAACTGAAATTTTTTATATTGTTTGTGTCAAAATAAAACAAAGAAAACAGATACAGAAAAATATAGACACTCCCTTTGACATACAGAAAATAGAACATAAGCAAGGCAAAATATAGTCAGCTGCCGTAATGATGCCACCTCGTTAAAAATTCTTATTCTTGTCTAAAAATACAAAGCCATATCAACCAGGTGGTGGCAATAAAACATCTGACTGCATACCTATTGCGTGAAATTTTATTGAGGGCGATGAAATACTCATACTATTATGCTTTATTTCAAAGCAGCAAATAACATATATGTACTTATTCACTTTTGTGTGGTGTTTGACATTTCCTTAAAGATTTTTCTGTGCAAACCGGCTTGATATTTATTTTGACAGCTAATCAGGTATTATCAACAACAAATGTTTTATTATTGTAGAACCGCTACTACCTGCTTAATTTGCTTTGGATAGTAGCGCTTCTTCAACAACGCAAAATTGATGTAGAAAAGTTCTTGCTGGTTGTCAAAGCAAGTTGAAAAATAAACAGAGTACGAATATATGTTTGTCCAAAACGTAATGAAATATATGATATTACATTTTTAAAATAAATGAATTTACAATAAAACAAGTAATTTTCTCAAGCTTTGGCACAAAGCATACAGAGGTGACAGAAAAGGACAACTATGTATGCATCATTTGCGAATCGCTCTATACGTTCAAGCGACGAAAGAGAAATGAAAAACATTTGCATTCTCTGTGGTTTAGAAAACAGTAAAAGAAGACAAAGTGTTTTGTATGTTAAGTGTTGTGTTTTTCTTCCGACGGGGTTTGATGCAATTTGGAATGAATTTCCGTCATCCCACGTCAAATTGGTTGATAAACAGACCGGTTTCGGCTATGTGCCATCTTCAGTGTTCTCTCAGTAACTAATTAGTTTGATTAAGTTTGATGCAATTTGGAATGAATTTCCGTCATCCCACGTCAAATTTGGTTGATAAACAGACCGGTTTCGGCTATGTGCCATCTTCAGTGTTCTGACGGAAATTCATTCCAAATTGTTTTGTATGTATTTTGCATTCGCAACGAATAGTCAGCTGCTGTAATGCTGTCACCTGGTTAATTATGCCATGCCTGTTAGTAGTTTGTGGCATTGGGTAGCCGCACTACCTGCTAGCAGAATGAAGTTTGCCCCAGCCTTCGCCGCCGAATATTAATCATCGGCTTTGATATCTGCCACCTCTAATCTACCCATTTTTAGGATTACAATTTGGGCTTATGTGGCAACATTGTAAACGAATAATCGACCATTTTGGCATTTTAAAAATATCTACGCAATCGGGAAGTATAGTTCGTGTCGGTCGTCTAACTTTGATATCAGTGCGAAAATAAAGCTATTAAAATTATTATTTAATAGAAAAACACATAAGTGGTAATAAAAAAATGTTTCAATGAGAATACAGTTTGAAATCTTGATAAAATGAATTCTTTTGCAGTGTTAATGCTCCAAACGCATTCTTTTGTTAACAATGTGTTCTTTACATATAATGAAAGTGTAATTGGAAAAAGAACTTGTATAGAAATTTTAATTAGAAACATAATAAAACAATAAATCGACGGTAAACAGTATTTAGCTAATTCTCATCTTATTAAAACACACTACAAATGCAGAAATCAGTATGTAAAAATAAAATAATTCTTTGTAGTGCATTATTATAGCTGTCATTATACGAATATTATTGCTAAAGCAAACTTTAAAAAGTCAAATAAATAATGCAATTGTGTGAGGTAGCGAATGAGTACAAGTATGTATGTATGTATTGTGTGCGCTGCTTATTTGACACGACACCAGATCAGCAGGGGGAATAAAAAATTTTTAACAAAATGAAAACGTGTGTTATATTAATATTAAAAGGAAAAAACGATTGCTAAAGAATATTGTAAATATTAACAATACTAAGTGAATTATTAACAATAAAAGGAGTAGTATTGATTACAATCACTTAATAAAAAATATACATATATCAAATAATCTTGTAGCATATGTATGCGGATTTCACCTTGTAGTCATTTCATTTTGTATATACTACGTATGTACTACACATATGTATGTATGTACGTATTATATTGTTATGTGTATAAATCAGATAAAAATTTCATTGTAATAATGTATTTTTGTGTTGGTAAACTGAATCAAATAAAAAATATATATTTTTCCAATCTATACTATACATGTGTGACAAAAGGTAAGTTCCTAAAATTATGGATGAAAAATCTTAGCAAGAATTATTATTAAATATGTAGTTAATATTTTCATTTGTTTCACAATTACTTCCAGTATGAACAAGAAAAATTCCATATCATAGAATTGATATTAATAATTTCTGTATTTTGTAGTTTCCATAATTGGACATATTTTTATTTTAAATAAATATTACATACATACATTCATATTTATTAAAATTACAACTCTATCGTTCCATTTTTATATATTACCTATACTAACAAGAATTTGTGAAATGTGTATAAAACTTTCACTTTTTCAAGTTGAGTAAATTGAAAAAGAAAATACCTATGTATGTATATTGACAAAACTTGTGACGTTCTTTGATACCAGTGTAAAGTAAAGTAGTTTTCTAATAGGTATTATACCTTTACATGTACATATTACATTATATTTTGTTTAGGGTTTTTTAATTGTCATTTAAGGTTAAATAATTAAAAAATAGTAGTTTTAAATCAAGATACATTAATACCTTTAGACAAGTGGCTGGGAAAAAATAATTTGTTTCTCGGCAAAAACTAAAGATTGCTGAAAGCGTAAGTAGTGTCTAAACTTCGCAAAGAAGGCTATGATTTAAAAAAAAAATAAGGAGCTTTAATAACTTCAGCAAACATTTAACAATTTTAACGCTTTTGAACATTTCTAAAATATTTCTCGGACAAAACACTCGAGAACGACTATCTGCTGCTCATTCGTCGTTCAGTTTTTGCATACGATTCTTTTGATTTCGATATGAATTTTGATGAATTAGTAGCTGACCTTCAACAATATCTAAAGGAAACCATAAACTTATACGTTATTCGCTTTCGATTTCGTAAAATGGTGCTAATTAATATATACTCGATATTGCAAATTATACGACACTTTACGGCTAAAGCTTTAATTTTCAATTGCATTCATTACATGCTTTGATTCAGAAATATATTTTTTGTTCATTTTATTTGCATACGTGTTATTTTTTACCTTTTCGGATGATAATTTGTATAAATACCAATTTGAAATCACATTCAAACTGTGGTGGATACATGGAACACACATAAACACTGATGCTGGGAGTGTAGCGGCTCCCGAAAAACAACGTTGTGTCTGTTCTGCCGTGTAATCAGAAATTAATTGATGTTAAATTTCCCCTTGTTCCTTTGAAATATTGCTCATGTTGAATTCCTTCTGACTAAAAATGTTACGCACCACGAAAATTTTAATATTTTCGAATCTCAGGTTAGCTGAATTTTTATGGAAATTTCGTTCAATATCGAAAGCCGTAATTTGCTCCCTGGGATATGTTAAGCTGATATGAAATAATACGTTCGTCAAATTCTTTCTTTTATTAAAGAAATTATAATAGCGTACGCCTTTTTATATTATTAAAAAACCGAAGTCTCACATGCAAGCCACTTGTATATTGCAGAATACACCAAACCAATAGAAAAACTAAATTGTATTTTGTAATTTATAGTATACATCAGGCCTTATGTGATTGCTAAGTTCAGCAATTATAATTATATGAACAAATTAACATATAAATTAGTATACATAATTAAGAATAGATTAGAGGAGACGAGACAAGAGAATAAAAAACAACCAATGGAAAAATACGACCAGCACTGTCAAGAAAACGTGCCAAAAAATTTATCTTCATATACAGAAGTGTGGTCACGAACCTGTATCCTATAAACATATCTCAACATGCGACGTGCAATCTCAGTCTTAAATATTCAGTCACCGACCATTCTTCAATCACTAACAAGCAGTCTATGATGTGCGGCAGTAAAAGCGTTTTGTCAACAGTTTATCTCAAGATATGTTAGAAAATACACTCTCTAATTTTGGTGAAGAGTAAAGAATGCAGGAGAGCATTGGAAATGATCAATAGAGGCAAAGGGATCATCATCCTGCTTATGTGATAGTGTAAGCAGCATATAAAGGGGTCAAAAAAATTAATTTCTGGTAAAAAGGTTCGCAAATAGCAATTCGAAAAGTATTTTATTAAAGTTATGTGAACAGCCCCTTATACATATGTAAGGTAAGGTATATTTTATTGAGCCTTTATAAAAAACAATACAATTAAAATGAATAACAAACATAAGAAAGCTTAGTACTAAAAAGTAATATTCTAATTAACATAAAAACGAAACAGTAACCTACTTACAGTAATTTGCTATCTATAATAATTATTATAAAATATTAATAGAGAATTACGCCCTTGCTCCCGGGGCTTAACATAGTTTGAGAGAGAATCTCGTATCTAAGCTTAAAACTAATTTAAATATTAACTTAAGCCTAATTAAAATATAAATAAATAAAAGAAAAACAAAACAAAACAGAAAAGGAATAAAAACAAAAATGTATAAAAAACAAGAAAAAATAAATAAAATGTGTACGGACAAGCCGGACTAACTTCTATTATGTATGTATTCTCAAAATGCAATAAATAAAGAATCTTTAAAAAAAACTTTCGTTATGATTTTATCATGAAAAACCCGTCTTCGACTTTGTCAGTATATACTAAATTAAGGAGTATTGTTATGTGCTTCTTTAATATAGTACATATTGTTGTAGTCGAAGGCGAAGATTCGACAACCGTAATAAGTCCCAATATATATAACTGGGCACAACATTTTTCAGTTCATTGATTTGGGACTCAATGTTGAGAATTGCACGTGAAAGTAGCCCCGAAAATAAGAACTTCTACATCATTCGTTTTGTCAAGTTGGCTGCATTAATTATTAATAATTACATTTTAAAACCTGAAGAACATTGAATATTTCAGTATGGAAAATAACAAGTATACGTACACCTTACCGAGATATAACCGTGCTAAAATATAGAAAAAGTGATAAAAATCCACCTTGAACAATAAAGTTCGTATGGCCATTAAATTATTAAAGCAGCCAACTTGACAAAACGAATGATACAGAAGTTCTTATTTTTGGGGCTACTTTCATGTGTAATTCTCAGTATTGAGACCCAAAATCATGTTAAAAATCTAATTTAAAATCTTCATCAGGCTGGATGGAGGCTTGTTAACAGAATTCGAATTGAAAAACTTTTTTGAATACATACACATATTTTTCAACCAGTAGTTACGCTCAGTTCAGCTTTAGGACGGAAGAACGTTGAACTCTGTTGACAAAAACATGGTAATTAACAGGGCAAGTTTGAAACGGAACGTACATTTTTTAAAAATTATCAAAAATTATATCATAAATTGTTAAAAATTACACAAAGTAAAACAAAAAAAAAATAAACATTTAATATTAATACAATTTTATTTTATTAATGTTTGATTGCACAGTGCAATCATGCACTTTTTATATGTAGAATGCTATTCAGTTGCAATTGAATTGTTAGAAGGTAGTGGAGCTCATTTTAATAGATTTAATTGAGATGAAAATAAACTAACTCTTAATATAAGCATTCGTTTTGTTTTTGTTAAAATATGTATTATTTTTTTGAATATGAAAAGAAGCATTATTTTGGTTGGGAGTTTATATTGAAAACAAAAACAACTTTGAGTTTTACTAGTATTTTTATTGTTGTTTCAATATAAATTCACAAACAACAATCTGGAATACATTTTTTCAAATGGTCAACAAATTCCAAATTTTCATGTATATTAATGCCTTTTGCTTGCATTTTTGTTATGCTTCAACATGTGTGCCTTTATTGCAAATTTATCATATCTTTAAAAAAAAATCGAAATAAACTGAATTCGATTATTTTAATTGCTATTACTATTGCAGCTATGTATGTACGTATTTGCTATAGTTATAATTATTTCCGAAAACAGTTTCTTTCAGAATTTTCATTACGTTGTTTTCGATAAAAAAAATAATAGAACTATAAAATGTCACTGTAAAAATTGTATTTTATGGCAAGATATATTTAAAAAGGCTTTTAACCAAAATATTTAAAATAAAACGGCATGATTTATTGAAAAATAATGCAAATGGCACTAAAAAGCGTTAAAAATGACATAAAATTAAACTAACTAGAGTACGCCTAATGGTGCATTCATTTAAAGAGGAGAAACTGCCTAATTACAAATTCCCTTCCCCATGGAAAAAACAAAAAACGAAATAAAATTTTCATGCAAACACGCACATTTATAAAGAAAAATCTTATTAATCATACACATATGTATGTATTTAGGTACTTTTAAACATCTCATTGCCTTGCTTATGTTTTTACTTGAACCAATACTTACATAAGTGAATGCGTGCGTGTACATTTGTTTTTTAGCATTTGTAGTGGTGTCAACTTTATGAGCCTTTCATTCCTTTAACATTGAACCGATTTAAATAATATATAATCGGATCACTAAAGCTCAACAATGTTTCCCATTTGGTAAAAAATTAAGAAAATGGGTTTGCAAACAAAGTAGCAAAAGGGATCTTAAAGTTTGTCTTTGCCTATTTATATATAGATTCTTTTTTTTATTAAAATTTTGATATAGTACAATCATGTTTTTTATATTTTCAAAGAGAAATGATCTTCTATATCATATAAAATATGTGAATGCATGTAAAAGACACGTTCAACATCAGCAGATAATCATTTAGCAAATTTGAAAGCATTTACTTCAGATGGGGAAAAAAATGTTGTAGGAATCGTGAATGCCATAAAAATTGTTAATTACACTTTCTTTATATATTTTAAAAATATATTTTTTATTGTTTTTAAAAATTATATTATTATAATCAAAATAAAGAAGACATCGTTAAAATAAAAAAAATCCATAAGTCATAATTTGTATTGTATAGGAAAATATACTGATCAGCTGTTTGCTAAAAAAATAATAAGATTCATAATTTCATTTTCAATTTCAGATTCGCTTACAACATAAGTGAGGAAATATCACATTAAACAATCTTAAAAAACGTAGAAAATTACGTTAAATTCATTTCCTTTGCATAGAATACAATATTTAAATTGTTAAATATTGTTATTAACTTAAAATAAGTTTTTGGTTCGCGTGGTGCTTGCAATTATTTTCTTTTGCTATGAATCGGTATCACAAGAGAAACAAAGATTCACAGTCCTCCGCCAGTGTTAGTAACACTGTGATATATGGAAAAATGTCAACTCGCCGCCAAGTCGAACACGAAAGTGGATATTATGAAGATATTGCAGATGATTGTTATAGCTTCAGTTCTAATGCTAATAGCACAGGGAAACGTCAAAGGGAATTTTCAAATGACGCGCACAATAGTGGTGACAAAAAATACAAACGACAGGCAGCACCCCCAATTATGTCTGGAATAAAAAAGAAGGAAGTATCCTCTACGTCTGCATTATATGGTTTAACTAACATGACTAAAAAGAACCGTAACCTTACTGCAAATACCTGCGCAAATAATCTATTAAGTAATGGCACTGTTAACAAGACGACAACAACATATCACACACAGAATCTTTGCTCGAAAAAAAGTAACAACAATAATAATAAAAATAACAGTATAAACAAAGAAGCAAAACTGAAAAATGCATGTGTTATGAACACAAAAATATGCATAAATGCAACAAGTTACACTGACTACTCCAATAACAACAACAACAACAATAACAACGTTTATGGAATGCATAACGAAAAGAATCATCCTAACGATCTTGTTGGCAATATGACAACGATTGATCTAAATGAAATCGTTGAAGTTCCTGACAGCGATAGCGAAGAGGATGATAAAGGTGCAACCTCTATAATTTGCAAATCAAAAATTAAAAACGGCAGAACTAGTAGCTCCTTTAAAGATGTTCCGACTTATGTGGTAAGCGGTAGCAGCAGTAATAGTAATCATTCTATTCAAAATTTTAATGAGCAGCAGGCATCTGGTTCAAAATTAAGCAATAACAATAAAACTAACAGCAATAAAGAGTTAAAGCAAAAAGATGCTGTTCTCAACGGAGTTGAAAGCGAGTCAAATAATTCCAATGCGGATCTAGAACGTTTGCAACGGGAGATAGAAGAGGTCACCCAGGTTCATACAAATTGTAAGTTCTGTTAAAACTTTAAAGTAAATTATTTTTTATTCATTTATTTATAAGGCTTTGATTTACAATAACATTTAGATATATACTAAAAGTCTTTTAGCTCTTTTACTAGCTATTATTTTTTACAAATTCTACAATATGTCTCTTAAATCTGTTTGGGTTACATTCCGCTTTTACGTTGGTCGGCAAAGAGTTATAAAGATGTAGTCCTTTGTAGAGCAGCGAGCGCTGCATTGCAGTTGTTGGTGCCCTTTGCAGCCTAAAATTATCCATGCTTCTTAATTGGTATGGTAGAGCCTCTCTAACGTATATTATTTGTTCCTTTAGATATTCTGGTGCTGTTCCATTTTTTATCTTTTGAATAAATTTTAGATTATTTAAATTTTTTGACGATAATTGGTGCCAATTTGTTTTTTATTTATTTATTTATTTTATAGTATATAATTAATAGCAAAAAATTTATACATTAATATCCTTAGGAAGAAAAAATTGTTTATGTAAAAGAAACTTTTTAGGAAAAAGAACTTATGTTAAGCTGCGTGAGAAAAAATTAAGATAAACTGTGGAGCCTTTGTGTGGAAAAATGCCAGTGTAGTTTATATACAATCTTCAATAGCTTATTTTGTGAGACTTGCGAGTTTCTTAATGCGAACGTTAGCAGTAGTACAACATACAACAGCACCATAAAACATTATAGGCTAGAAAACTAACTTTCGGGCTAATATTTTGTTTACAATGCTTAAGTCCGAACTTTTACTTATGAGGTTAAAGTTAAAGTATTCTAGTAGTTTTGTTGAAGATGGACACCCGGATATTAATAGTTTTCGTCCCCCTCGATATTGTGGCTTAAAACCATTAGAGGTCTTTGTGGCAAGAAACTTTGCTTTCGCTTTATGGTAATATAAATTGCTTTGGTCTTATCATAGTTTGCTACAATTTCCCATTGTGTTGAAATATGATTATAGAACCGCCAATGCATATTCTAATTAGCGTATTATGTAGTAGGCAAATCTCAGATGTTAATCAGCGTTGTATCATCAGCGAACATAGTATTTAAACATTTTTGAATTCGGTGGATATTGGCAGGGGAGTATGTTGTAGAGAGTTGGGGAGAGGCAAGATCTCGCAGGACAACTAGAGTATATATTGATTGATAGATAAATTTGGATTATTTTGTTAATATCAATTGGAAAATTTTACTGCTTCATTTAAAAAATGAGACCATTATGCCACAACGAATCAGGTGCAGATTTGATGTTTAGTAATGCCATTTCGTTTGATTTATCATTCTGAAAATAATTTTTTACCAATTTTTTATCTTCAATAGAGGCTCTGGATGTATTATGCATGCACCTTTATAAATCCCAAATTATTGAGTGGGCAGTATTATTTTTTCCTCTATAAATTTGTTTAGCATCTCTTTAATTTTTGTTTCCAATAATATACTTTAGACTGATAGAAAACTAATTTGCTGGTAAGAAAAAGGAAATTCAGATTTGTAGGCTTGGCAATAGGAATAGTTTTGGCTATTCTCCAACTTAGAGGAAAATAACAGAATTTCAAGACGAAATTTACAATGTTAAAAATTTAAGGGCTTTCTTGGGCAAGTTTTTTAATACCATATTGTTTTTACGGCATT
This sequence comes from Gymnocheta viridis, assembly GCA_956483585.1. Classification (NCBI taxonomy): domain Eukaryota; kingdom Metazoa; phylum Arthropoda; class Insecta; order Diptera; family Tachinidae; genus Gymnocheta; species Gymnocheta viridis. The sequence goes on from OY101442.1 coordinate 120,735,679, forward strand.
CAACTCGGGATATTTTGTATTTTTGAAATTCTTAATCAAGCAAATTTTCTGTTTTAATGTTTTTAGACATTGCTGGGAATAATGAAAAAGTGAACCTATCGCATTTCGAACTCATTCGTGTTCTGGGAACTGGAGGTGAGAAAAGTGAATTAATTATATTTTCTTATTATTTATTTATGCCGAAATAAAATTACAGCGTATGGGAAAGTATTTCTTGTACGAAAGAATGGAGGAGATGACCATGAACAATTATATGCCATGAAAGTGCTGAAGAAAGACACTGTGGTTCAAAAGAAAAAAACTGCAGAGCATACCACTACTGAAAGACAAGTAAGAAAAGATTTAATTTTCGCTAACATATGTTTTTGCTTTACAAAACACTCAATTGTAAAAAGATATTTTTATGATTTATTTTTTTTTAAGGTGCTCGAAGCAATCCAACAAAGTCCATTTCTCGTTGGTTTACATTATGCATTTCAAACAGATTCAAAACTATATTTAGTTTTAGGTACGTTGGCAAGCTAGATAACCTTCTGGTTTTGTTAGATAATTTTTTTTAGTTCATAATGCAAAAAATGAATTTGAATTTCAGACTACGTTAGTGGAGGCGAACTTTTCACACATCTGTATAAAGCAGAGCATTTCTCCGAATCCACTGTTCGCATATACATCGCAGAGGTAGTGCTTGCCCTTGAACATCTACATAAACTTGGCATTATATATAGAGATATAAAATTAGAAAATATACTACTGGATGGACATGGTCACATTGTTCTTGCTGACTTTGGGTTATCGAAAATATTTTCGGCAGACTCAGATAACCGAGCACATAGCTTTTGTGGTACACTGGAATATATGGCTCCAGAAATTATTAGAGCGGGACCTAATGGACATGATTTGGCAGTTGATTGGTGGTCGGTAGGGGTTCTAACGTACGAACTTTTGACGGGTGCTTCGCCATTTACAGTTGTTGAGCAGCAGAATTCTCAAAGTGATATTTCCCGGCGCATACAAAAAGTTGATCCTGTTCTACCGCCCACATTAGGGGAAAATGTTAAAGACTTTATACTGAAAATGCTGCATAAAGATCCAAAAAGGCGTTTAGGGGGCAATAATCGGAACGCAGTTGAAATAAAAAATCATCCATTTTTTCGAGGCATTAATTGGAATGAATTGAAAAGTAAACGCCGAAAAGCTCCATTTAAGCCTACATTGGAATCCGAGGATGATACGCAAAATTTTAGTGAAGAGTTCACTAAGCAACCGGTTATCGATTCACCGGCTCCAGTGCCTGTAAATACTAATAGACTGTTTCGGGGTTATACGTATGTAGCCCCACAACACCGCAAAAAGTTATTAGAACGAGAAAGAATTCCTGAGTTATATGAGGAATATTGTAGTGATCCCATTTTGGTAAGTTTGCAGAGCATTTCTATACATATGTACTATAGTTACGTTTATAATAAATCATTATAAATATTCTTATCCGCACAACAGACACCCATGCGCGCTCCTTTTAACTTACAGCTGAAAAAGTTACAAGCCAATGGATCCTTTGGAAAATGTTATTTAGGACTTGATGACTCGGACGGTAGAATTTTTGCTATCAAAGTTATTCCTGATGAAAAGTATCGTCCTGCCGAAGTTGACGCCCTTATCGCATGTGCCCAAGGTGAACACAAATCGATTGCCCAATATTTTGGAGTGTATCGTAAAGATTTGGACTTTTGGGTTGTACAAGAATTTGTTGAGGGCTGCGAACTTTCTGTTCATATAACACAATCGGAAAATGGACTAGATGAACTCCAGTGCAGTGAAATATTTAATCAGTTGGCGGATGCCATATATTACGTTCATGAAAAGAATTTCATACATGGAGATATTAAACCTGAAAACATTATATTTACAGAAGAATATACGATGGAACATATAAAATTAGTTGATTTCGGAGCTGCATGGTAAGGCTTTATCTCTTAATTCGTTAAGAATTAAAATAATTTACATATTTTGTTTTCTGCAGTTATCACGGCAGTGTAAAAACTTGGAATGACAAGCCCCGCTATACAATCGACTATGCTCCGCCTGAGATGCTGAAGAATACAGAGTTTGGTACGTATTCGGAAGCGTTGGATGTTTGGTGCTTAGGTGCTACATTGTTCACAATGTTCATGGGACACTCACCTTTTCGGCAGGGCCGAGGGGATCGTCTTGTAAGCCACGAAATCCTAAAGCAACGTATTCTTAACAATGACATGTACACCGAATCTGCACGTTGGCAACAAGCATCCGAAGAATTGCAACATTTAATAAAAGGTTGCATGGAGCAAGATATAAACAAAAGATTCACGCTAAACCAAATTCTTCAACATACTTGGTTTGAATCGGCATTTAAGCGAAAATCCTTACTAACAGATAGAACGATAATGCAAACAAGAGAAGACAGTTACCAATGCAGAACTGGTATGGCAGATCATACACAATCTAGCGATAATAAGGTGGATGCATATCTAAAAATGAATGAGAACATACTTGAAGATCTTGTCATAATAGACTTGCGAAAAAAGAGCGTACAATCAGAAGTTATAGTAACAAGTGGATTAGGCCAAAGTAATTCATCTGATGAAATAAGCTTAAGACCTATCGATACTGATACAGTTTCATTAATAGAGAGTACGATAAAATCTGAAGTGGAACCAATTCATTCATCTTTGAGGAAAAGCTTATCTGATTTAGAAGAATTTAAAGGCTTTGATGAAAGCATTACACCTACACACACCCGGTTATTGAACAACACCATCAGTAAATTGAAAAAACTAATAAACCGTAGTAAACAAAAAATTATTGCACAAGCTCCAACGAATCGCCGGTCAAGACGTACTTTGACGAGTCTTAGCAAAATTAGTAAACCTTTAGCAGTTAATAAAAAAAATAAATTATCGCCGAAATCTGAACAAACGTTTTTAAGTCAATGCCAAAATATAATTAATATAACACAGTCGGTGGCAAATGAATGGAAAGCTGAAGAATTTTTTGGTTTTAACGATCAAGAAAGCAAAAGACTTGCCCCTAAAGTTAGAAGTACTTGGCGTCTGTTCTGTACAATACTTCACAGCAAACAAATTTCTTTAAAGTACTTTAACTTTGACCGCAGAGTCTATAACACAACGGTCGAGGACAATGATGAAAAGAGTGCTGCCAAAAAAAAGGGAGATAAGCAATTAACATCGGTACCAGTCTCCAAAGTATCGCAAACTTCATTAGCATGCCGTAGGCAACCCAGTCGTTTGGCTAGGGCCCAACGGGCCCGCTATGTTTTTGAATGATTGCTGTATAATATATATTTCATAAAGTATCCTGACAGTCTTTATTCGTGGCTGTTTATAGTTTTAATTTAATCACTTTCATACAAATGACGGTTCTCTGCTGTATGTATTTCATATTTTTTTAGTTTTTTGATAATGGGTCTTTCCATAATTGTTAATTAATTTTTATTTTTATATTTTAATTTTTTGCAACTATAACTGTATATGTTCAAGTTCTTGTCCACGCATATAATATGTATATTATTTTATGTCAAGACAAATAAAGACTAAAATGCTTATAGTTCTTAATAAAATTTTGACAAACGCTTTGGATTATTTTTATATTTTTAACATGAAAGAATTTAATACCATTTTTTTTACTTTAATAGGTTCAACTACAACTTCTACATACATATCTAATTAAACAAACTTTAACAATTGTAGTAGATCAGAATTAGTTCCTTGAAGACAACTGATTTAAATTTATATCATAAAAATGCAAAGAAATAAGTGTTGAATACTTACTTAACTTAATAACTGGAAACAAATGAGTCATTTAACTTGAACTTGATATTTAGTTAGCAAAATTTCTCTAGAACAAAATTATAATTATTAAGTAAACCTGTATATTTTAAATTATAAAATAAAAACACACACATGTGAAATAAAAAATGAATTTGAGAAAACTTGATTTAATATAAAGTTATTAAACCCATCCAACGTTAATTAAAAATAATTTTTATCATATATAATGCCTCAATACACCAAAAAGAAGAAATTATAAAAAATAACTAACATCCTGCATAATTTTTGTTCATTATTTCTTTACATTTAGTTTAGGCTCTAAGTATTTTACAAATTTAAATATTGTATCGAGATTTTCTTCAAACAATACATTATTATTAAAATTCTTCAAACAATACATTATTATTATCTGGCATTAGTTTGTACTTCTACAAAATAGATCAATCAAACTTTAAAAACATATACACATATTTTAAATATAAAAGCATGATATACTGGGTATGCCTAGCTTTAATTTATTATTATCATTATTATTTTTTTAATACATCTATAGATTTTTTCTTTTTTTGATTTATTTAACGGTTATTTTGTTTTGCAATTTATTGTTTTTTATATTAACATTTTAATTGGTTTGTAATATGTACCGGTTAGATGATAGAAATCATTCATTATTCATTAATTCAAAATTCTTTAATAAATATTACAACCAGAAATCATCACACCTTTCATTAAAACTTATTTTAAATTGTAACAGCAAGCAGAACTGGAATTTTTTTGTCTGCCAATAGTGATCCACTTTAAAAATGATTTTAAATTTGTTTAAACAAAATCGTGCATAAACATATCGATAGATGGACATTTTTTAAAAACCATACCAGTAGATGTTTGTATAAAATAACACATACTTGAAATATATAATCCGTTCAGATGCCTTCGAAAAAGATGCCTTATCTCCCAAGACAAATGCGAAAAAATACAATTCTAATGACTTGTAATTAAGTCAAATGAAAATAAAAAAAAATTACAAATAAAAAAAGAGCATAAATAAACCAAATTTAAAAAAATTCAATTAAGAATCTATAAACAGCTAATTTAAGAAAAATAAAAATACATACATACACATTAAGAGTATCTATAAGAAACCTTTAAGTTATACATGAACATCATAAAACGTATTTATGCATGTACATAAATACATAGCTTTGCATGTGTATGGACATATGAGCAGTTTGCATAGTTAAAAACTGAAGTTTTGTTTGTTTCATTAATGGAAGAAGACACTTATTTGAAAATTAATTTTTCTAACAAACTGTTATTTTTGTCGAGAAGGAATTTTTGAATATTTTCTTCTCTTGTAAAGCTGTATAAAAATCAGAGGAACTTTTATTTTTATCAAAATATTTCACAATTGAGTAGTGCTAAACAAGATTTGTAATATAAGAGCAATCGATATATACTAGAATTCTTTGGTTTTTTGATATAAAACTGTTGTAGCAAATCTAAAATAATTAGTTAATGTACTTGTTAGAATATCGAGCTGAGCTATTCTCAACTGTAATGGAAAATTTAACATAACAATTTAGTTTTTATTACTTAAGGATTAGTAATAGGCAATTAAACGTATGTATTTTCCTTTAAGAATATGTATTTTGTTATAAATAAAAAATATATACCATATATAAAAAAATAAATTTACGATTTCTTATGTTTGTAATTTTAATATGTCTCATTTACTAATAAAATATCGTAACATACAAAAACAGATGCAGATGCATTAAAACTTTTAAATTTAATCCCTCATTTCAGAAAAAACATATTTTTAGTGATGAATTTCGATGTTATCGATTTTATTTTTAATCTGTTTTGAACATTAAACAGATAACATTGAAATTCATCACACAAAACTATTTTTGTCGTCTTTTGAAATCCAATTCCGAATACATTGGACTCTGTGATGACCCTGAATGTATCAAAAATGGAGTTGAATCATGAGCTCAACTGATAACGGACGAACTGATGCAATTTAGGGGAAAACGCATAGTTTTAACATTAGCGTGTTATTGCAGATCGTGTGTTGATTAGAATATACTATGTAATTAAATTGCTCGCCATTAAAACGAATGCATGTTCCCTAACTCAGATACGTGTTTTTACGAGAAAATGTTATGGTACCATATGCTTTTCAATATGATTAAATAGCAGAATTGCTTGTATTTAATGACTTTAAAAATTATATATATTTTTAAATTGGTACTATCATATATGATTTATGTATAGTGTTTGATTTTGACAGAGAAAGCAGGTATTTTTGAAAGCAAATTGAGGCGAGTCTAGCTGTTATGAATTTGCCTTGCCAAACACACATGTGCAAGGCGAATTCACAACAGGTGCCTCCAGAAATCAGGTGCCTCAATTCGCTCGAATTTTGGTTGTCAAAATTTCTTTAATCTATTTCGGTTTGTTTGAAAAAATAAATAAAATCATAAAAACAAAAAAAAAATCGCTACAACTTTCATTTAAAATTTAAATTTCCAATTATAATTGGATAAGGGATATAAAAAGACTGTTAAGGTCTTAATTTTAAATTAATGTGATGGTGTAATTTGAACGCTATCAAAATGAATTTTCCTTGGTATGTACTGTTTGTTAATGTAACTGCAGGACCAAATTCATACCAGATAATTGCGAGAGAATTCGCCTTGGCATATATTATTCCTGTGAATACACATCAGTTGGCCTCACAAGGTATGTTGATTAATACCAGGCAATACAAAAACCACCATTCTCTTTTTGATAAACAATTTCCTGCTGTCAGGTTTTTTTTTCGTACAAAAGAAGCACTTCTGACAGCAGGGAATTAATCATCGTATGTCAGATTTAACTTATTTGATTGATTGACATCAATTTCCCTTGATAGCCACCAGCCGCGCCTTAAATTTAATTTATCTCTGCCGCCGCAAAAAAATCAATCGACTCGTCACTATATTATCAAGGCGAATTTGACTTGAACGGTGCTTCAAACCATCTGGCAATATTACTCTGCCTCTTTCTTTTTTCGCTAGGTTGGCGACGTTTGTGAAATTTTTGTGTAAATTCATGTTAGCACGTTTATTTTTATTAATATAAATACTTATAAAGAGAAATTTATTTATTTAAAGGTGGTAAAAAATACGTATAAAATGGCACAATTTGATTTAACCAGAACTAACTGCCAATTTTTGGATAGGCATTTGACTTTTCCATTGTTGGAATTTTTGTGTGGTAAAGAGGTTAGTTTTTATACATTCATGTACACCAACCTTTTGTTTTCAAACAGGAAATTTTTTAATGAGAAAATTTTACATTACCTATAGATTTATGACCAGAAGGAGTTACTTGAATATATATTAGAGACGGTTAACAAAACGAACATGATTGATTATACAATGGACACCCGCAAGCGCTTAGGGTTAAGTCAAGAAATGCCTGAGGAGCTGGTGCAGCGTAAAGCTGAGGTTTTAGCAACATTGAAGCAGTTGCAAAATGAAGTTGCTCCGATAATGAAAGCCACAGACATTTTAAAAAATGGTGAAAGCATGAAAGATTCAAAAACTTTTGTGAATGCATTGCAAAAAGAATATAATTTTAAAGTGGAACATTTGGAGAGTGCATATAAATTAGCCAAGTACTTGTATGAGTGTGGTAATTACCAGGAATCCACATCCTACTTGTATTTTTGTTTGATTGTTATGTCTCCTAATGATAAGGTAATTATTATTTCCTCTTGTTACTGTAAATAATAAGAAAGACCAACACGAAAAATAATGGGTACATTTTTAAATGCAGTAAGTATGTGCAACTTGGCTGCAGATTGATGCAATAGTAAGTAGTTGCCGTTGTAGCAGCAATTTGCAATGCATGAATAATTTTTTGATGTAAAATAGTACTACCAAATGGTTGGTATCGAACGGCAAACTTTAATTAATCCATTTATACAATATATGTATATAACTACCATATTTATTTTATAGAATTACTTAAATGTTTTGTGGGGCAAATTGGCTGCTGAAATTTTAACACTAAATTGGAATACCGCATTAGAAGATTTAACTCGTTTGCGCGATTATATCGACAATGCCAACTTCTCTACAGTTCAGGCCTTGCAACAACGTACATGGCTTATTCACTGGTCTGTTTTGGTGTTTTTCAATCATCCAAAAGGTCGTGATCTTATTATAGAGACGTTTCTGAACAAGCCATCGTATCTGAATGCGATCCAGACTATGTGTCCTCATATAATGCGTTACCTGGCCGTTGCTGTAATCATAAATCGTACACGTCGCAATGCTCTCAAGGAACTGATTAAAGTTATTCAGCAAGAGTCTTACACCTATCGGGATCCAATCACAGAATTTCTCGAGTGCTTGTATGTGAATTTCGATTTCGAAGGTGCTCGTTTGAAGCTTCATGAATGTCAGACAGTCATTCTTAATGATTTTTTCATTGTGGCGTGTCTGAACGAGTTTGTAGAAGATGCTCGACTTATGATTTTCGAAACTTTTTGCCGTATTCATCAATGTATCACCATTAGTATGTTGGCTGATAAACTGAACATGAATCCTTCTGAAGCTGAATGTTGGATTGTAAATTTAATCCGTAACGCACGTCTTAATGCTAAGATTGATTCTAAATTAGGTCATGTTGTTATGGGTACCCAACCGTTAAGTCCCTACCAACAATTGGTGGAAAAGATTGACTCTCTATCCATGCGATCGGAACATTTGGCCGGATTAATTGAAAGAAAAAGTAAGCAAAAGCAAAATCAAGAGTCTGCTGATTCGTGGAAGTATTATTAAGCTTCCCAACGGAATCTAAAAATAACTTTTTAAACCACACGTATTTTTATACCTACTTTATATTTCTATAAAAATACTTCTTTTGTATAAAACTTTGTATGTACATTAGAAAATGCCAAATGAATAAAACACCACCATACTATATATTCTAGGCTGAAAACAAATCAACGCTTATTTATTTTCTTTTAATAAGGAACCTCATAATATGTATTTTTTAGTATATACATATCCATATGTAACTAAAAGTAAAAGGATATTCAAAACCTAATTGCTATGGAATAAAACAGATGCTTAGGATCAGTTACCTTTATCTGCTTTGGCGCATTTACACACATAGATAAAAGTTATCGTCGCTTGGCTTCTTGGTACTTTATGCCAAATTGTAGATAAACATGAAGGCACTAGAGTCGTCGTGTGCGGGTGTGTGACGACTAATATTGTTGGCGAATTTTTGTTTGTAGAAAATATAATGTAGAAGCATTTGTATTTAAATAATTTTAAAGAAAATTTGCCAAAAAGTGCACAGGCTGAATGATTGATCCTATTGTTATTCTAATAGCATAAGGATCACAGAAATACGTCGAGAATTGTTAATTGTGAAACTTGCACAATATAGAGTACCCCTTACAACGTGTTCTCGGCTACCGGACCTTAATCATATTTCATTTTTTTAAACAAACTTGAATACCAAAAAGACAATGAGAAATACTAGAGGAAGAATAACTAAAAACTGTACCTGAACTTACAAGAAATTCGTATATTCAATGCAAAGCCGATTAATAGAAGTTTTAAGCCTCTAAAAACAATTAACCAAGCAAAAATTAAAAGATCTTTGATGAATAATTGCAATTAAGATAAAATGCTATCTGAATACGACTTTCGTTATTTAATTATTACCACATAAACTTCATGTATTTTTTGTATTAAAATTAAGTAAATTCATCATAATAACTTTTTACAATTGTTAACTTTAATGTTCGGATTATTTAGTGGTCGTAGCAGATCTCCAAAGATAAAAGATGCCAACTAACGATCACTTTTGCCAATGTGCGCACGTCGAATATTAGAATTCTTAAAACTAAAATCGTGTTAAGCGAAAACAGAATTAATTTACATTTAAAACGGAATAATTGGCCACGCAAATGCGCCAAACGGTTAGGCATCAACGAATAAATAAAATTTAAAAGAACTGCGACACAAATAATTACGCAATTCATTTTACTACTATTTTATTAGCCTCTTGATATCAAACAATTAATTGCTACCTTCTTTTGGCAAAAGCTAAAGATTTTTGTGGGTTTACTACAAGCCAGTCTTTTATAGGTAAAACTTGCAAGTAATTTATCCATTTTCGAACGAAAATCAACCAGATTACTCCGTACACAAGACATACTATTGATTCGATATAAAAGCCATCAAATACAATTTTGCAATCGGCGCCAGTAGCAACACATTCCTAAAAAAATAAAAAATACTATTTGTCAAGTCTTCTTTGGTTTAACTAGGCTTTACCTCGTTTTGCTGTTTAGATAAACAAAAATTGTTTTTGACTACGGTGTGGTCAGGCCTGGTACATTCCTTCCAAGTTAAAACATCAACCAGCCATAATATAACAGTATTTGCCCAGTTACCGCCAAGATTAGAAAGCGTATTCAAAAATGTCATATAAGTACCACCTACTGCAGGATCCGATATCTTGGCAAAAAATGCCATCACAGCCACAAACATGCAATAAAGGAAGATTTGATATATGCCATAGTTGACAATCAAAAGAATATAATAGTAAGCTGGCACCTCCCCGCCGGCTATCATATATGGCGTAAAATATGCAATAATAGGTGCCATTGACGCGAAGAAAATTCGGTAAGGAATGGCTTTTACGTACACTTCCATAGGCCGCGGACCGTTTGTGTAACGACTCACAACAACAGGTAGTACGATCTGAAGAGGAATAAGTGGTACAGCTAATAATGCCAGCTTTTCTTTAGGCACGCCAGCATCTATGAGTTTCAGAGATGTTACAGCATCACAGGCTGCAAAGGTCACTTTAACCGTTAGTAAAATACCAGCTAGAATTTGAATTGGACGCATGCGAACCATATCAATAAGTATTTTATAACTTTCATAAATGTTAAGTTCGTGCTCTTCTGTATATCTTGCTTCTGCGTGATCATCTTTAATATCATTCTCTTTTTTTAATATAGCCACAAGAGTGGTAGCGACGAGGAAGCATATTCCCCAAAACCAGAGAAAGTCAGGCAATGTTACCATGCCTTCGTTACTGGGCTCCGAACGCAAATATGTATTACAAAAGTCTTTCGATTCCAATGCAATGAAAGCCACATATCCCAAGAAATAGCCCGCAGTCTGTCCAACACTATTACAAGTTGACGCGTAGCCGACATTACATCTTTTCAACATGGTCAGGGCCCAGCCGTCAACCGCAATGTCTTGCGTTGCAGCCAAAAAATTTAGCAAAAAGAAGAGCGTGGTGAGTAACGGAACATTGGGCTCTATGCCATTACCTCCTAACCATCGATCCACTACCCAAGATAGTAGTATCATAAAAATGCCAATTAGGTACTGACAGGGTACCAGCCAAGATTTTCTACGTCCAAAGCTCTTAACGTATAATGAGTCTACAATGGGAGCCCACAAAAGCTTTAGACTAAAAGGCCAGTAAGCAAACGAAAATTCAGCTTGTTGCTTATAGCTTGCTCCCCGATTCTGCAACATCATTGGGATAGCTGCAATTAAGCCTAGCGGTATTCCTTGTAAAATATACAGGAACAATAGTAATGCTATGTTGCCCCTATCTCCGCGTATATCAGTTTTTTCATGATAGTCATCATCGCTACCTTTTGACGTTGGTACTAGGTGATGTCTTATTTCGCCAGAATCCTTTCGTCGTCTAACATCCATCACATACAACGTGTATTAAACTATTGCTTCAAAAGATCAAATTAAAATCAGTAGAAGTACAATCGACACGTCACTCCTTCAATAATCATTTATACATAAGTATGTATGTACTTGCATGTGTACATAAGCATGTAAATATACAGTATGTAGCAGGGGCAATAGCTAGTATTTAAAATTTGTTTACTTTTTTATTCAAAACAAGTTAAGAAACAACTAGTTATTTGAGTCTCTTTAACTCGGCTGCTAATTATTATAATATAAGATATAATTTCGAATAATTTTCAACACTAAGAGATATTCATATATTGTATAGGTAAAAAAATCGAATCGAAGACCGTCAAAAAAAGTATCACCTGTTTGTTTACACTTTTTATCTTAGATAGTACATAAATAAGCAACTATGTACTAGTGATGTAACAAATGTCGGTTGTTAATATTCACGAATACGAATCAGAAAAAAACTAAAATTCTATATCTACTTACTGTATTGTGAAAGTCCAAAGTTTCCGCCAAGTAGTCGCAAAAGAATTCGACTTTTCCCAGCCCAAAAATGATGCCTCATGTGTTTACTTCAACAAAAGTTAAAGAATATTGACAAGTCTTGCGAATTCGTCTTAGCTAAACATACGACGAAAATTCTAATTTCGATTACTCAAAATTATTAAGATTTGTAAAAATTTTTATTTTAGATATAATGAAAATTATAATACGAGCATTCGCAAGATCAATAAAATGTGCATATCTTTCCTTTGCTACAAGGACGTCATATTCTCCTCTCAAAAAGTGAATATGCAAGATATTTTCATACAATTTTTACACAAATTTTGCGTAATCCCAAACATTGGCTTTCCGAGTTATGACGTTCTTATAAAAAATGAGCGATATGTATTGTACTATCACGGATGGAAAAGTTGTTTAACAATAAGCTATTAACTCGTAATGTTAAAATTTTCAGTTGAGGAAAATAAGTATTGAACATACGTGATTGCTAAGAAAGCACGTAAATTACCTATCATCTTCATCAGTTGTTGACAAGGTGCAGGGTAAAATTTTTTTTGTTTAGTTAGGGGCTGCTCACATATTATTTAACATAATTTTTGCAGATTTTGAAATACATAAAGCATAAATGAAGTAGAATTCATGAACACTGAATTTCCTTTTCCAACGGAAACTTTCCAATTGGTATTTAGAACTATATACATATATTGATAACAATGTTGATAAAAAACTATTTATTGTTCTTAAAGATTTTAGAATTTCTTACAACATGCGAATAAAACGCGTCATAACTATTTGTCATCGAATATTATGTTAATCAGAAGAATTTTACAGCATGCGTTATTATATTCGTAAGTAGTTTTCATATTAGAAAAGAAAACTAAAACCTAATCGATTGCTTGATCCATATCTCCACTTTCCATGGATTTATGTTTATTCTTCCCATTTCTGATGAACCTCGGGAGTCAAATTAATTATTTTAACGTGAACAGCTTGGAATTTTTCATATTTAGGTGGTATGGCACATAATCGATATTTTACCTCATCCCCTTCCATTGGGACATATTCACCATCGATGCTAAGCATATAAGGAAATTTGATTAGAAATGTATCCGACAGCAAGTTTCCCAACATAATTTGGCTTATTTTAAAATTATAACCATTTTAAAATACTTTTACAACACTTACTCAGATATGTGACAAAATATTTCATCTCCACCTGCTTTGGGTGCTATAAAGCCATGGCCTTTGGTGCGGCTAAAAAACTTTACAACTCCAGTAACTATGGGATTCTCCATAGCACGAGCCGAGCTGTTTAGAAAGGAATTTCAGAATATAGTTATGCGGTTATGGAAAAATTGTCACTTACGTCGATGCAGTTCTTGTGCGTTTTGTAATAATGGGACTTGGAAGCTGCAGTGTAGAGTTTGGACTTCCACTGCTGCTACTGCGATACAAGGGTGGCTTGCCTGGGGCCAGGCTTTCGGTAGTACTTGGAGTCTCAGACATATTTTGTTTGTGATTCAATATTCGTATATGTATTAAAATAAGCTTCGAAGCTAATTATTATACTGCGCTAGTAAATATTTTTTTATAAAAAGTGATCCACAAAGTGTAATTTAATTTTTGCGTTTCTTATGCGTCATGGAGTTACCAGTATTCAATTTTAAAAATGGCAAAAAGAATTAATGCAAAAAAAAGTATTTCATATGGTAGCTTTTTCCCCGAATTTCTATGGTCACAAATTCAAATCCGAAGGCGAAATCTCTCAAATTTCCTCAGTCTAGGGACACACAAGACGATTTTAATTTGCTTCTGAACGTGCCTTTATGTCCACACACGAAAATTTCTTCGGCAATAAAAATAAATACATACATAAATTAATTTAACTGGCTTTGTCTGAACACTAGAAAAATTTTGTTGTTTTTTTTATTTTAAATACACTGAAATCGTCGAGTGTGAACACAGACTTAAATTATTTCGCATATGCCCAAGACAAATTCCAATAGATGGCCTTGACAAAATTTTTAATATTTGATTTATATATAGTGTTTGACGTTGATTTTGACATAAAAAAGCTAGTATTTTTCAAAGCAAATTGAGGCGAGTCGACCTGTTATGAATATGACTTAACAAATAGTCTTAAATCAAGAGCATGGTACAATAATACCAGGTAATGCTAATAGCACAGCTGACAGTAAATTTGAGAATGTGTGCGTCACACAGGCAATAGATTTTGACATAAAACTTGTACGTTTCTACCATCAATATGCGCGTGTCAGTAAATTTGAGAGAGATTATGAATGTGGCCGAGCCACAGACAATAGATTTTGACATAAACCTTATACGTTTCCACCTTTATGTGTGTTTTTTGGTGTTGTAATTTGTTGTAGAATCGGTATTACTTGTGATAATTGTACCATGATCAAGTGTGAAAGTCTCTACCTTGACCATACTTGACAGCATTCAATTATTCACTCTTTCAATTGTGGTAACACTAACTGACGATTCACAAAACAAAACAAAAAGCCTGTTGTTTCTGTGGAATTGCTGGCAAATTAATAATTAAAAAAATACATTTTTAATAGAATGTTTTAAATCAAATGATAAATAATATTTAAAATAAATATGTCAACGGATGAGACAGAAAATGACCACGATTATGCTACAATTCGACTTAGAAATCTAATAGCTGAAAATGAAAATTTGAATTCCCGTCGTGTGTTACGGCTGATGCGTGATGCTACTGGAGAATGGAGTGCTGATCCTGAACAGTCAACTTCAAGAAGGACATCAAACTCAGGCAATAATTATGTAGTTGAAATTGGACCTATAACCGTAAGTGCAAGCGGAGGTACTGTAGAAGATGACCAAGACGTATTTGACGATGAAAGTACGGATGCCGGAAATGATGTCTTAAACTCCAGCTCCACTACTGCGACATATGAAACGGGTAAACATAGATTTAGTGTCTTAAAATACTTTATTTCTCCATGTTCCAAAGAAAATAATTGAAAAAACGATATAAATTATCTCATTGAATATACTACATACATATGTATATACATATGTAAGCTGTGAACATTTTTTGCCGCCATGTCTGATGTTAGCAATAATATCAAACATTTATTTATTTATCAAAAATCAACCTAGTTTTCTTAAACTCTCTGGGAATCTTACCTTAATAACCGAGCCCTTTTCTATAAGACTGTTCGTATAATCCAATACAGATGGATTTGACTGTACTTTATCAATAAAGCCGGGCGATTGCATTCATGGAAACCGAAGTTTAATGTTCATTTATTTATTCATTCATTTGCAATACATATTTCTTATTGGCTAATTGCACTCATATTATATAACTAGTAATATTTATCTATGGATAGTAAACACAATATACATCAATATCCCTGCAATTGCACACAGAACCCGCTTAAACTAACAATAGTTAGTGATTACAATAACAGAAAGGTATCAGATGGCTCCCCTATTATTATTAGTGTGTCGAGTTCAAGCTATTAAAAACTTCAATGATTTTCTTTTGAAATTTGCTGATGACAGAGAAAGAGCGTATATTTCTGGGTAAAATATTTCCAAGCCTAGCATCCTGTATTAAATAGTCTGACCGTTTTCTAAACCGTATATATGAATCCGCACAATGCTGGAGAGAGAGTTTTTCAACTACAATTATTGTTAACATTTTCTTTTGTGTATGTATCATTAAAAATATGAACATTTTGTATCTTAATCCTCAAATTTTTTGAATTAAATTCTGCATATTGTCCGTCTGGATTTATTTTTTTAATAAGTAGAGGGCACCAACAATCGCTTTGATTATATATAATTCCTAACCGATTACTTTTTACTTCGACATACCTTTTTATATATGTCGAAGTCAAAACTAAAATTTTTTTTAACTATAAAGGCTGTTTTGTGATCAGCAACAGCTAAGAATTCTTTAACTTGTGAGTTCTTTATGTATTCGGCAACAAATGTTCACTGAGTATATTCATAGTGCCGGTAAAAGAATAGCACTATGGACAATCTGAATCAGTAAACAAACTGCCTGTCCCACGACGAATTCTTTCTTTTGTAATTATGCGAAAGAAAGAATATCTTAATTTTTATTATTATTATTGAAAATGTTAGTTTCATTCTTATTATGTGACACAAGCATAAAATTCGCGTACTAAATAGAACTCCAATAATTTTATAAAAGGCAAAGTCAGTCTATAGTGCTAGCTTTTATCGCAGAAAGAAATAGTACTTTTATTTGATATTTTGGAAAACTTTTGTTTGTTGACTTTTTTAAATCTTTGAAAAAAGATATCGAGGCAATCTCGATTAATATAAATTTCATAATTTGATATTTTGGGAAAGGCAGTTTATGTTTTGTGTTCATGGGAAAAAGTAACAGATAATTTTTCTACACTTAGATACAAGGTCAGAAGACTCAATAAGTACTGTAACAACTAACTCCTCCGATCACACACTTTACTCGGAACACTCAAATTCAACAGATCGGACAAATATGTCAGAGCAGTCCACTGATTCGCTGCCATCTGCGTCTGAACAATCAGGGAGAGGTATAATATATTTATCTATTCCTAAAATTACTTATGAAAATAATATCTTCCCATTTTAATATACAAATAATATAATATGTAAACTATTTTTAGAGTCCAGAAATGAGTCACCAGAGCTTGCTGGTCTTGCTTCTAGTTCGTCTGAAATTAATCGAAATGGTAACTTAAATATAATAATTAGTTCTGAAACTCCTTCGCCAGCTAAAAAAAGAAAACGTTTATCATTAGAAATCAATGTTACTCCCAAGGTAAAAGCAAAAAATGAAACAGATTTAAGTGATGAAGACGATGGCTTAACTTGCCCCATTTGTTTGGACAATTGGGAAATGACTGGTGAACACCGACTGGCATCTCTTAAGTGTGGTCACTTATTTGGAAATTCATGCATTCGTCGCTGGCTACAAGAGAGTTCTCGTCAATCGGGTCAAAAGGTATGCCCGCAATGCAAAACAAAAGCACATCCCAGAGAAATACGATACCTATACGCGAAACGTTTAAGGGCTATAGATCGTAGTGAAGAGCATCGCATGAGAGAACAACTTACTGAAGCTCAACTCAAAGCTCAAAGCTTAACGCTGGAATTAGCAACAATTAAAATGTCTTATGCTCAGGTAACCCAAAAACTGAAGGCATTAGAAAATGACAATGATACACTTAATATAATGTTGCGTAACGCAGGAGGCGTATCATGTCCAAGGTCGGTGCCAGAAAAGCCATCTTTGGTGTATAAATTATTTTTGGATCGTAATATTGAAATTTCAAAAGAGTCTGGCTGCCGTGTTCTGACATACGCCGAAAAACATACCAGTTTAATAGTATCTCAGAAGAGTACTCAAAATCTTTTTCCCGGTTATGGTTTAAGGTTTGTTGATACGATAACTTTTAAGCCTACAAATTTTTTACACACCTCGCTTAAACTCTTGAGAGACATAAGTCTGTCTGATGATCAGCAATTACTCGCTATAGCTAGCATGGAGCCAAAGGTTAAACTTTTCGATTTACGTACTCTTTCAGTGTGTTCTATATTTAAACCATCCGAAAAACCTATATGGTCGTGCTCTTTAGGACGACGTGATAGTGAACACTATATGTACCTGGGATCACAACACGGCAGTATTTATGTATATGACACACGCTTTCCAGAAACATTTGTAAACGAACATCAATCTGATCTTAGTCCCGTTGTCCAAGTAGCATCAATACCTGGCTGCCAATTATTTCCTTGTGGGGGATTTTTGGTTTGTAAACTTACATCTATGTGGTTTTATGAGAACTCTGAAGTGTCAACTCATCGTACACGACTTTCAATTGAAGGTCGTTTTATTTCAATGGATTTTGACGCTGCTCATTTAAAATTACTAGTGCAAACAAGAAGTTGCGCCCGCTATCCTCGTGCTCGTTATATTCTAGGAAAACTTAATAAAATCAATGAAATTCCGGTTTTTGAAATTCATGTAACCTTTTTGGCGTCAACGAATAGTCCTGTAATGGCGCGGTGTTCGCAAATCGGCGTTGATTCAAATACATTAGTAGCGTCATATATACAAGACTCAAAACTGTTATCGTTATATGATGCAAACCGTGAGCAGTGCGTACAATCGTTGCCAGCGCAAGATATTATTTATGATTCTTGCCCTATCTACACAAAGGATTTTACTTATTTGGCAGCCTTAACCGAAACCAAATGCAGACTTTACAAATTAAACTCTACCTAAAAGATTATTGTCTAATAGTCTTTAAATTAATCTTTGTATTATTCATATAAGTTACTTCTTTAATTTTAAAATGCTGAATAAATAACTAATTGCCTAAGTTTTAAAATAGTACATGTTTGGAGCTATTAAATGAACAATTCATCAAGGATCTTTGTATAATGGTATAATACTATTATGTGGTGAGCAGAAGTATGTGTTCGTTTCAGCGTCTTCCTTTTTCGATGGTATTAAAAAAAAGTGACGAAGCTATTTCAAAGTTTTTTGCACTATTTTAATTCTTATTCAGTTCATAAAACTATACAAATTAAAACAGAAACTTAAATTCAGAGTTGAATTTGATTTTAATTAATGTACCCTTCAAACAGAATTGCAGCCCAAAGATTATGCGTTTATTTTGTAAATTGGTTCTGATTTATTTTTTATGTATTTATTATTGTTGACTTTATGTGAGACATCGTATCTGCTTTAGCTTAATTAAAACCACCCTCAAGTTTCATATTCAATAAAAGTTCTTAGGAGAATACAATTGTGATTTAATTTTATAAAAAAACCATTATTTAAATAACAAAAACCAATTAGAAGTTGGAGAAGTTGGGAACCTAAAATGAGTCAATCTGTTATGGTATGGTAGAGTACGCACCTCTTACGACGTAAAAATTAAATCAGAACTTCCTTCACGCAAAACAAGATCGGACCTCCCTAATAAAACTATGTCTTAAAAAATAACATGACAGACAACATTTTCTATATACATATAATTTGTATAGAAAGCTAAACCACGTTGTTAAAACGATGGAGTTGGGGTTAGCTATGTGATTTAATTGAAATACATTTAATTAAAGCTTGTATTTTATTAAAAACCTATTTTTATATTCTATTTTAAATAATTTCTTCAAAATGTCATAATTTATTTTAAAACTTTCAAATCCATAGGTATTTTCAAATACAAAATACTTTTCATGTATAATACTGACGTTTTTTTTTACATACAAACACATGCGTGTATGGATATCGCAAATTACAAAAACTGCAAAAATCGATATCAGGCTCCGAAATTATTAAAATATACCGCGAAATGAGCCCTAAATGTTCTTAAAATTGTACAGAATGCAAATAATTTGGGAGAACACACTAAAATTTGATCATGGTAAGGGCGTAGCAGACCCCGAAAAACGATGTTTCTGTTCTGCCGTGTAAGTTGAAAGTAACTAATTTTACATATTTAGTCAAATAATTGAAATTGAAGGGAAATCTAAGGAAATATGATAATGAGCTGGGAAAACTTAGGACGAGCGAATTCATAAGGTGAAATGATGAGTCCACCTTATCAATTCGTCATGATATAATATAAAATGCGATTTAAATCGTCGAAATATTAGTTAATCTTGCAACGATGGTAGCACTTTTCAACTGTAAATGACGTGGATTGTCTTGTGAACAATTTTTGTTTTAAGGTATTACTTTGTGGTTTTAAGTGCGATTTTTATTAGACACAAATTAAAAAAAGATATTATTTGCGTGAAAAAGCAAGTAAAACTTAAAGGATTTGTTTGTGAATGTTGTGGAAATAAATTTATTTTATTATGTTGACTAACTTCGAATCGAAATCGGCCCGTGTAAAAGGGTTATCTTTCCACCCTAAAAGACCATGGATATTGGTAAGCTTACATAGCGGCGTAATCCAGTTGTGGGATTATCGCATGCATACCCTGTTAGAGAAATTTGATGAACATGATGGTCCAGTACGAGGCGTTGCATTTCATCAGCAAATGCCATTGTTTGTATCAGGCGGTGATGATTACAAAATTAAAGTGTGGAACTATAAGCAACGACGATGTATCTTTACGCTACTCGCACATTTAGACTACGTGCGCACAGTGGCTTTTCATCACGAATATCCTTGGATTCTAAGCGCTTCTGATGATCAGACAATTCGTATTTGGAATTGGCAATCTCGGAACTGCATTTGTGTACTAACAGGCCATAATCACTACGTGATGTGTGCTCAGTTCCATCCGACCGAAGATCAGATTGTGTCTGCTTCGTTGGATCAAACGGTACGTGTATGGGATATATCTGGCCTACGTAAAAAAAATGTAGCTCCCGGTCCAGGTGGATTAGACGACCACTTAAAAGGACATCCCGGTACGGCAGATTTGTTTGGGCAGGCAGATGCTGTAGTTAAACATGTCTTAGAGGGACATGATCGCGGAGTGAACTGGGCTAGTTTTCATCCCACATTGCCACTAATAGTTTCAGGCGCAGATGACCGATTAGTCAAACTATGGCGCATGAACGAATATAAAGCCTGGGAAGTCGATACATGCCGGGGACACTACAATAATGTTTCGTGCGTTCTTTTTCATCCACGTCAAGATCTTATAATTTCGAATGGAGAAGATCGTAGTATTCGTGTTTGGGATATGACAAAACGTCAATGCCTGTATACATTCCGTAGAGATGGTGAACGTTTTTGGGTTTTAACTGCTCATCCTAGCTTGAATTTATTTGCAGCAGGTCATGATGGAGGTGAGTCTGGTAACATCAATAATATCGTTGTAAGTAGAAGATGTGATAAATGTAATTGGTTTTCAAGTATTTTGCTGTTTGTTGTTGCTTTACATCCGTTCTGCTGAAAATTGCTAAATTTTCTAATCACAACGAGCATATCGATGGTCATTTGTAAACATATACATATTTTCGATAAAGACGTTACAAGTCAGTCACGGTGGATAGGAAAGTTTTTATTTCCAATTCCAGAAAAGTAGTCAACGTATGACGATCGATATGTTATTTGTATGTATGCGGCGTATACGTTAAAGTTCTAATTATTTATAATTTGTAGGTATGGTTGTCTTTAAATTGGAAAGGGAACGTCCGGCATATGCGGTACACGGAAACATTCTTTATTATGTAAAAGAACGTTTTCTTCGAAAATTGGACTTTACTACTACCAAGGATACGGTAGTTATGCAACTGAGAGGCGGAGGCAAATCTCCGGTACATAGTATGTCGTACAATCCAGCATTGAATGCTGTTCTTGTATGTACGCGCACAAATAATTTGGAAAATAGCACTTATGACTTGTGCCAAATACCAAAGGATGCTGAGTCTCAAAGCGAAAATGACAGCAAAAGATCTTCTGGTATAACAGCCATATGGGTTGCACGCAATCGATTTGCAGTTCTTGATCGTAATCAGCAACTTGTCATTAAAAACTTTAAAAATGAAGTTACCAAAAAAATACCAACATTTTGCGAGGAAATTTTTTATGCTGGCACTGGAATGTTGTTAATACGTGATCCAGAATATGTAACACTCTATGAAGTTCAGCGTTTGGTGTCTGTCGGTAGTATTAAGTTGGCCAAATGTCGATACGTTGTTTGGTCTCCAGATATGTCGCTAGTAGCGCTCTTGTGCAAACACTCTGTGACTATTTGTGATCGACGTTTGCAATACTTATGTACGATCCAGGAAAACTGTCGTGTAAAATCGGGTGCGTGGGATGATTCGGGCGTTTTTATTTATACCACAAGCAATCATATCAAATACGCTTTAACAAATGGCGATCATGGAATTATTCGCACTCTTGATCTGCCCATTTATTTGACACGAGTTAAAAGTAACCAAGTATTTTGTTTAGACCGTGAGTGCCGTACTCGGGTTCTTCATATAGATCCAACCGAATATAAGTTTAAGTTGGCACTTATTAATCGAAAATATGACGAAGTTTTGCATATGGTCCGAAATGCCCGATTGGTAGGTCAAAGTATTATTGCCTATTTGCAGCAAAAGGGATATCCAGAGGTGGCCCTTCATTTTGTGAAAGATGAAAAGACACGCTTTGGTCTAGCGCTCGAATGTGGTAATATAGAAATAGCTCTTGAGGCTTCTAAGGCTCTCGACGACAAAGACTGCTGGGAGCGTTTAGGTCAGGCAGCACTGTTACAGGGTAATCACCAAATTGTGGAGATGTGCTATCAACGTACAAAGAATTTTGATAAATTAAGTTTCCTCTATCTAATAACGGGAAACTTGGAAAAGCTTCGCAAAATGAATAAAATTGCCGAAATACGAAAAGACGTTTCGGCTCAGTATCAAGGAGCTCTTCTTTTGGGTGATGTTAAAGAGCGCGTAAATGTTCTCAGGAATTGTGGTCAGATGTCATTAGCATACTTGACAGCGGCCACCCATGGACTTGATGAACAGGCTGCTTCATTAGGTGAAGTAATTGCTAAAGAAGGAAATACTTTGCCCGAGGTGAATGTAAATGCTACGTTGTTAAAACCGCCAGTCCCAATTCAACAGGTTGAAACTAACTGGCCTCTGTTAAGCGTTTCCAAGGGATTTTTTGAAGGTGCAATGCTGACTCGCGCAAGTACAAGCGCCACAGCAAAACAAGCTCTAAATATTAATGCTGATGCGGCTTTGGATGTTTCTGCGGGAGATGGCTGGGGGGCAGATGCCGATTTGGGTATGGATGGCGATGGTGATGATGAAATGCTTGATGCTAACACGGAAAACATTGGTGGTGTGGATGTCGTTGGAGAAGATGGGGCTGGCTGGGACGTAGGTGATGATGACTTAGTTGTTCCCGAAGAGTTGGCATCGAAAATAAAAGCTTCTGCTCTTGACAGTGGCTATTATGCTGCTCCAAATAGAGGACAATCTCCGCCCCAACACTGGGCAAATCACTCGCCATTGGTATTGGATCATATAAAGGCAGGATCGTTTGAAACGGCATTCCGTTTGCTTAATGAACAGTTAGGAATAGTTAACTTTCAGCCATTTAAATCTCTCTTTATGCAAAACTACAGCTGTTCCAAAACGAGCTTTACAGCAATGCCGAATTTACATCCATTAACGGCATACCCTTTACGTAACCATGCTGAAAATAATCCCAAACAGCAGCGTCCCGCTTTAGGAATAAAGTTGAATGACTTAGTGCAAAGACTTCAAGCTGGTTATCAGTTGACAACAGCTGGAAAATTTTCTGAGGGAGTTGAAAAATTCCATTCAATATTAATAAGCATTCCTTTATTAGTGGTTGAAACTAAACAAGATATTGCTGAGGCTCAACAATTGCTGAAAATCTGCGCGGAGTATATACTTGGCTTAAAAATGGAAACAGTCCGTAAAGGCTTACCTAAATCAACGTTAGAGGAGCAGAAGAGGTTATGTGAAATGGCTGCTTACTTTACCCACTGTAAGATACAGCCCGTACATCAAATCCTTACTCTTCGCACTGCCCTAAACATGTTCTTTAAATTAAAAAATTACAAGACAGCTGCCTCATTTGCAAGGCGTTTATTAGAATTAGGTCCAAGACCCGAGGTGGCTCAACAAGTTCGAAAAATATTGCAAGCTTGTGAAGTAAACCCCGTCGATGAACATCATCTTCAATATGAAGAATTCAATCCATTTAGTATATGTGGCATTAGTTTTAAGCCCTTGTATCGTGGAAAACCAGAGGTCAACTGTCCATTCTGCGGAGCGTCTTATGACCCCCAATACAAGAATCAAGTTTGCACTGTCTGCGAGGTGAGCCAAATAGGCAAAGATTGCATTGGATTAAGAATATCTAATCTTCAATTCCGTTAGAATATTTCAATGTTATTAATCGTATACTAGTTTTTTATTCATGAAATGAATGTCCGACTAATTGATTTAAGATACCCGTTCATAAAAAATTTCTTATTGTAACAGATTATAAAAATCACGAATACTTAATCGTGAAATAAACAATTATTATTTATGGAAACTATGCATTACAAAATTATTATATCATTAAACCATATGCTAAAAAAGTATTTCCAAGCGACTAATATATTTGTTGGCTGAATATAGAAAATTAGTAAAATATTAAAAACGCGATTCCGAAAAAATCGAGATACGCCTTTTCTACATTAAGCCAACGATAATATATTTTATTATTAAATTCGTGTTGTAAGTATGCTATTTACTACCTTATCGGCTCCCTAATTCTTATCTCATTGAAAATCATTTTCTAAAATAATGCCCACAGGATATTGTTGATTTTGAAAAAAGCACAATTTTAATGTTTTGTCAGTTACATAGATTTTCTTTTAATCTAACGATAAATATTAAGAAATTAATATGTATATCTAATTTGGTTTTTAATGATTTATTTATCTATATACATATATAAGTAATACACTTAGTATATAAAATGAGCTTAATGGGAGCATTTTGATCAGATGTGTAAAGTTGTTTTATCCACAAAGTACCTATTATTCTTTTAACGTCTCCACATGCTTGCAGCACCAACTCCTATACCACCTGAAGCAACTCCACGGCGCACTGCGTCCATATCCTCAGGTCGATTTTCTCGATAAGCCCTTTTAGAGTCTTCAAATTCTCGCAATCTTTGGTTATAACGATCAATTTGATCTCTAAGTATAGCATCTTCGTGCATTGCTCTTCGCTCGTCATATTCCAAACAACCGACACCATCAAGTCGCTCAAGGTCTAGCCAACCGCGAAATCTAACACAAACACCATTCATGATAAAATATGACTTAATGTGCACTTTTCCCGGTTCCTTTTCAAATTCGCACTCTTTGTCGTGTATATAGGGATTCTGAGTGGCATTAAAAACAAGTTGCAAATTAGTGCCCGAGGCAACAAATGAAATCTCAGTATGACCTTCTCGGCAGCCATTTTGAAAGCGTATTTGCCGTTCTTCCAAAGCTCTTTCACGATATCCAGTGTAGCGTATCTCGCTTTCCCTACTCAAACGACGAAATAGTTCATCACTTTCAAATTTAGACTTTTGATCGGGAACAACGCGAGGCATTTTAAATATGAATCGTGGTTTGGGTTGCTCATAAAGACCAATTGTATCGTACGGAATCATTCCAGCTAAAGCTGCTTCGTTCATGGTGTTTTGATTTTCAAAAAAACAACAAAGACTTGCTTGGGAGTAGTCCCACTTGTGTTGAGCAGCAATTTTTGATGTATTTCTTTACACTAACCCAGAAGAAATATTAGATCTTTGAATTTATTTTTTTTTTAATTTATATTACTTTTTGTCTGTATATTAATTTTTCAATACAAATTGTGTTATACCTACACTTTTGCGGTTTTCTTTCTGTTTTGTTTATTAAAGTGATGCCAATGTATATGTTTTGCCAAAAACTTTGCAGAGGTGCCACCTTGCTAAGTAACCTTTTAAAATTAAATGCAGGCAGACCAGGTTTTTATCAAATAATTGAGAAGGTAGTGTCTGTTACACGACTACCTGTTCTGAATTTTTTCATTTTACTTTTATACTTTTCGTTACTTTTCTCTATGATTAAATAAATACACATCTTAACACACATCAAATAAACAAAGCGTGACTGTCTAGTTTGCAATTTCCGCTTTGTAAGGTGACACAAGGTAGACCAAAGATGAAGGTTTAGCTTAATTCAGCTTTTTCCCTATCTCGAGCTAATTTTAATTCAGTTTAGAGAACAATATAGAAAAGAAGTATTACATTATCATTACCACAACCTACGTGCCGCAAACTAAAATATCTATTTCTTTAGTTGTCTATAGCACAAAAAAATGAAAACATATCTGGCCTTTGTTTAAAGGCTTATATTTTTTACATCCACAATGAAACTACAGAAACAAAATTGCCCGTTGGTCTTGTATTTTTGTAATTGTTTTACTAATACTGCCACCTAGTTAAAAACACCTTGGGCTGCACAAAGTATAACTTCCACCTCTGATGTCTACAGTATATTTTTTTTATAAGCACGTGTGGAAAAGTTTTTAATAGAATTTTTTAAAATAAAAGATAAATACAACTTTAACTTTTGGAATTATGGCAGTTCCAAAGATCGTATCAAATAGAAATCCGAAGAAAGTTATATTTGATGATAATGGCGAAGTCGTCAGTGAGACCGAAATCTCAAAAAAGAAGCAAAAGCTACCGAAAAATGAAGAATTGTCCAATAATACGGAATTCGCCGATAATGATCAAGACGACTACTTTTTAGTTAGAGAAATGAAAAAGGCCGAGCACAGAAATGAAAAATGCAGTGAGTCCGAGACACGGAAGAAGTGGTATCATGTGGTGAGTTACATGTTGGTTATATTTATTTGATTTTGTTCTTAATTGAGTTTTGGCTGCTTTTAGTATACTCAATATCCAGCCACGGATGAAATATTAGACATGAAGGATAACGATCAAATGGAATTGCATAATATTTGCCGCTCTTCCTATGATCAAGAAAAAGCAATATTTATAAAACGTAAGTAAATATTTGAACTCGCCTTTCTATGGAGCAGTTAACTAATTTTTTTTTGCTACAGAAAACCCTTCCGATGCTAGGTGGCTTCAAACAGCACTTCATAAGGGTACTGCTAAAGATCGAGCTAATGCGGGTGCCTTGCTGGTTACTAGCAATCCTTTAGGTAATCTTGATGCACTTTCCACTCTCATCGGATTTACGAAGCTATCTAATAAGTCTAGCGCAGAAGTAACACCAATAGTTTCTAGTTTGTGGAAGGAGGTATTGCTGCCTCCTAATCGCAAACTTTATTCACTTCAAATGAGGGGTGCCGATTGGAAACTAGTTCGAAAAAATACTTCATTTTCTAAAGAGCAGCAAAAAAAAATTTATGCTTATTGGCATTTCGAAAATGAATTAAAAGACCAGTATTTTGGTAGGTTATTTAACTCAAAAGTTCCAAGATAGACTTATATAACTTTTTGTTTCTATTTAAGAGTTTTTAAAAAATATTCAACAAAGTATACAGACCGGACAGGAAAATAATAAAATTATATCAATTGCAACGGCATCGCAACTGTTATTATTTGCCCCAGAAAAGGAACAAATGCTATTGACAATGCTGATTAATAAATTGGGTGATCCGGTCCCGAAGATAGCTTCAAAAGCTCTACATCATTTGACTGAAGTGGCTAACAAGCATCCAAATATGTGTGGTGTAATTGTCAATGAAACTGAAAAACTTTTATTTCGTAACAACATTTCTGATCGAGCTCAACATTTTGCTCTCTGCTACTTGGCAAGCATTGCACCTGCTGGACGGCCTGAAGTCTGCACAAAATTAGTTCACATTTGCTTCTCCCTATTCAAGGTCCTGGTCCAGAAGGGTGCTATCAATAATCGAACAATGCAGGCCATATTACGGTGTTTACAAAAGGCTATATTGGAAGCTAAGCCGTCTTCCGGTAGCACTGACATTTTAAATAAGGAAATGCAAGATACCATCTATCGTTTGGTTCACTTGGCCGACATTCGAGTTTCTATACAGACACTTGGCTTATTATTGCAATTAGTAACTGCAAAAACAGAGAAAAGTGATCGTTTTTACAATGCATTGTATGTTAAGTTAGTTGATATGAATCTTACTACTATTGGAACTAAAAGTGCTGCACAATTACTACACATCGTTCACAGAGCAATGTTTATAGATTCAAATATATCCCGTGCTCAAGCGTTTGTCAAGAGGTTACTGCAGTTGGCTTTATGTTTACCTTCCAATATGGCAGCTGGCTGTTTAATAGTTATACACAAATTATTGCGAAGTCGCAAAGAGCTCTGTTCTGATAAAAAGAGCAACACAAATCATGAACATGATGATGTCGTGAAGGTGTCAGTAACCGATGAAGAACTATCAAAGTTTGATAGTGATGGCGAAGAAAAATATGAAGATATTACCGAAGCGGACGGCATTAAGAATGAAGAAAAATATACCGCCGACAGTATTGAATCGTCTTGGAATCATTCCAAAGTTTTGCCATGTACAATTGAAAGTAAAGTTCATGAAATAAATCCTAGTAAGTATGATCCTTATCATAGAGTGCCAGCATTTGCTGGAGCCGAATTCTGTCTTCGAAACGAGTTATTATTGCTTCAGGAGCACTTTCATCCGACCGTTCAAGTTTTTGCTGAGAGCATTTTAAATAGTAAGTACATACTGAGAATTTAAGATGTACTCTTAGTCTCATTTATAATATTTTGTCTAGACAAGCGTATTGATTACTATGGAGACCCATTAAGAGATTTTGGTATACCACATTTTTTGGAAAGATTTGCGTTTAAAAACCCTAAAAAGATGGACCAAGATAAAGTGAATGTGCCATCTGCAGGACACAAGCTCTACGTATCTTACGGTACTCGCGGTATGCCAGTAAAATCTCTTACCCGCAACAATTGTAGCGAGGAAGAAATGTTTATTTTCAACTATTTGGAACAAAAGCGAAAGCAATCCGTTGCAACTAAAACTGTTAGCG
Organism: Gymnocheta viridis; assembly: GCA_956483585.1. Lineage (NCBI taxonomy): Eukaryota > Metazoa > Arthropoda > Insecta > Diptera > Tachinidae > Gymnocheta > Gymnocheta viridis. The sequence goes on from OY101442.1 coordinate 120,764,332, forward strand.
ATGATGAAGGTGAAAACTTAAAGGCCAATGACGTGAACGACGATGAATTCGAAGAATATCTTGATGGGTTCTTTGGCAAAAAGGGATCTATGTCCAAAAATAATGAGGGAATTGAAATCGACGACGAAGAGTTGGACTTTCTTAAAGAGTTCGAAGGAGCCCTTGCCGCAGATTCAAAACAAAATAAAGGCAAATCAAAGAAGAAAATTGCTTTTGACGAAGAGGATAACATTGATGATATTGATGATGATTGGGGCGATGATAAAGAAGGAAGTGATTTTTCAGATGACGTAGACGGTTCAATCGATTTCAACGAAAATGGAGATCTTGACGATGATGATGAATCAATATCTATGGATGAATTTGAAGACAATGAAGATTCTGACGACGAATCGGATCGAACTGATATCGAAGATGACAATGGTCAACCAAAACATAAGAAATCAAAGAGGGATTCAATGACAGATATGAATGAACGTAGTTTTGCCAAAAAGTTAAAACACAGTGACGGTAAAAAAATACACATACCTAATTCGATGGAATAATATAGTTTTTATTTTATTTCCTTAGACATGAATTCCTTGTTTGCAGCAGCCGATGATTTTGCGGAATTATTAGAAGAAACAGGTAAAACCAAAGGTCACGGAACATTGAATGCTGTGTTTAACACTGACAAATCGTCGGAGAAACAATTGAAATGGGAAGAGCATAGACGTTCAAATTCCAAAACATATAGAAATAAAAACACAAAAGCAAGTGGCGGTAAAGTGTTTTCCAAAAAACGTAAACATTGATTCATGGTCATTTTAAAATTACATTAATGTTTATTTGAAAAATCCTTGCAACATAACAATGTATGTTACCAAATTGTTTCTTTTTTATTAAAGCAAAAAATTCAAATTATGTTACACTAATTTTTATATATTAATGAATTTGTTTTTTTTTATTCTGTAGACGTTTTTATCGTTCTTTAGTTAAACTTTGCTCAAATTAGTAAAATATTTGGCGTAAGCGTAAACCCTAAATTCCAGGGGAGTTATCCTCTATTGCGATGCGAAAAGAAGTTGGTACGAAATCGAACTATTGTCTCACTGTAATTGCTTTCGCATTGCAGTAGAGAGTAAGCAACCTCCCAGACCTGGAACAAATACTTTATATAATAAAGTGCTTTGCATATATTCGTCCGCTTAACAGAGAATATCCGCTTCATAGTGTTTATATTTATTGAATTCTACTGGTTTGACTAAATTCCACAAAGCATAGTAGTAGTTTGTGCTAAATTCAAATCCTGGACTAAAAATTTTTCAAACAAACAAAAGGTATACCTACTTCGCGTTCCTTCTCATTGTATTTTTTTTATTCATTACATGCAAGGCGTAGTTAACCAGGTGACAGCATTACAGCAGCTGACTATTCGTTGCGAATGTCAAAATACATACAAAATACTTTTGTCTTTTTTTACGTTTTTCTGTATCTGTTTTCTTTGTTTTATGGGTTATGTTTTCGACATACGCAATGAAACTACACAAGCAAAAATGCCTGTTGTTCTTGTATTGTTGTAATTGTTTTATTGATAAATACACCTTGATTACATCATAGTCTGGTTTTTTTGTTAGTGTGTAAACAAAGAATTCCACCCCGATCCGACGAGCTTCAGCTGAAAGCAAGAATACCAGCAACGTCTACAAATTAGCCCACCGAACAAGTGTCATATCGACAGTTAAAATTACCCAGCATTGCAAAATACAAAAAGTCGTTCTCCAGAAAACAAAATTTAAAGTTTTTACTTTATCCACAACTCAATGGAAAAAACTTCCCCCCTTAGGAGGAGCTCAAACAAGATGAATAATTATACGACGATTAGATTATTCATTCTCAACTCAAAAATCACTTTTTTAGAGATATGACTATGTTGCATTAAAAGAGTGATATCTATAGTATGTAATTAAATTCTTGATTAAAAGTAAATTTTAAAGTTTTTCAGTTTTATTTAAGTTTTATTTTTTTATATGAAATTTTTTATTTTTAATACATACATATGCATGTGTGTATGCATGTATGTACATATACACTTAAGCATGTAAGTAAATGTTTACATGTATAATTACATCAATAATATCTTTATGTTTTTAATGTAAACCAGAATTTATATTTGAATTCTCGAACAGTAATTAGTGTAAAAAAATTTTGTTTTATTGAAGTATGAACAAAATGGAAAAAATCTAGTATATAAAAGTTAAGGTTTGGATTTTCTTTTAGTTTAGCGAATCTCAAATATGTATTTTATTGAAAACATTAAGTCAATTTTGCAAACAAATTGTTTCAGTTTGAATTACATATTTTATTTTATAACATCTACATACAAATTATATGAAAAACGTTTATTGTGTAGTAAGTAGTTATAATTTTTATAATTTCAAAAATTTATAAACTTTCATGATATTTTAAAAAAAGTTAACTAAGGCTGGGTTTTTAAATGAGTTTAAAATTTTTAACCCTTTTTATTGTGCCCATCATATTTTCTGGTAGCATGCAATAATGTCCACTCGACAATATTTCTTTTTAGGAAAAACATAAATACTTTTTTTATTTTTTATTTGTTTGAACAGAAAAAATAGCGAAGCCACTATTGAACATTCTGAGGGAAGAAAATTCTTTAGAGAATGCAAAAAACTTTTCTCTGAAAACTGTGCAGCACAATATTTTCTTTTTAAAGAGGAAATAGTGTCCATGCTCGTTATTTCTCAATTTTGATGCACATAATTTCCTTGGACGTTATTTCATGATACCATTTTTTTATGTACAATAAAATAACTTTGGTCACTTGTGAATATCTTAATTTCTTTCTTGTGTTTTCTTTTTCTTATAGATTTTTTTTCGAACATTCGGAGACAAATTAGTATTGAAAAGTCTACTAGTATACTAGTATAGTAAAAAATTTAATTTTATAGTTTTTCTTTTTGTAATTTTTTGTTTGTTTTTTTGTTGATTTCGGTTTAAATAACAGTCTCAAGAGTTTGTGTTTTTTGTTGTTGTTTAATTTTGAATTTAACTACATTACATATGTATGTATGTAAATATAAATAAATGCTTTCCAAATGTTAATATGTATTGCAATAGTTCATTATGATAATAAAATTTATTTATAAAAAGTACTCTTATTTTTGTATTTATTGTATAATTTCCTAAATATTTGTTCAAGAATATGAAGATGATATCGGAACACAAATATCGTTTAGAATGTTTCCCGAATAAATAAAAATTCATTTCCAGATCAATTCAATGACAAAAGAAATGAAGCTAATATTCTTTTAAAAGTTATATGATCATGCAAAATAAAAAGAGAATCAAGCCAAAAAATTAATTAAAACGGATCACTTAAAATTGATTTGTATTGGAAAAATTACAATACTGAACTAATGTAAGTTAACTGGTGTAAGATGATGGTGGTGGGCAATGTAATTCGTTGATATCGATCTTCATGTAAATTGAAGTACATTTACGTATTGGAAATTTTGGAATTTCGAATTATAGAAATATAACATAGATTTTAAGGCCTTGACTATAAAGCAAATCATTAATTTGAACTACAACAAATCAAAATTGTACATTGTTTGAAAATCACCATCTCATTTGTGCTGTACTGTAGTGAAAGTATTTCATATGTCATCAAGACGTCTTGTGCAGGTCTTTAGCATATAAAATATGAAATGTGGTATGGCATGAAACATTCTTGTTGGAAATATGCCAGTTGATAATGAAAGAATGAGATCAATGAGTGTATTTTGCTTTAAATGAAGTTGTGGGACAATCTAATGTACAATATGTGTGTGTACTTTCATATTATGCAGCAGCAGTGCCAGAATGATGACATTTTAAAGTCTCGCTATGATTAATTGATCTTTATCTCAAAATTACAAAAAAACATATGCATACTCCTATATGCCGAGATATTTAAAAATTGCATTTTAATATAAAATTTGTAGTTTTCATAACGCTATTTATCCAAAAGGTTGAAAATTATTTTTTTAATTGCCTTATATAAGCAAAAAAAAAGAAACTGAACATTTTGGGAAATGTTTCTTTTTTTTGGTTGAAAATATATAATTTTCATCTTTTGATAAGATCATGTAATACGAACAAATTTTTTACGGTCTAAAATTGACCAAAAATAATCTAAGACCTCATCAAAGGTTTAGTTAAAAAGAAAAATGTTTCTCCGACAGCATTGTTGTGCAACTTCCTCGATATTATTTCGATATTCGAAACGTGTTTCTAATATCTCATTTTGCAATTTGATTTTTTTATTCTTTATTTTGTGTAAAAACTTATACAATTTTCTTTTTTACTCACCTTTTGAGGGGAGAATACCTTTTATTTTTCCATTGATGTGTGTGCAAATTAAAAACTTTAAACTCGTTTTTTAAGATATAATTTGGATAATAACTTCAGAAATCAGTCTATACAAATTTCCTGTTGTGCTTCGTAACAAAATGATCAGAATTCGTCCATTTAAATTTTTTTTTATATTCATTAGTTAGCCAAATTGTACGAAAATTTGTAAACACTACAGTTTTTGTATAATTGTACAGAAAGTGGCAACGCTAGTGGTATGCATTGGTATTGCATTAAATTTTCTAGCATACTTTTGGGATGTTCATTTAAATTTTTCGTTATCAGTGTTGCAAGAAAATGAAAATACAACTGGTCGAATGTGTAATAGATAAAAAATTTTTAAATGTTCTACATTAAAAAAAATTAAATGGTATGTTAAATGGTTTTGTTGTTTAATACGTGAAATATCATATGTAAATAGCTAAGACACCTCTCGTCCTCTTTATTTTTAATTAAATTTCGTTTTTACAAAATTTTGGGTAAATTTTTTTTATAAAAACTCCCTTTTATATTTATTATTGATATATTTGTGAATGAATTTAAGGCTTTCTTTTTAATATCGCATTTTTTGTGGATTTCCAATTTCTTAGTAATTTTGTTCTAAAATTTTTTGTTCGAAGTTTCATTTCCCATTATTTGGTCTTTTGATCATATTGCAGTCATTAGCAAACATATCGAAGCATGTTAGATTTCTTTTTTCAAGGGCCTTCAAAAAATCTATTGCAATCATAAATTAGTTGTGGGTTTTAACCTTCCTACTCAATAAAATATTTGTAAAAGCTATTGCCTCATTTTATACTGTTTTAAAAAACCGCAAACAAATATTCACACAATTTTTTCTCAATCCTCAGACAGCATACCGCGGAGAAACACTTTTTATGCAAATTTTCAAATCATAATCATGAGCTGCTCCGTAACTGGAGCAGTTTCACCAAAATACTTATAAGAGGCTGCTCGCATGTTACGTAATGCCACCCCGGGGGGAGGTTGTTGAAAATTTGTTACGCAATTAATAATTTATACTGAAATTGTTTTGAATGTGTTACGAGAGGGTGGGGGTTGCGCGGTGAAAATAAAAAATGGCGTTATTATTTCTTAGATCTCTTTAGCTACCTTCTTTACGTACTGTCTAGACACTATATATATTTTAGAAATTTTGATTATTAGCCAAATTACACAAAATAATTTTGTTATGACTTTTCATTGAAAAAATTATGTTTCTATGTCAATATTTTCTGGCAACGCTGCTGCACAGTGTTTACCACAAACAAAAAAGATATTAATAGCAATTTTGTATACTTTTAAAGTATTTTTTTTATTGTTTATAAAATGTTTTTTTTGTGTTTTCTTTTTATATATAAATTACATAAAAAATACGTATGAATGTTGTTTGTTTTGTGTTTTATATCAAGTATTTTGCATAAATTATTTTCGTATGTTTATATTTTCTTATTTTTTCTTTTTAGTTCATAACTTAATAATTATTTAAAAATTAAAAATAATGATTTTTATGTATAAAAAATAAAACTTATTAATAAAATTTACAAAACTTTAAATACTAAATTTGCTTAATAGCTAAACTAAAAACAAAAATAAAAAAATCAAAAAAGTGTTGAGAATTTAGCGAAGTGAGTTTTGGAAATTATTTCTTACATTTCATATTAAAATATTTAAAATATGAGATTAAAAAAAGGTTTATAAGCTTGAATTAAGCAGAAAGAGTCTTCTAAAGAGGATTTCTTAAGCACATCCACAACAGGATGCTCATAATGAAGTGATCTCGAGGTAAAAATATATTTGTGGAATTTCGTTTTGAGTGAGTGAGAATATAAAGTTAAACTAAATCAGTCATCGTAAAAGATCATCATCATCTTCAGTCGTCAATGAGTACAGTAGTGTTGTCTCAATGACTGCTGACTTAATCGATGCGAGCATAACGGGGAACGATATCGTTACTTATCCAGAAATTGCAATTGGCATAGTCCTCTTGTGAAAGAGGATCTTGACCGATATTAATTACCCGTCTTCTTGGCTCGTACTGTGGCATGGTACCGTGGGAGACATAATAGTAAAACAGCTGTTGCATTGAGGACACAAAACGTCTTTGTTCCACTGTGTGCGGCTCATAACGACCCAAAATTGCCTGAACGTCGGCATCAACTGTCGCTAATTGTTCCTCGCCGTCACCTTGGGTGACCACATAGAATGGTACTGAGGGTTGTAATCGGGCATTTGTTAGCAGGGGACATATGGTACGGATGTCACTAATCATCGAGATAAGAGCACGATAATTTGTCGCATTATAACGTTTTATAGCATCGTCTGTAAGATTTAGAGCACCAATTTTAGAAGTTTGCAGGAAGTTGCGTATTTCAGTAGCAGTCCAGTTGGAACGTTTGTGCAATTTATCAGTATGGGACTCATGGGCGGTTGTACCCATGACGAGCTTTGGCTTGCCGGTATGTTCTTTCTTCCAAGATTCGGCAGGATGCTCTTGCAGGATATCACCGTCAATTACCAGCCATTCGTGGTGGGCAGTAGAATTTTCCTCTAAAGTTGGTATATCAGGGGGGAAATGTAGCCAAGTGTCCGGGGTAGCATCCCACAACTTATCACTTGGTCTACTGCGCAGGCAGGCAACATCAGAGCAATCAATTTCTTTCATTATTTCTTGGTTGCGTTTTTCAGATTCCCCTAAAGGTTTGCCTGGTAAAATGGCCGAAGCTGAGGAAACCCAAGCTCTTGTGTATAAATCTTCTACTTTCTTCGAAGTTACTAGTGCAGATACCAAAGTGCCGCCAGCACGGTGGCCTAATAGAGTAACTGATTTTGGGTCCCCGCCAAAATGAGCAATATTTAACTTGATCCATTTCAGGGCGGCTATGATGTCTGATAAAGCATAATTTCCCGATGAATGGGGATAAGTGTCCTTGGTAAGTACATCTAAAGCAAGAAATCCGAATGCACCCAAACGGAAATTGGGTCGTACAAAGATGACATCATGGGAACGGGAATAACGGGCAGATGGCCTTAAAACACCAGGCGAGGGGCCAGTCAAACTTTCAGCTCCAATCATTACAATAACCGGAAGTGGGTTGTCGTAGCGCACATGTGGTGTCACCACATCCAAATACAGGCAATCTTCGTTCCCTATTACACTACCATTGCCCAGTCTTTGAGTACAAAGTTCACTGCTATTGTGAGCTTTAAAAGTGCCATTCCAGCAGTCGTCGATTCCCTCAATTACCTGGGCTGGTCGCCAACGTCGATCACCAACGGGCGGCAGAGCAAAGGGAATTCCACGAAAAGCGAAGGCACCATCCTCCTTTAAACCTTCTACCATGCCACAGCCAGTAACAGCGTCCATATAACGACCTTCTCTTATTGGTGGGGAAGTGAGTGTCTCGTGGGAGAGAACATATCCAATAACTGCGATAAGCAAGACAAACAGAAGAATACCAAGTGCTATGAGAGCGTCGTCAACAGAGCATTTGTATGAACGCAAACGCTGGCAAAATGAAACTGGTTGCTCATCAACGTCTTCGGGAGCTTTTTCGTCGGTAGCTTGTTTGATATCCCCACTAGGAGATTTCTTAACTTTCGCAATTTCATCAACACCATTATTCTTTGTTGAGGCCTTGTCAACACAGTCTTGATCTTTAAGCGAATCATCCAAAGTCTCCATGGAGGCTAGGCCAGCTTTGCTCATGCCTAGTTCCGCATCATCTTCGGATTTCTTTTTGGGAACCATATTAGCTATGGGCAACTTGATGGCATTTAAAAGTCCACGTTTTTTAGGCGGACCTTCTGCAACTTGCTGTTCATTGACCTCAGCTTCAGCTGTTTCTGCAGTAGCTTCTAAGAAAAAGACACACACACACACATTAAAGAAAATGTTAATTTATTTATTAGTCTGAACTCACCACTTTTATTATCAGCTTCCGCAGCGGTGGTAGCCTGCTGCTTGGCTTGTTTTTCAGCCGGTTTACGTACGAAAAAATTTCTCAAACGTTCACCAAAGTTTTTAGCTGGCTTGTCTTCTTTTTTAGCTGGCTTGCTGTCCCCATCCTCTGCATCTTTGTTTTCCTTTTCGAGCAATTCACCTTCAGCACCATCACTATCGGACTTTGGCTTATTTTTCATAAAGAAGCCGGGAAGTTTTAAGCCACCAATTGGTATTTTCTTCGGTTTTACTTCACGCTCTTCTGTAGATAATTTTCTTTCATCAGCTCCCTCGGTAGTCTCCGACTTTGCACCGCCTTCTGGTATATCAATTATCTCCTCTCCTTTCTCATTAGACTTTGTTTGGGCGGCCTCATCTTTCTCTTGATCCTTCTTTTCCAAAGTTGGAGTGGAAGGTTTTGAAGACGATTTCTTTTTATCGTCTACTAATTTTTCAGTGCTTTTTTTCGTCTCGTCCTCCTTCTTCTCAAGCATTTTATCGGTTTCCTTGGGCTCATCAACAACCTCTTGTTGCGCTGTATTATCAGCTTGCGGAGTTTCCTTTTCTTCTTGTTCTCCCATTTTGATTGGCTCTAAAATCTGATTCCTTTTTTTATGATAGACCGTAATTTATGTTTTATTTAAATCTGTAACGGAAAATAAAGATTTGTTTTAATTTGTAATTTGCTTGAGGACATTCCGTAATACCAACATAAATTATAACTTGCTTAAATTTATTTCTAAGGATCTAGGATCTATCACGCATGAAAGATAACTAAATGCACGCTGACAATGCCGGCTTTATAATTTATTATAAGTTTTCATACTTTGTAAAATAAGAAAACACCCCGTTTTTCCTGATATCCTTTTATGTTTGAGGTTGTACGAGTGTGTAACAAATAATATACAATCACATATTTCCTATCTGCGTGTGCAGTAAAACTTTTGTTACAAGGCAAATAATACGTGCACATTTTTTTCATACACATTTTCCTTTATTATTTAAAAAGAACGTACACACTTAAATTTCTTGTACAAATTCTTCACATTTTCTTTTCTTTGTGATTTAGCACAACATAATCCTCTCTCAATGTGAAATGTGTTACCTGGACTACCTGAAAATTCTAGGTAAAATATTATTTGGAATTGTCTTACATACGTTTAAAATATGTATGTGCCTAGAAATATTAAAAACTTGGATTTTCCTACTGGTAAAATCCACGCACACACATACATATGTACATACATTTAAGTAACCTTTTTATAAGAATACGTTTTCAAATTTTGTTACTTAAAATTCATGGTAATTTTAAACTCGGTTTAACGAACAAACGTAAAATATATTTGCTAATGATTTGAATAGATGAATTGAAAATAAACCTTTAGCCGATGATGAATGCGATGATAAAAATTTGAAAATGATGACCAACTTGATGAAACAGAAATTAAAATAAAATAAAACACGCAGCAAGCACTTAAAAGTTTTTATTAAATCGGCTTAGCAAACCAATATTAGTAGCAAAATTTTAATGCTTTTGAAAGAGTTTAATAAGACCTCCATTCCAAGAAAACAGACTGTGCTTAATCAATTTTTAAAATAAATTATTTTTGTTTTACAGTGTTTTTATGAATTTTTCATTTTTTATACATATTTTTAATGAAATATTTATTTTAAATTAATATAATTTAAAAAAAATATTAAAAAAATACTGTACATGTTTAGAGTTTTGAATAAAATAGACGACACTGTTCATTTTTAATTCAGTACTGGATATAACGAATAATTCACTTTAACGAACAAGCCTGACAGCAATTAGGTTCGTTAAATCGAAAAAATACTGTATTTGCAAATTTATAACAAAACAATTATTCATGACCGACCGAACGTTCGGGTTCGGTGCTCGGCGAAAGGCCATGTTCGAATTTATATAAAATATTTGCCGAAAACCAAACTTCGTGCAGTTTTTTCTGTCCATGTTGCCACTATAAAAGATTTTATTTTTTTGTTTTTATTAATTAAATAAATCACAAAAATTAAAATTGTTTTTATTCAGTCAGGAAATTACGTTCGGCCGGAAACTAACAATTATTGCATATAAGCGACGCAAATTTGTAAAATATTATTAAAGTAAAAAGTTGCAAGTTGTGCAAATTTTTAAGGCAGTTCTTTGAAATGAATGGAATTATGTAGATACCTACATACATACTTACTTTATTAAAGCCGATCCCCGTGTAAAAATTTTCTTTTTAAAAAGTTACATCAATACATACCGTTATCTTAATATAGAAAGGCCCTAAGAATTTTTTTTTAAATCGGGTGGTTAACCTACATATTTCGACAAGAGATCTTTGAATTTATTGAAATATGCAAAAAACAAATCAATTTTGAAAAAAAATAGTTAGGGACTTTCTATATTTAGGTAACTGTATGTACATATGTATATAGTATGTATGTACATATGTATGTACATACAAACCATTAACGATCCTTCAGAGGAGCACGTACATACTATGTTTATGCATCTGTAATCATATACATACCTATGTATACACTTTAACTAGATTCCTTTAAGGTTCTGCAGTATGTATGTTTAAAGAGTAGTAATACAATATAATTAAAAAGAAAACAAACAAGAACAAACATGTAAAAACATACACATTCACAACATTTTCAATGTGTTATAAATTTAATTATCAGACCACAAGCATTTTGTTTTGATACTTGCTTGATTCAGGTGTCTAGTTTATAAACAAAAGTAAAATAAATAAGTATGTATGTACATATGTACATATGTATGTAATAAAAAGAACGTTTTGATATTAAACCAAAACTCATGCGCACACAATTAACAAGAAAGTGACTCGCCACATAACAATGTGCGCAGTATATTTGCGCTTTTGTCGAGCTCGTTCTAATGTAAATTAGCTTGTGATATTAGAGTTCGAAGCAAAATTCGTAAGCGCCCAGTTGATTATAACTTTTTTCTAAAAAGAGGTCATCGAAATTTTTATAAAAAATACTCGTCGTATTTAACTAACTGGTTTACAATAAAAAGCTAAATAAAAATACTTTTTAAAAAATTAAAAAAACATGTTGAAATAAAAATAAGACAAATAAAAAAATTTGAAAGTCCTAGTTTTCGCGACTCCGTCGTAGTTGTGAAATAAACAACATGTACCCGTTATTTTGCAATCCAACAAAACCTCACGGCACGTCACTGATACGAACATAAGTATGTATGTATGTATGCATGTACCCACCAATACACAAAACATCCTCTCAAATGATTAATAATAAGCCGCAATGGAAAAGAAATATGTAAGTATGTCCATATATGTATTTTACTTACTTATAAACAAATTTTGTAATATTATTAATTGTTGCAAGTATGTCATTATAATTGATACGACAACAAGTCACGCTATTTAAGAGTTGACATGTATGTATGTGTGTATGGGCCTATAGAAAATTACAGAGCATAAAGTAAATTGGCTTTTTAATTCACACTTATGCACGCATTTTAAATTTTAACTTTATTTAATTTTTATTTTTAGATTTTGAACTTAAAGATCAAGTTAAGAAATCATTAGAAACACATCTTATCTGTGGCTGTACTCTTTTTTTCTATGTTGCAATCAACTATTAAATGAACTAAATGCCTTATATGTTGTATTATTCACTGCCGATTTAAGTCCCTCCAGAAATTAATGTTGCGTGTTATAATTTTAAATTACAAAAAAAAACTACCATCGTTATATGACTGTTAATTAACGCTTTAAAATTTTAAATTATTCGCTGACATACAAACATAAATACATGTGCAAATAAACAAAATCTGATGTTTTATGACAAAATTCGATAAAATTTAAGAATAACTGCATTTTTGTGTTTTTTTTTGGCATGAAAGTATGGATTTTTTCAAAATTCAGAAAACCGGTTAACCATATCAATTTTATTTTTACATACATATAAAATACCCTTTAACACGTGTTTTAGAAAAATAAGTTAGAGTCTTCTCATATTAAAAAATCGTAATTTTCAACGAAAAAATCGATAAATAATAATTTTGATAATTAAGAGAGAAAATCGTCAAATCTGGCAGCAATAATTGAGGTTGCTTTAGTAAACGTTGCCATACTTAAAAATATATAAAAAGTGTTTTATATTCTTATGCAACGCCGTTTTGTAAGGTGACGACTGCAAATTAATTTGTTAAAGTTTGCATTACAAATGCGATATAGTAACGAAAATAAAGAAATAAATTATGAAATTTATATTAATCGAGATTGCCTCGATATCTTTTTTCAAAGATTTAAAAAACTTTTGTTTGTTGAGGGTTTTTTAATTTTTAAATGTTTCAAACCTCTTTACTTATACAAAAACCTTTAAAAACTCAATTCAATTTGTATAAGTAACATTTGAAACATTTAAAAATTAGGTTTAAGGTCTACTGATGATTTGGCTTAAGCACCAATGAAATGCATGTATATAGACTAGCTAAAAACCCTCAACAAACAAAAGTTTTTTTTTTAAATCTTTGAATAAAGAAATAAAATTAAAATACTAATTTCATTAAATATACGTACATATGTTTATTATGGTGACTATTTATTTTAATTAAATATTTAGTTCAATATAAAGTTTAAAGATTTTTTGAACACAGTGGCAGCTCAGCGTTGAAATATAAATACTATCGGTGTAGGTTTATCATTTTATTGGATTGTTTTATTGTGCATTTTTATGTTGTGAATATTAAAATTGTGGTGCGGATTTTAAAATGAAAATAGAAAAATCCTGCCAAGAAAAACTTCATTACAAATTCTGTCTTGTCCATACTTTTTAGTATAAGCCAAACTAATTAATTTAGCAAATTTAAATTATTTCTTTTGTAGCATTTTTATTTCTTTTCAATTGTTTACATTAATCAGCTGTTCATTATCCAATTATTCGTTAAGCCGTTGGGCTCAACAGTTGACAACAGTTTCACAACTGTTAAGCTCAGCAGCGAACGCGACCATTGTAAAAGTTCTAGTCAGGAATCGAAAATAAAGTTAAATTTGAAAATTCAATTCAAAAAGTCAAACGGAACTGATATGTCTATTCGATATTTGAATATAACAATGTTATGTCTTAAAAGAATTTTTTGACTTTTTACAAAACAGTCAATAAATATAATTTAATCGATATTTCTTCTGTTAAAATTTGACTGAAATTTTTTCAAACAAAAATTTTTTTTCTTATTTTTCGGTCAAAAGTAAGTGACAATTTATTTCACTCTGAATTGTCCAATCAGAAATAAAAGCTAAAATTATATTTTTTTCAATCGAATAATTTCAACTTTTCCTCTTGACAGAAAAGAAAAATGTAAAATTTCAACTTTTATATTTGACCGAAAAAATAAAAGTAAAATTTTAAATTTAATTTTTAATCGAAAAATATATCGGTAAGAAAATAGCCATTATCTGTTGACTTTTTTGAAAAAAGAATAACAACAGTTGCGGTCCTCGATTTAAATAAAATATAACTATTTTATTGATTAGAATATAATCGACTGACCGGTTTTTGCTTTGGCTATTACGCATTCGAAGCCCACGATGTTACACGTATCCGTTCTTTCGAACAATTTCAAAATTTTATAATTTGTTTTTGTTTTGAATGTAAATTGTACGATAGAACGAATACGTGTGACGTCGTGGGCCTGGCAGTTAAAAACACTAAATAGCATAATACAGGAAAAAACGAGCCCATCACTCTACTGTTCACATATAATAGGTTACGAAAAATTTATTTAAATGCGTAATTGCAACTGACACCACAACTAAAAATGCTACGAATATTAATAATCGAAAATTTACTTAGAATTCGTACACAATTCGGCAAATTGTGCAGAGTGCCTGTACGAATTGGTTTCGAATTTGCCAAAAATTTTATGTGGGAAGAGGGACTCTGTATTACAAGCTCAAATAAAAACATTAATGGGGAGTTAGTGACATTAATTGTGGAAAAAGGATACAAAGTTTCCATAAAACCTCCAAGGAGTTTTACTCATACATATTGTAAATATGTACATACATGTACTGTTTTTAAAATGCGTTTTAATTCTGCTGTCGTGTGGCGCCTTTAGTCTATTACATTAAAATGCTACTTGCTTGTTTCGTTTTTTTTAATAAATCATAAAGCAATTAAAACATGTTACCTGTCCTTATAAAAACAACATTAGGGGTCAGACGTTTTAACCACAAATTATTTCCCACTTTTTTAAAATTGTTCATGCTAAAATTATTATATAGTAAATGTGTATGTTAATTTGCACTTAAAGTCTCTCAGACATGGTAAATAATAATTATTGGTCTAGAAAGTTACAGTCGTATTCATAAAAAAATAGTTTGGGCTTGAAAAGTATTTGGAAGAAAATTAAAAACAAACTACCTGACAGTATTTTCAGTTGGAATTTTACACAGAACGAAATTAGACAAAGATGTACCCATAATAAGAATTTCGATGATTTTAAAATTTTATAAGGAATAGCTTGAATTACGCAAGTAAATATTTCAAGTGGTTCTCTTTTACTTTCTACAGATTTGGAAATTTTGTTTAAACTTTAATTAAAGCAATGCTATTTAATGTTTCCTGTGATCAATTTTTAAATGTCGTCTCGTCTTATAACTGTCAGACTATGACCACTTTTCCACACGCAAAGTTTACTTTGACAAAGTCTTTTCCATTTTTCGTTACTTCCGCACACGCAAAGTTTATTTCGACAAATTTTGTGTTCGTTTGTGGGATGAACATGCAAACCAAGCATAAACATGCAACCAAACCAGTGATGCCAAGAGTAGGGAATTTATTGCGGAAATTTCAAGTGAAGGGGAAAAGGGACAGATTTTTCATTTTAAGGAAAATGTAGAGAATTTTTAAAACTTTGTTTTTTTTTCCTTTTATATTACGGTGTAATTGCGTAAAATACCACACATAAGTATATGTATATCTACGAGAGATAATTCATACAGGCGGAAAACAACTTTGGTAAATAAAATATAGACAGTGAGAGGCAAAACAGAAAAAATAGTCGATTTTCTAAGCCTTTGCCAGGGAATAAAATTTGTGTGATAAACTAAAACCAATTTGAAAATTTTTATTTTGTTTAAAATAAATTAAGACTTTTTAAAAATATATATTAAGCTATTTATATTATTTAAATGCCGTTTTTGAAACACATTTTATTTTATTTTTTAACTCGGACAACCCTCAAACCCGTTCTTCCTTTCCATCTCATCATCAAACTCTAACTTTGCAAATTAAACTTTGCATGTGGAAAGGCGCCTATCATAGATGTCGTAAGTAGACATCGCCTGATTGCATATAAGTCTGCGTTTATACGAGTCATGTCTTATTGACATGATTCTTACTTATTCTTCTCTGAACTTTCATTGTTGTTGATACAAGTCATGTTGACGACATTTACTTGCGAGTACTTTCAGTCTTAAAATGACGAATGAGAAAACAAAACGTAATGACAGTACATGCTCTGAGTACTCGTCTGTTTTCCCCTCGTCTCTCTCGACTATAAAGTAGCTTTCTAATTGCAACATCTGTAACACATCTACTGTTTGATAGGCATTAATTCTCTGAGTGTTACTTCTTGTTTTCTTTAAGTGTATCATCGAACCGTGTTGTATCACAAATAACTAGACAATGGTAAATTATGTGTTATTTCGCCTGCCTCCATTCGTACTTCTTTATGTTTCGAAACATATAAAAAAAAGATACAAGAGCAAAATACTCGTGTACTTTAGAATCTTGAACTTATTAATTAAAAATAAAGCTTTTTTTCATAAGTATACCTGCATAAATCTTAAGGAAAAAATGCCGGAAATAAAAGATATAAAACATTTGACCCAGAACCTCACGATGTTTTTTTTTTGTTTTAATCACAATTAACACAATCACTTTCAAATAAAATCTTGGCACACTCGCTCTTTCTTGAAACATTTCAAATTTAAATATTTACAAAATTACACAAAAACACGCGCCCATAATTCTTCTTTTCTTAATTTCTAAACACTTTCGTTTCCGTTAAAAGAGATCCCGCCGCATTGAAAACACCTTGAAATTGCTTTGTTTGTTTTCATTGAAATGGAGCAGCAAACAGACACACATTGTGTTTCTAGTGTAACGTATTGAAAAATTAATTTGAGAATATTTACAACCAACAGTTTTATAAGTCTAATTATTAGATAAACATTTGTTTTTCGTTGAAGCATTAAATCAAACAAGACAATTTGTATAAAATCTATGAATTAGATTTGAACGGTTTAGGAATTTTCTTCCGAAGTGAAACGTTTTTTTTTAGAGATTAATTGTGCTAATGATATGTTTAATGGACTTTATTGAGAAGGATATACATATACATAAATATGTATATATTAGTAAATTAATTATTTAAATCATAAAAATATTGTATTAGTGTTCGTACGTTTTATTAAACATTGACCCCTCACCCAAAGTGGACGACGGGCTTTGGTCAAATTTCCTGAAGAAGAACATCGAAGATGTTTGAAATATTGAACAAATACTCATAAAAATATAATACTTATAATATTTAATTATTATGGGGTAGTTAATAGATAAAAAAATCATAATGATAAGACGTGTGGCACTCGGGGACTTCAGCGTCAAAGCTATTGCATATCATTTTTTATGATCTTATGCAATTATAATTATTTATTTATCTTTTAATTATGCAGTATTTTTTTTCTCTGATATTAATTCAAGTTTTTTCTTTGAATTAATTCAAGTTACACTTTTTGTACGCCATTTTGTGTTTCCCTATATGTAAAAATCTGTTCTGAGATCAATAGCATACTTTAGGGGTTCACATACGATAGGCCATTCAAATACTTAAGAAAACAAAAGAATTAAGAAACAAACTTAGTGTTAGGTTTTATTTCCGTTACGGAATTTCTTGATTCGGTCGCCGCACTCAAAGCCCGCGATAAAAGCTTAAAAAACTAACTTTAAAAAGACTTATTTTGACAAGTGTTTTCAAAAACGTATTTATAAAACTATATTAAAAATTAAACTAGAGATACATTAGCGACATATCGGCGATGCTTCAGGTTTGCCGCTACATGGGTATTGCCAACATAACAGTAGAAAGTGAGCGGGCGTCTTCGGTAGCAGGGCAATTTGTTAATAAATTTAGAAATACGCTTTCTGACGAGTGCATAAACGCTTTAAGCGTTTTAAAGAATTATTTCCTAAACCAAAAAATTTGAATTATCTTATTAAAGTATTTTCTTATTTTAAGAATTTAATATTTTTGTTTTGGAATTCAAACCTGGAGTAACTTTGTATTATTTTTTCTATATTATTTTATGTTTGTTTTTATTAACTGAATTGTTATGTTTTAGTTTATGTTCACCTATACTCGTATGTGTAAGTTTACTTTGATCTCATGTAACAAAAATACACGTTTTCCGTGTAGGAGAAACAACGTTTAAGGAATCTAAAAACTAAAAGTTAAAAAAATAAAGTTCCTGTGGTAAGACCCAGTTAAAATTAACATGTTAATGTATTATTAAAACATAAGGTATATATGTTTTAGTAAAGGCCGTGATACACTATCCTAATTGGTCGTGCGATCTGAAAAAGTATAATAGTGTGGCCATAAAATGCACTTGTGAGGCAGATTTTTTGACAAGTCTGTCCGACTTGCATATAATTATGAAAATTTCCATAAAATGATAGATTTGATGCGATCAGAGATGCATCTTTTTAAGAAATTAAGTTGCAACGAAAGCAAAATTAAATTAAAACTATTTATTTTATAAATCTGCAACTACTCGTATTTAGGAGCAAAAAATCAATCAAATCTAAAATTACTTGAGTTAAAAATACACATGTATGTGTTTGCATCGTTTTTGTGCGATAGTGTGGCAAATTCAATGCGATTTTTAAAAGTGGGATAGAATTCTGTCAGATTTTCCAGTGAATGAATCGTGCGACTGTCTGTGTATGATAGTGTATCACGGTCTTAAGTGTTTCAAACTTTCTAACACAAATTTTTGTTAGCATATTTAATTTTTATTATTTTATGGAGTGCGATTCCGGGATCCCGGGAAATTTAAAAAAATTTCCCGCTTACACAGAAAATGAAAAATTGCGGAAAATAAAGACTCTATTCACAACATACATACCATTACGAACATTATATGTATGTAGTTCTAATAATAATTAATACTTTTAGTTGAATTTTTGCCTAAATATGCCACAGTGCGTCGGTACCAGATATAGGCCAGCTATCTATCACGTAGTATCAACTACCCCAATGAAAACTATCGAGTAATATCGGCCAATTTACTCGTATGTAGATAGTTGAAAGTCCCAACAATATTGCAAATCACTGATATTTCTATTTGAATTGCAAATAGGGATTGCCTAAGTCAAGGTCATACAAATAACGACAAGCAGTTAGAGGGAACTTGAAAAAATTTCAAGATTTTAGGTAAATAAACAACAATTTTGCTACAAACTACCTATATTGATTTGGCAATATTTAAAAACAATTGCAAATGTAAAAGAAAAATCCCCCCCAAAAAATCTATATTAAGCTGTTGCCATGTTGCTTTGAAGCACAGAGTTCAAATGTAAATAAACCTTTTAGGACTGCAATAACACACCGTATCCTTGTATCGCAACATCATCAACAAAAAAAGTTTTGAAAAAATATGACAACTAAACAAGGTGTTTTCCCACAAAAGAAAACAGAAACTCTTTTTAGGTTTGTTTTTGATTTACCGACACATATCCATACATATGTAAATATATAAGTATGTATTTATGTATACATAATATATACATACATATGTATGTACATACATATATACATATTTTCGCATAAATATGCATGTATCTACCTACCGTCCATGGATACATTTATTTTCAAAAGGAGTAAATTTTCTTTATACATACAATCATTGGAATACAAAAGTTTTTTCTTCTTTTGATATTTGAATGGTTTCTTAGAATATTTTAATAAAAAAAATTTTATTTCACTCACTTTTTTTTAATGTACATACGATAAACTTCTTTTTAAAACAATACAAATTTTATTTCGTACTTGATTTCTATTTTGTTGTTTATTTTATTATTCCGGTATTATGAATTAATTCTCTGTTTCATCACTTAATAAAATGTTACAAGTACTGTACTGTTTGTTGATGCTACAAAACACTATTTTTCTTTGCCACACAGTTTCATATGAATCAACAAAGCAGAATGCTGTTTTATATCAATCACAAATAAAATAAAAATCCAATGAATGCTTTAATTTTAGATCCGACGTATTTTCTTCAAGACGTACGTACCGTTCCAGAGCGTTATTCAAACTATTCGCCGGCGCATAAAAACCATGACAAAGTAAAAAAATCACAAGAGAAAAGTTTTGTTTTGTTTGTCTTCTGTGTTTTTTTTTCAATAGTACATAATACATACATAAACACATCCATAGCTTTATACGTACATAGATACACATTTTGTATATGCATACATACACATGCAGATGTACATATCTATATACATATTTAATGAAATAGTTCCAGTACATTATTATGCTCACTCCACTCGTCCATTCAATTTTCCACACTCCACCAAACAATACAGTTGCACAGAAGTACACAAGTAGAAACAGAAAAAAAAGAAACAATTATTGTGGAAAAGAACAAAATAAAAATCCGTTGCAACAAAAACTGCATACACACAGATACAGCAACGCACACAAGCATAATTTTTAGATACTCTTCCTGTGGCTTCAGTGGGAAAAACATAAATAGGGGATGTTTTGGATTATGTTTCTCTGATGTTGTCTATACAAACTTCCAATTTATTTTGTCAATGTGTGTATGTGCGCCTGTGTTACACACATACACACGCACACACACACATACATTATAATTCCAATACCGCAAGTAGCACATGCACACAAGGGCACACTCGCACACATACTTTAAGAACACTCTTTCAATTCGGCGTATAGTGCTGTTGATATTAATAATTACACTTTAATATTTCTGTTCATATTTGTTTCTCTTCAGGAGTAAATTCTTAAATGCATTAATTGTGAATAAAAAAGCTTACCGTTCGAAGATCACAACACTTGGCAGCATATGTTTTTGTCCTAAGCATGGTAGAAAATAATACAGGTAGTGTCGAAGCGTCAACGAACTTTTTTTGCGTACGGGTCTGTCAAAATTTGATTATGTATTACTAAAGGTACGGTCACATCTGATAAGCATTTGCCGAAAAAAAAACGTAACCAACAAAGAAGCTAAATTTACATTTTATTCAATTCCAATATTTTTTTAAATATTGATTCGCATTTATTTTAAATAATATAAAATTAGCATTTTGCGGCATAATTAACTTCATTTTGTGATATAAAAACCAAGTTAAGTCACACTAACCCTAAGCAAAAGTAGTGGTTACGTTTTTTGGGGCAAATGTTTGCCAAGTGTGAACGTACCTTAACACACATCCACTCTACAAAAAAAGCCCATTTGAACATTTGTTTCAAATGCAAATAAGAAAAGGAAAAGAAACAAAATTCTTTATCCCCTCGTCTTGACTGGCAATAAACATGTTGGCAATAAAGCAATAACGCCGGTAGAATAACGGAACAATATTACTTATTGCTTTGCTATGCGTAATATCTTTTAATAATTTATTTAATTTTTTAGCAAAAAATTTCTTCTTCTTGTTTTATGGCGCGTCTTTTTATCTTTTATTTGGAAATGTCAAATGGTTTAAGACGTTTTATGTTCGCAATAATTGTCAACGAAAAACTGTTGACAATGCATGAATGTGAGTCAAGCATATAATGTCGTGCTTAAGTAAAATTTTTTTATCGTGAGCGTGCATGAGCATGAGTAAAAATTCACTTACGATTCCATCTCAAGTATTTGTCAATTTTAAGTTTTTTTTAAACAGCCGGTAGTAGAAAATCATATATTTAAGTTACTGTATTTCCAAATTTCCTTAAAAAAGTAAAGAATCTGCGAAGCGACACTGGAAAATGATTTTTTGTTTGTGTATGATAAAAATGACAAGAGCGAAAAAAAAGAAAATCCTGAAAAAGCTGGAGGGAAAATCATAAATCTGAAATCATGGCTTGTATTCGTGCAGCGAACAGCCAGAAAAAAAAGAAATCAAAGAACATTTTGAATGAAAAAAGGTGGATGAAAACTGACAAAGAAGTGGAGAATACGATTGTATTGTGTAAACAAGGAATAGCAAATTTTTGAAAAAAATAAGTACACGACCATATATTTACATACATACACATGAATGCTTGTATATATGTACATATGTACATGTATTTCGGTTATAGGGCATTCATTTATTTAACAGCCGTCCAAGACTTAGTCGTAATTGTAAATACACAAAAACTGAAAAATCATTTCCCTTTGTTTATAACACCTATTGATCTGTCTTTTTTACGTTTTACTTTCTGTTTTTTGCGAGGGTTGGTGGGATCTTTTTAACATCTGTCAGCGAAACGAAAGTACATATATTTTTGTGTGCACTTTCATATACATAAATACAGTGTCTAATAAAATTTTTCAACTGATAAACATACAAATCGTTAACTTAATATAGAAAAACTTAACAAATATTTTTTTCTAAATCGATTATTTTTTGCATATTTCGATTTATTCTAATTGATATAATTAATAGACAAACACATTTTTTAGATCAATTTTACGCCCTTAATACTGAACCGATTTTGAAAATATTTATATGTTTTTAAAGGTTTTTTTTTAAATAAATGTGCACAATCTTAATTTTATTTAAATCCGTTCAGTGTTTTGGAAGCTATAATCGTTTAAAGTTGCTACTAATCCATGCACACTTAGTGCGCATGCATGCATCAGCTAGCTTTAAGTTGAAAAATAACTTAAATAAGTTAATGCACACGTTAACTTTATTAAGCGTTTGTGATTAAGGCCATTAATATTTAATTAATTATAATTATAATATGGTCGATTGTGTCGGCCATAGGTAATACTAGTCTATTAAAATATGCAAATAATACTTAATTTTGAACAAAAAATTTAAGTAATCTAACGATGTTTATGAATAAGCATAAAATTAAAAATTGTTTAAATAAACACACTTTTCTATTTGGTTTAACACGGGAAATTTAAATAATTTGGTTGACGCAAAAAACTTTACATCATATTCTTAAAAAAGCAAAAAAATATGTATGAAAAAATACAATAACAGAACTTGATTGCTTAAAAGCGAGCTTCTTCCTTTCTGAGTTACCCCCGTTGTCACTCACAGGTAATTACATGCTTGCATATAGAGTGTACGTATTAACATCGGAAATGCCGAACAAACAGTACAATGTCTTGCAAGTTGCTTGAATGTTTACACAGTCAAATGAAAGTTTCTTTGCTCTATATACTAACTTTATAAAAATTAATTACTATTAAGTTATTAAATAAATAAATAAATAAATCTTTCCAAGTTGAATAAATATGAGTTACCAAGAACTTAACATGTGGACATTTCACGGGCAACAGGAGGTATTAATTATTATTATTATTATTATTATTATTAATTTTTACTTAAAATGGTGTTTTAAAATGATATCCGTTGTCTTCTTTGTATATATTTGAAGAAATCAATTACAATTCTTTTTACTTAATTATTTGTTCTACAATCCATCCAGTAAATTTGTAGGAAACTTTTTACTTGGCAACACTGTTTATCTTTTTGACACTAAGTGCCCTTTTCCACACGCAAATTTTGACAAAGTACTTTAATTTTTCTTTTAAACCTTGTTGCTCTTGTTCACATGCAATGTTTACTTTGACAAATTTTGTGTTCTTTTGTTGGATCAACATGCAAACCAACCTCACACATGCATCCTAATACAAGTAGTATAGTAGTATGTATAAACAACGAACGAAGAAGAAAGCGACTTTGCGATTACATGAAAGTCTGTTCTAAGTTCTCTTCCCACCTGGAAACTGAAACACTTTGCAAAGTAAACAGGGAGTGTGGAAAATAAGTACATCTAACTTGCAGCAAGCGGCGTTGTCAACATTTTATAGCCAAATCGCGCTATTCACCTTCTCGAAACGCGCTAAATCATGGCGTTAACAGATATTCATATCCAAAAGGTCCAATTTCCAAACACGCTAAGTTAAACTTTGATGAAAGTCGATGCATACATATATTAGAAAAGATCTATTATTGATCTATTTATTGATACCAAATAATAATTATCCATAGTACATACATACATATATGTTTTTCAGGTGCAAATTAGATACTTACAACTATTAACAACATGTAGCAAGCTTAAAACTTAAAATATTATTTTGGTACATCAATAAAAATTATAATGTTTTAAGCATTACATAAAACTATACGTGGTAATGTTAAAAAGATTAAATCAATACTTATTTAAGTGATTATTCAAGCCTTAGGTCAGTTAATATAAAAAACGTATATTATTTATTTTTTAAGTCGATATTTCGCCAATATCATTGATTGGCTTCTTCAGGAAATAAAATTTCTTTCATTGTGATTTACATTATTTAAAAATTTTTTATATATTGAAACGATTAATTTTGGCTCAAGTTCAAACCCGAGTTTACCCATTTATTTATTCTAATTTTTTAATTTTTATTAGAAAATTTTTGGATAAATTCATTATTTTTATTAAGAGAGTACTATATATAGAACAATTTTTATTATTCATCATACTAGCAGAACGGATCAGTACTGATTTCGAGGTCGCTACACCATCTCATCAGCGTTCTTTGTTCAATTTTACCACTTTTGACGGTGGATACTAGTGATCAGGAATATCAACTATTTAACCGTATTATTTAACAAATTAGAATACGAAAAGTACAAAATTATTCATTATCACATGTCAAATCAATTTCGGTTAGTACGAAATCCCATCTATGATGAATAACTACTCTATATATTCCAGTCTCTCTTGCTCATTCAGCGCCATTGGCTACTGAGAATAAACGGTACTTAATCATGTTGTCTGGTTTCATTTGTATATAAACTTATAAACATTAATTATTATTTAAAAATTTTTATTTCCTGAAGATATTGGCGAAATATCGATTTAAGAAATAAAAAATAAATAATATACGTTTTTTTATATCAACTGACCTAAGGCTTGAATTACTTAAATAATATTAAAATAAGAGAGTATTATTAAATCAATACCTCAGTCTTGCCTTCTCTAATATTAAACTTATAGGGCCTTATTCGTTATACATTATAAATTATAAAATGTTTATTAGAGGTTTATGAAACAGATTTACATACAAAATTTGTTTCATAAGCCTATACACGTTTGATAAGGATTATAAATAAAGGGTTAACATTTTCATTGATTAAAAGCATAACTTTTTAATATTATAAAAATAAGTTAGAAGAGTAGAGTTATGATTGATAGTCATCAGTAAAAAAAATACTTTCGTTTACACCGTCTGTCTCATCTTCTGGCCACAAAACCGATTATATGTAATACTTCGAATTTTTATAGGATTCATTTGAATTTATTAACTACTAAAAACGCGTCAATTCAGCGCGTTTCCGACGATGCTGAGTGGAAAATGAAAAAAATAGGTTTTTGGCGTGCTTGACGAGTAATTTTGATAAATGTAATGGTTTTACTCTTCAAGCACGTATCCATTTTTAACAAGATTGCAAAGAGAACAGGTGTTTTGTCCGCACCCAATATACTTCTTGACAATATAACACGAAATTCAAAACTAATGCTTGACAAGTGTGTCCCTTAACGTCAAGCACACGTACTCGAATTCGATGTCAAGCATTTTGACAAATGTATAGTGCCCTTTAGACTAATGGATTTAATATCATAAATTATCATTGGCGTAGATAGGCCTGCCTGGGGAACGATTTGCTGCTGCCTGCCAGAATTACTAAAATTTGTATTTCTTTTTTATTTTAATTAAAAGCTTTTCAGGCTTTTACTTAATTAAATTTTTTGCGATTTTTAAAATTCCTCTCAAAAATAAAACTAAAAATTTGTAATTTTTCAAAAATAACATTTAAAAATTTGTATTTTTTGATCGAGAAATTAAAAGTTTAATTTTAACTTTTATTTTTGATCGATAAAAATAACGATTATTTTGCGACTTTTTGGGGAAAAACAATTCAGGATGAAAAATACGTCCGCTATCAAGGAAAACATCATTTTGACAGAGAATGTGTGCGCCATTCATTTCAATCATGCTGGTAAATAAACCTTCAACTTGGTGTATGCAACAAACTATTTGTTTTAGCCATCAGTGTATCGTGGTCATGCGTGTGTGTATTCATTTCTAAAGATGTTTTTTTTTTATGAAATGCTAAAGATTTTTTTTTAAATATAAGTATTTTTGGTAGAGATAGAAAAAAATTCAGAAGTAGGACATTCTGTAATAGCTACGCAAGTATGCACTTACTGAGCAGTGATAAGACTTCACCGCACAATGCGTTTGTTTAATCTTTAGTTTAAGTTCGGTGTTTCTTATAAATCTGCCAATAAAGGAGATTACCGTTGAGTAGGAGAAGATGATGATGATGATAATGATTACGATGCTGCAACACACGTGTTACGCATATTATTGAACGATTAATAAATAAATAAACGTTTGGAAGATATATAACAACTTGAATATAAATTTGGCAAAACTAAAAAAAATCCGTTCATATGTACATACATACATACATATCGTTGCCTTAATTTAGAAAAGTCCAATATAAGTTTTAAAAATATATACAGAAGGAGAATATACTCGTAGAACTTAATAGAACAAGTTTAGAAGAGTCTTGTTAATAATTTTTAATAATAAAAATTTTAGATTAGTGCTTTTTCTGCATTTCTCCTAATCTATCGGAATTTGCAGAAATCTATATTTTGAACAAAATATAGTGAGGGCCTTTCAATATTAAGGTAACGATACACAAATTTTTATGTGCAAATATTGCGAGTATCGATTTGAGAAATTCAGCGAAAACGAAGGCAGAGCTTTTGTTTGATTTTTTTTAAATAATCCGCATAATTCTCCAAATCTTAATTAAAGCGAACGCAAGTGGAGATACTATAAGCCATTGGACACCGATAATCTCGTGTTAGGTTCAAAGACGCCAGCGCCATGTGAATCTCATAACATCATACTGGTTTTAAAAAAATTTCCTTGCTAATAAGGAATAAATAAAATAGAAATAAACCCTCCTAAAGCATGTTTTAAGATTTGATAAAAAAAGAGTTACTTAAATAAATAATAATAAGAACAACAGCAGCAATAGTGCAGCATTACATGCATGACATAACATGTCAAGTGTCGATTTTTTTATTGTTACATACATATTTTGTTTTATACCCCTCATCTACAAGGTGCCATTGAAAACATGGTGGTAAAAAATTATTAAGGAAGCGATTAGAATGAAAATATCATTTGAAAAAAAACCACTTGAGGCTTTTTAGTTCAGTTTACACGTTTCTTAAAATTTTTTCGGTCTATTTATCCTTAATTATTGTTTTTGTTGTAGTACATAAAAACATACATGGATACATATGTAAGTCTGCATATGTATGTGTATTTGTTTCAAAGAAATCGGTTTCATTGCAATATTTTTTTATCGGTATCACGCAAGTTTTTTCTTTTATGTGTATTTTTTAATATACAAACTTCCTTTATGAATCATACACTAAAATGTTTATGCTGAGTCATTGTTTCGTGGTTGTGTTAATATTATGTACACACACATAAATATCTACCTGTTTGCTGTCTAAAGTATGATTTAAATTTAAAAGTTTGCTCATACATTGATGATATGTGACATTTTTTATTTAGTTTATAAAATATATAGTGAACAAAGTACTTACTTCATGAGTGATTAGTTTATTAGTAAAGCCTTCAAAAATTCAAAACCTTGTTAACGACCAACAGAGATGACATTTACAAGTTTGACGTGTGCATCTGTGTGTCCGACATCTGTGACATCTTAGTTGAATCGTGTTACTTTTGTTTGCTTGCAGAGAATGTTTGTAGCTTTTATTCAAGAAAATCGGGACTTTTGGGAGCTACGATATCACAAACATATGTAGTATGTCGGGGTTTATTAAAATTGATAAAAGTACAAGCAATGCGTAGCCAAGGTTAACTAAGATTTAATTAGTGATGATAAAATATAGATTTTTTTGGAGAACTTTTATATCGTAGTCGAAAATCCAAAAATATGCATCATCACTTATTTTAATTTTACAGGACAAGCAAATAACATTATAAAATAAGAAATGCTTCAGATATAGAAACAAATGTCTACTGAGGTTCACTAGCTAGAGCTCTGTAACAAACATAAATCTTCTTGTCTGTACACCTTTTATTTATTTGACTAGTGCTACACATCCTCTCAGATTTTCCAGTGTCTAATACAGTTCATAAAATGTAGATCTCCGTAAAATAATACTACCTATTGTATATACACCCTTTAATTTCAATTGATTTTAATTTTTTATATTTGTTATTAAAGCGATAATACACACTCTGTGTTAATTTTCAGTGCCACCATAGCAATGCTTGCATACACATCCCTTAATTTTCGATTGAATTCTATTTCTTTTGTTAAGGCGGCAACTGTAATACACACCCTCCGAAAATTGCCAGTGTTTATTACGTTCATGAAACTTAGTTCTATGTGACAAATAACAGCCCTTGTATATGTACCCTTTGATGTTTAACCTGATACAATTTTAAGTTTTCGTAGTCAAGAGCTTACTCACCTATTCGGCTCTCAAGTTACAGCTTTATATGAAAATTAACATATGTACATATCTTGTCGATACACAATTTAATTTTATTTTTATTATTTACTGTTAAGGCTGCCATAGCATAAATATCTTGTGAAAATTTCAGTTGCCTACCTATTACGCTTCACGAGATAGAAACCTGTGATAGAGAGCTATTAATATATTTTGTTAAAAAAAATTATTCATACGATATGACAACACTGATTTTAGGACAAAAAATCGAACATATCTGGCAGGTGACTGGGAGGAACGTTTCAGTAAATGCTGCTATACGCAATAAATAAATATTCAAATCGCCTACAATGGAAAAATCAATTTTAAAAGGAATCATTATTAAAAAACCGATTGTCATAATACTGAAAAAAAGTCGATCACTGTTGGCTAGTTTTGAAGATAAGGACTCCTGTCAAATATTAATGGCATAAAATTACGCAGTAAGTTGCATTTATATTAACAAATTCAAATTTATTTTAAATTAAGGATCTACTCTTACGTCTCTAAAAATAAAACGATAAATTTTTTAGTACTCGTAATTATTTAAATTTTTACAATAACTTTTTTATGAAGATATTAATATCCACAGTAAATCAGCCAGTTTGCTAATATAAAATTCATGATCAAGTTTAGCAAAATATTTAATTAAAAAGTTTTTATGATGGTTTTCCTACGAGTATGTAGATTCGAAGTGTTTCTTGATGCGTTTTTTTTTTGTTGCACAAAGTACACTTTGTTGGTGGTCTTAATTATAAAAATAAAAGATGTATGAGCCTACATAAGAGTGGGAGTCCGAGGCGAATACAAATGAATAGCTAGCTGCCACAAACACTGATTGCGCTGCAATGCATTCATGCTGTTTAACCTGATAACAATTTTCAGTTTCCGCAATTAAGGAGTTAACACTGTGTGAGTGTATAGAGTCTGTGGGAATTTGCAAGAGCATACTCACCCATTACGGTTCTCAAGTTACATTTTTATATGAAAACTAAAATATCTTGTCGAATCACGATTTAATTGAATTTTTAGCATTTGCTGTTATAGCGGATATAGCATAAATATCTTGTGAAAATTTCAGGTGTGTCTGCCTATTATGGGTCACGCGATAGAAGCCTGTGGCAGACAGAAAGATGTCTCAAATCTTAGCGATAACTATAGGGTTCCAATGTTACACTTTGTGTACGAAATTTCGTTAATAGCTCAAACACAGGCTATTTTCTATTACATTCCACATCAACCTGCCCTTATTGGAAAGCCCTTTATTTTATATTTTGTTATTGACGCTTTTCTTTATTTCCTCATGCGACAACTTTTTTGGTCGAATTTATTCAAGTTTTAGCAACTACATTTGGGTTAAACTTAAATATCTTTATCTAGGCAAATATATTTTTTTTAAATCAAATTTCCAATCCATCAGAATGCATTTCACTTAATCGTTAAAATGTGCAATAAACTAAAATATCTGCTTAAAAACTTAAGTGTTAGGTAGCAGCGATAAATTAAATCAAATTTCAACTGTAAAATAAGAGGTACAAATAAGTAAATTGGAGAAAAATAAAGTGCAGGAACAAGAAGCAGAATAAATCGTTAACGTCCACAACAACAAAAAACAATAAAATAAAATAAAGACCTGCAACTGCTCGTACGAGTACAATATTCCGCCAGCCAACAATGAGGGGCCATCATTTGCTTCATTTTGAATGAACCCAGAGCAATGAACCCATAAAACACTGCTGGCTGCTACACCATTGAATAATACAATTGCTACGAGTACAAAGTGTAGTAGTAGTACGAGTAAATGAATTGTTTGAAGTGTGTAGTGATTGCTAAAAACGAGGAACATTAATGCTGAGCAAGTGTATTATTATTGTTGGGCTAACGAAGAGTATTTTATTGTTGGATGTATGTCAGAGACTTTGTGTGAGCGTACTAGAGCTTATTATAAGAAGAAATACGAGTTCGAAATTGAAAATAATTATTCTATTCAGAAAAACTCAGTAATAAGAACAAAGCTAAATGCTAACTGCACTAAAAAGTAATAAGTTTTGTATTTATTAGATTTTTTTTATTATATGGTTTTTTTTATTTTTGGTTTCTCTTCTTTCCAATCCACAATTGGGAACCCATACTATTTACAAAAGCAATTTAACAAATAAACTCGCATTATAATTATTGATCTCAAAACAATTATTAAACATCAACATAATTATAAAAATATGTGCGATCAAATCTGTACTTACAATTATAATTATTATTTTTCTACATCGAATAAAATTAATACCTTATTAAGGCGTTACTTGAAACTTCAAAGGGGCTGTTCATATATTACGGGACGCCATTTTAGCTGATTTTAGGCACCCCTATACCTCGTAACGCTTTTAAAGAAAAAACTTAAAAAAAATTACTAATTATGTAACAAATTTTGGGCTATCGCTCCCTGTAGATGCATTACGTATGCTCGCTCATCTTATATCTTTTTACTGCAAGCAATTTAATAAAACAAAACTTTTGTTTTGCTTTTAAAATCAAAACACGTCTGATTGCAAAGAAATTTTTCGTTTTTAGTTTTCTGTGACATGCCTGAATAAATAATTTCAATGCTTAAACTCTTATCGGTAATTTAATCCACATAACAATATCATCTTGTGGCTCCGAATCATGAGTATGAAAAAAAACAGCTAGCTCCTGTTCCAGAGAAAAACCACCATGGAAATGTAAACTGACAGCCAAAGTGTAATAAATCTGTAAAGGCACAAGTGAGTTTAATAATTTAGTTGAGAAACCGCAAATGTTCACATAAGTATATACTCGTATTATGCGGTTAATTGATTTATGTCTTTATTGATGATTAAAATTTGTATTAAAGCTAAAATAGCACACAAACTCATAACTAATAGACAAGCGTATTTTTATGGTTTTCAAAGCAGGCAACGAATGTAAGCGCGTCTTTTTGTCTTGTGTGCTTTACACCTCTCGCTTACTTAGACTTTCAAATCAGTAACATAAAAAAAATAAAAAAATTTTTAAATTCTGTTGCTTTAAATTAAGAATTCTCCATATAAAAATCATGGCATGTTTGTTAGCAGAACTATTGTTTTTCTCCCAAAACACGATTGCAAGCCCCATTTCTAACTGGGAAGGACTAGTTTAGGGAAATCGATTATTTGACATTTACCAGAAATCAGTTTTCGAATAGTTAGAATATTTTAAATTTAAGAAAATCGATTTAAAAATTTAGAAAAATCCGTTTGACCGCTTTTCGTACAAATTTAAAAACGTATGAAAGGTCGGAATTTCTTTACGTTTGATCGGTGTATA
Source organism: Gymnocheta viridis (assembly GCA_956483585.1). Classification (NCBI taxonomy): domain Eukaryota; kingdom Metazoa; phylum Arthropoda; class Insecta; order Diptera; family Tachinidae; genus Gymnocheta; species Gymnocheta viridis. The sequence continues at coordinate 120,795,840 of OY101442.1, forward strand.
GAATTGGTATAAAAAACTTGAAGTTTTTTTTCTATTTTTCACATAAATTACACTTGGACACAAATAAGACACTTGGAGACGTTGGAGTCTTTTTTTGGGAATCCCAATTCAATTGCAATTTTGCTAATTACACATCCCTACAAATTTGAATGTTTTTCTTATTGCGAAAAATTGTGTCGTATTTTAGTAGTTAGTTTAATGCTCTTAATAATATTCACCCTTATTCCAGTTGGCGACATCGACGTCACGTCAACACAACACCAAAAAATTGTGTCTTGTCTACCCGTTGTCGAAAACAACTGACTACTATTGACAGGCTCATGTTATTTTCTGGACCTTAGAGAACATAAATAAACTGTCAGTAGCACAAAATTGTTTTCGATAGCGAGTAGACAAGCTCCAATTTTTTGGTATTGTGTTAACGTGACGTCGATGTCGCCAACTGGAATAAGGGTGATTGTGTTTTCAGTTTTTTTACGCGCTTCTCAAAAATTTCCACTAGTACCTAGTACTAGCATGAGTATATTTTACCTGAAATCGAGAAATATGCCCGACGTCGATCAACTAAACACTAAAAGATACATGATAAAATTACCTTAAATCGAATTCAAATAATGATTCATATCGAAAAACAGTAGTTTTTTAATGCAAAATTAAAAAGAAATTTCTTTCGAAAAACTCATAAAAAATGTGAAAATGGATAAATTTCACTTTTTAACTATTGTTCTTAATTACATTACGAACAATGTAACATATATATCATAAAAATCAATAAACAATTATTGATTGTGTTAGAAATTAATAAAATGTTTGAAAAAAGAAATTATTCACACGGTACGACAACACTGATTTTAGGGCAAAAGATCGAACAAATCTGGCAGCCGTGACGGGGAGGAACGTTTCGTTTCAGTAAATGTTGCCATACGCAAAAAATATGCAAACCGCCTACAATGGAAGAATCAAATTAAAAAAAAAACAAATGCCGTAATACAGATAAGTCGATCACTGTAGGCTTGTGTTGAAGATAAGTATTTCTCTCAAATATTAATGGCTTACAATTACGTAAATCAGTTGCATTTATATTAACAAAATTCAAATTTATTTCAATTTAAAGTTCTCCGGCTCTAAAATTTAACCGATAGAATTTTTTTATATAGTAGCGAATTTTATTTTACAATATTTTTTTGTGAAGATATTAATATCCGCATAAAATCCACAAGTTTGCTAATATAAAGTTCATGATCAAGTTTAGCAAAATATTTAATAAAAAATTTTAATTATGCTCCTCATATGAGTATGTAGCTTCGAAGTGTTTCTTGATGCGTTGGTTTTTTGTTGCACAAAGTACACTTTGTTGGTGGTCTTAATTATAGAAATACAAGATTCGACAATTTTGTATGAGTGGGAGGCCGAGGCGAATACAAATGAATATCTAGCTGCCACAAAAGTAAACACTGATTGCACTAAAATGCATTCATGAATGTGTATAGAAACACAAGACGGACACAAAATAAAGTTCTTTTGTTTTATTTATAAATAAAACAGATCAATTGGCTTTGCTTATTCTTTTCATTAAATCAGAGGTTCTCAGTTGTTTTTGTTTCACGCGCTTCGTAAGAAATTTTTTTCATTCATCATCAGTGATGAGCCGAGAAACAAAACGTAAATTTCCAATCACATGTTTTTTCTTGTGCAGCAAGTGGAGTCGGAGTTATAATATTTATCCGTCTCAGACTCATTATTATAATTTGCCAATAGCTAAAGTTTGGATATTATCGGACAGATAAGTTGTTTTTCGTTTTTATAAGTATAATTTAAGCAAAAAGTGACCGATAAGCAAAGGGAAGACCATCTTACTTTTAAGTTTTAACGTAAGGTTTGTGCATTTAAAGTTGCCATATTTTCTGGTCTATGAAGGAAAAATAAATTAATTTTAATTTAAAAAAACAAACAAATAAAACAATGTCGTTGCCACTACTTAATTTAATTGGTTTTTGCTCTGGTACTGCCATAATTTTAAAAATATTAACTTTATTCTACACGGAAGTTGTAATAAAGAAACATTTTGAAGATCTCTTTATTCATCACTTAAAGCTTGGTACTCTGTTCGAAGTTGTGAAAAATTTTCAGCAACATTGATTATTTCGCCTGAAAAATTTGACACGTAACAAGTGATGCCCATATTACTTTTTCGGACAAAATTTATGCAACATTGATCGACTTTTGTAAACAAAAACAAATCTTTAATTTTGCTTGTTTGAGCCATTATTAAAATTATAGATACTGAGATAGTTCCTTCTATAGTGTGTAAAAGAAAAAAATAATATTAAAGAAATTTTTGGCACAGAAAATTAAAAAAGCTACAGAAAAAGTTGTATCAGCTGTTGATATTTCGCGCGAAAATGTTGCCAGATATATTTCATAAATTTTAATATTGGAATCGATTTGTTCGTGAAAATTTTTTAATATTTTACTCTTTTAGAACATTTCGTCGCAAATTCCCGCCATAAGAGGATATTTATTACATTTTTCGAATTTACAGAGCAAATTCTAACCTTTTAGAGCATATTTTAATAATTTATTATATTTAAAAAAATACTTAATTAAGATTTTATTTTCCGTTTTGCCTTATTAAATACTTTTATTGTCACCCAAAGGGCGTCCAATTGTGTAAAGGTTGTAAAGAAAATAAAATAGATTCATATCGAATATAATTTGTTTGTTAGGATTTTTGAATAAGTTTCAAAACCTATTATGCTTATTTATACTTTTGTAGTTCTCATTGGTTTTTGGATAAGATAAGAGGTTTGAAACATTTCAAAAATATGATTTAAGGTCTACTGATGATTTGGCATTAGCACCAATGAAATGCATGTATATAGAAAATCGGTTTTAAATTCATATCCACAGATAGGTTTTCTATTTTGTATATCATTAGTTAAAGCGTGTTGCTACATTTCTGCCATCTACTCGTACATCCTATTTTTAGTCAACATTTTCTGTAAGCAAAGCAACTTTAAAGTATGATGTCAACGAAGTGTTGTCTTTTAAATATGCCGCTATCAACCAGGTAGTAGCTCTTCCACAACAATAGAAAATTTGTTGTAGAAAATACCTGACTAGCTGTCAAAATATTTACAAAACCGCGTAGCACTGTCGGCATAGATGCATCTTGAAGAAAATGTCAAACACCATATAAACCGTAATAAGCATGTAGTATACGAGTATGGTGTTTGCCAGTTTGAAATCTGCCATGATATAATGAATATTTCCTTCTGACGAGTCTAGTGTATTTTAAACTAAAATTTGGGTAAGCACTATTATCATGTTTAATAAAAAATGTTTTATGTTTTATTTTGTGGATAGCCCTAGAACGTTGCTGCGGACCCTGGGAACTGGGAAACATTGCATTAAACTGTTTAACGATTTCAAATTCAAGGAGTTGTTACTGGTGTGCACAGCAAAGCACCGCACATCAACAACTAATTAACAAAATATGTACATATCTACAAACACACATAAATAAATAGGAAAATAAATAAAATTAAATACAAATAACATTAACATTACAATGCCTTAAACATTAACACCTGACTGATGTTGCTGTTGCGTTTATGTTTTCTATAAACTCACTCCCCCTGTTACGAGTGTTTTGTGTTTGTGTGTGGCAGAACTGTGTTTTGTTTTTGTAGCATTTGTTTATTTGTTGTTCCCACTGTGGTGGCTTTAACATTAATAAATTTAAGGTTTGACTATTTTGAGAAAGGAAGCGATACATCACGTGCCCATTGATGACATATTTGTGTTGCATTTATTCGTTTATGTTGTTAATAAAGTGGCCATGTGCATTAATTATTGCGGAATAATTTTTAAATAATTAAAAGAAAAAAAAAAACATGAAGTGAAGAGTTCCGCTTTCACAAATTTGATGAAATTCGTGTTTTTTATAATATATGTATGTATGTAGACTTCTTAACTGTCAATACCAACAATCATTTAAGCTTTGCAACTTTTTGAATTTTTAAGATATTTATACTATCTAATGCGATTTTCTTTTCTAAAAAAATTTAACATTTCTTTTAATTTTTATAAAAAAAATATATTTAATGTTTTCTTAAGACAAAAATTTTGCCTCAAGTGAAGGTACAATAATTTCTATTAAACTCACTATTTCGAAAAATCATTATATAGCAAATTTTCAATAAAAGGGGCAGAAAATGTTACACTTTTTTCTAGAAAACGCCATAAAATAAGGGCTGAAATATACCTCAAATTCCACACTTTGTAGAATACAATTTATTTTCCTTAGTAAAACTCTGTAAAGTTAAGTCTAATACTACGGGCACTCCCTCTTCATTCTATACCCCATTCTACCTGCACATATTTGGCCCCATTGGATCTAGATAAATTTTTCTGACCCAAATTTGGATATGTTGCGCAAGTTGTGTAAACTAGTGTATCCAGCAGTCGACTCAATCGACCGCATTCTAGAAATTAATATTAAACATTTACATAAACACATACGATGAAGTACAAAAACGAACAAAAAAAAAACATTCTAAATAAACAACTTAAAACTCTGTCTCATTTCTATGCAAAAGCAAATTGGACAAACACACATGCACATTTTGTTTATTTTTCAAGTTGAAGCTGATACATGCATGTATAATAAGTGTGCGTGTGTTTGTAGCAACCTTAAACGCTTATAGCTCCCTAAATATCGAACCGATTTAAATAAAATTAAGATTGTGCACATCTATGTATGTAGAACCCCGTTTAAAAACATATAAATCTCTCCGAAATCGGTTCAGTATTACGGTTGTAAAAGGGATCTCGAAAAACGTGTTTGCCTATTAATAATATAGATTACTGTTTTGGCTATTTTCCTTACACTCTTATGACTTCAAGGAGAAAGAATTAAATACAGTACAATCTCTATAGTCCGTACATTCGCTGGCTGCAAAATTTTAAATACCTAACTAGAATAAGATGCATGATAGATTGTGAAGAGAAGTTATCACGCGATATTTCCGCTATAGAGCCGTTTAAAAAACTATTAGTTTTTATAAAATAAGTTCGCATTTCAAACAATAATTTTTAGTTTCAGTTTTTACATGTTTCTTTTTATTTTTAAGTTATTTATAGTATTTATTTTAGTTTTAAATTTCTGTAACTGAAGTCCGGTCGATTTAGTAATGCGGACAAAGGCAGCAACTATATCCGTCCGCATTAACGAGGTTATACTGTATACAAAAGATATATTTTATTTTATTAATTGTTTTTTATTTTCAAAACTTATTTGTTGTGTTTGCATTAAACTGTTTTTAATTTATAGTTAGCAAACCTTATTTCATTACAGTTAAAATTTTAGTCGTCATTATCAATTTTAAACGTTTATTTATCTACAATTTGAATAAATTACCAATTCATTTCAGGCACTCCACTCCCTAAAACTCTTGAATGAACATTTGATAAATACTTGCATATAAATTAAAATAAACGAATTACCACGAGATGATAATTCAGGTCGATATACAAAGAAAGTGTGTTGTGCACAACCATCCATATGCTGCTATGTTTTCAAGTTCATACCTTCAACTTCATTTTTTGCTGCAACATGTAATTGTTGCTGACATTTTGCAAAAAGTAAAAAAAAAACAAATTGAAAACTCTAAAATGAGAAACATTGATTTAAGCACAAATGCAATATTTTTGAAATTGTTGCTTTTGAACAATTTTTAAAAGCAATATCACGAGCAGCAGACAACAAACAAGCTGCAGTGCTTCCTTGAGTTTATGCAGCTGCACAAAACTAAAAAGTGCAACACGTGTGCTTCTAGCGTGCAATGCATGAGTTCCGTCTGTTGTGTCATCGTGCCATAAATGGATGTGTGCAACAGCGTATAATACACATTAATTTGTAACAGTGGGCATACACAGGTATACACGCACACCATAATGTATGCATGTGTTTGTACATTAGGGAGATAACTATTTGCAGATTTTCTTCAATATTAAAAATACCAAAGTAAAGTTTGCCTTTTGATAACAACAATTTACACTGTACAACAAATTCAACTTTTCTGCCATATTATTTTGCAATTATTTCGGAAAATCATCACGTAAACACATTTAAAATTTTTGCTTATTTCAGGCGTTGATGCTGAATTTTTAACTTTAATATCTTCAGAAACTTTTAGTAGAATTTCAAGTTAAATATTAGCTGTCTCTTTTTTGAATAGATTCCCAAAGAGTTAGAGGTTTGAAGTTTTCTACAAAATTAGTTTTTTACATGTTTTATTTTATTCCTAAAATGTATCTGCCACAATCAGTTGTCAGAATCTGCTGGTAGTTTTCTTTTTTGTGTTTTATAGTGTTGTTAAGAAATCTGATGTTTATTTTTGGTGATCATTAAAAATGTTTAACCCCACACGGCTTACAGTAGGATTTTTCGCGAGGATGCGGTGTTGGTTGATGTTATTTGTTTATTTAAATGTTGCAGTCAGTCTGTAGACAAAAAAATCCTTACAGACTATGATAACAAAAATAACTTAAAACTACAAAAATAATACAAAAGTATGTTAGTATAACAGGGAAAACAACAATATACACATTTAAAAGTATAATAAAAATTAACAGTTTATTAAAAAATATAATTTTATTCAATTAACAGTTTATTAAAAAGAACTATAATTTTATTCAATTCAAAAGAAAGCGTTTGAACTCAGTTTTCTCAGTGCCGAATTCGATAAACGTTTTAGCTTTTCCTTGCTGTTAAGTTGCAATTTCAGCTGAGCGAACGCACGAGTTAAAGTGCCATTACAAGCATAATTAGTCCGATGAAAAGGTACCTCAAACAACTTGGCCAACTTAAGATTTCTAGGTGGCACAGAAAACGTTATGGAGTAAAGCAAGTCAGGACAATCCATACAATCATTGATATTGTCATACACACAGAAAAAAAACATCAATTTAAAAACAAATTTAAACAATGTTGATTTCATGTCACGTAATTTTGTGCAAAAAAATCTACTTTGTTGAAAGTTAACATATTATTCATATTGATTCAATGTTTAAAACTTTAAATTTGAACTAACAAATAGAAGATTGAAAACTTTTCGTAGTTAAAATAACATTATGCAATGTTGAATTTACACACCTCAGCTTCGTAATAAATACGTTAAGTTTACTTAGGATTTAATAAAATCAACATCGAGCAGTGTAAAAACAACATTTCTTAATTTTAAATTAACATTGCTAATAAGTATTCCACGAAATTCAATGAGAACTTAAAAAATTACAAAAGTATAAGAAATTCTCATTGTTTTTTTTTAAGTTTTCGTAAAGAAAATAAAATAGATTAATATCGATTAATATAATTTGTTTGTTGGGATTTTTGAATATGTTTGCCGTTACTATTGTAATTTTTGCAATTCTCATTGAGTTTTTAAAAGTTTTTGTGTAAGATAAGGGGTTTGAAACATTTCAAAATATGGTTTAATGTCTACTGATGATTTGGCGTTAGCACCAAATGCATGTAAATAAAATAAAATAAAATAAAAAAAGTAAATATATAATATAAATCGTTTTTATTAAAATTTGTAAAAGTTATTTAATTAAGGATTTCATTTTGAACCAACAAACATTCAGTGTTATTTTAATATGAGTATCGGTATATTTTTAAAAGAATTTCGTGTTAGATCAATCATTGAATCGTATTAACTCAACATTATAATTACTTACATATTAAATTAATTTTATGCTGAAAACATATTCATTCAATATGTAATTTATGTTGTTTCAAACTGAAATAATGTTGATTCAACAAGATGCGTCACATTATTTTAATATGGGATACATTTTTATTCAATAAGACTCGCATGTAATATTGAAATGGGCTGCTGTTGTTTGCAAGTTATCGTAAAGTCATATTGATTTAACACGACGCGATTATGAAGCAAAATCATTAACGAAAAATGTAAAATCAACCTTGTTTTTGCTGGTTTTACATTGTGTATTTTTCTGTGTGTACAAAAGCATGACTGATTGAACTTTGTAGGCCAATAAGCAGATATTTAGTTTTAGAAGGCAACAGAAGGCAAATAAGGAAGCGAACATGTAGCAAAATTAATAAAAATTCTCTCAGCACGAGAGACAAGATCAGAGACATGACTATTCCAAATTACAGAAGCATATGCTAATTTCGATCTTACAAATAAATATGTATATAAGTATACGAACTTTTCATAAATGTATAAGAGTCCTACGATCATGTGTTATTAACATTTATGTTTTTGTTTTTTTTTGGATTTTGATATGTAAGTGTGTATAACATTTTTGACGTTGATGACAATGACAAAAACTAAAAAAAAATAAAACGCTTGTATGTCTGAACATAAATATAACAATCATATTTAATCAGGCGTGGCATTTGTCTTTTAAAGAACCCCACCTTAGAAAAGGACTGACTTTGAATATTGGAGATCTTAAGCGATGTTTAGCAAAGAGTTTAACCCAGCAGAAATTATGTAGCAGTTGTTCGCGTGTCCCATTGCAACATATGTGCAACATATGGATGTGTGTGTAACACACAAGCATGCACGTACATGTATGCATTTACCTTTACAATATGCCCGTATTTTAACTCGTTTGTAGTACAAACTTATGATACTCCCGTACTTGCAAATATTGAAAGCAAATAAATATATTTTTGTACTCCTATTTATGGATTTATTATGGTAGGAGTGAATTAAAAACAAAAATAATAATAATAAAAATCACATCTATCACAAGTTTTAGTTTAGTTCTCTTACATGCCCCAAAGATCAGCTTGTTAACATTAAACAAAATGAACATTAGACTGGCTGGCTGGCACACAGCTTAAAGCAGGAATTTTGTGATGTATTGTGACATTAGATGCTAAAAAAATTAATTAATAATAGATGTGTGCGTATTTTATTTAAAATTCAAATTTGTAAAATGTATCATTTATACTCAATGTGCTTATTTTGCTTTTAAGTCTCAAGGCCCTAGGAAAAATTATTTCTTTTGTTAAAAAGCATAATAAATATATTTTTACAAATACGTGTTTAAATTTAATGATAGTTTCTTATCATTGCCACAATTTTAGTTTATTTTTACTTCAATTAGCAAGACGTTACTATCATCTTGCAGCCAAGACTTTAAACAAAATAACTTCTCACATCCAATATGGTGCATTCCCAGCAATCATTTTAAAATAAATTAAACGTGAAAACAGAAGATTTTTTATTTCCTTTTTTGGGGAATATATTTTAAGAATTTTGTTTTATTGGTATGATGGATGTATTTAAAAATGTACAAATTGTTATTGTTATAATGTCATAGTCTTTGATAAATACGTTAGTATGTAAGGAATTTTATTTAATGTTTTTAGTTTTTTAATATTTAACTAAATTTTATAACGATTTTTGGAGAAAGAAATTTAAACCTTAAACATTAAGAAGATTTTACAATGAAAAAAAAAAAAAAAAACTCAAATTGATTGGCGCGATTGAGCATAAATAGACTTTCGGCGTAATTGTTTATGTTTTTTTGTTTTATTGTAATTTTTTAATTTAAATTTAAATTTTTTTCTAAATTCTTTTATTATTTTTTTTTTCCTAAGTATTCCGTAAGCGTGAGTTTTCGTGATTGTGACTAACTTTTTTTCTCCACTCACGTGAGCGTGCAAGAACGTAAGCCAAAAATATATGAGTAAAATTTTTTATCGTGAGCGTGCATGAGCGTGAGTGAAAAGTCACTCTCGATCCCATCTATACTTAAAAAATATTATAGGGGCTTTTCATATATTACGTAGCGCTCTTAAGGAATAGTTGCTTAAACATATTTACGACATTTATAATTTATACTGAACATTTTTTAAAATGGGTTACGAAAGGCGGCGGGGGAAAGTGGGGCTAGAAACATGAAATATGTATGTGAACGTCCCCTTACTTGCAAATAACTTGATTGTTAAAAATTTACAGCCAAAAAATTCATTTTATCAAAAAATATTATAAATAAAAAAGTTATGCGCAATTTAATTTTAAAAAAATTTCTACAAGGTTGATTTTTAGCTGATTAATGAGAAAGACCGTTTCGAATGCATATTTTTATTTTTTAGTGGTTTTTTTCAATCCAAAGTGAGTGATTATTATTTTGGCTAAAGTACGTAAACATTTTAGTCAGAAAGAATCGGACATGAGACAAGATTCCAAAGGAACAAGGAAAATTTTAACACTATTTAATTTCAACTTACACGGCAGAACAGAAACAACGTTGTTTTTCGGGAGCCGCTGCACTCCCACCATCAGTGTTCATGTGTGTTTCCATGTATCCGCCACTGTTTAGGTGGCTCAGTTGAATGTGATTTCAAATTTGTATTTATACAAATAATGACTAGAAAAATCATACGAGAGTTACTTGTATTGTGGAAGGTATTATTAGTTGTTTTTACAGCAAACACAACTTCACCACTATCAATATTCAAATTTTACCATCACTAATTAACGTTAAATTAACCCATGCTACACGTTGTTTTTATCTCATTTTTTAATCTTATTTTTTATCTTTATTTTTTTTTTAAAGAATTTTTAAACACTATTTTCAAAAGATACAATCGATCAAATTCTTGACAGCAGTTTCCAACTATTCAATTTCGAAACCTTGGGTTTACTGGGTTACCTGGCATTCCTCGTTTAGGCATCTACAATGCGGCCGCTTTAAATGGAAAATATTGTATTTATATGTATAATTTTTTTCTCAAAAAGTAATTGAATAAGAATTTTTTTCTTAAACACAAATAAATGACTTCAAGCAGATACAACTGTGAAATACTATTGACAATGATGGGAATCGCGATGTTTCTCTTGAAGCCAAACAAAGAACTTAATCACACTAAAACAATCGAATGCCAAAAGAGGAAGTAAACTGGGTAAAATTGAACAGCATTCCAGTATTTTAGCTACAAATAACATAATTGTCCGCTGAATTAAAAGGACATGTGACACACATACATCCACACATAGTACATCATTATAATGATGATGAGTAATTTCACTTACTTGTGTTTAGATTTGTAGCAAGCTGGCAACATGCGCTTTATATTGCGTTGGCAAAATTGATTGGTTCGCCAATTTGAAATGAAATGAACGGGAGGATGGAAATAGGCAACGAAGGCCATGTGACTATTTAAGTATAAATATGTGCATAAGTATGTATGCGTATATTATTCTTAACATCGATTTTTAATTGCCCAAAACCGGTCGACAAATGATTCATGTGTATTACAATGTAATATTACACAGTGCGACAAAAAAAATACCTGGGAAGTGATACTATTTTTCTTGTAGGTGCTGTCGAGTAGATCAAGAATCTGTATTTGAAATTTCCGGGACAACGCCAAAATCTGGAGTTACGGATAAAAAACTGGTTTTTCGTACCCCTATGCACTTATAGGTCTGTAACATAGTTGAATATTAATCGATTTAAAATTTTAGAACGGATTTAGAAAGAAGAGACTGAGGCGTTGGTATTTTAAACAATAGCGTAGTTCAGTGTTTGATGCAAATAGTCTTGCAAAAGTGCAAGCGCAAAAAATCGTTTTTTCTTATGATATCCAACAACAAAATCCGCGAAGTTTCTGTTGGATTTCGTTAAAAAAGACCATTTGCATCCAACACTTAACTCCGCAAATATTTTTTTAATAAATATTATGACATTTAACATTTCTTTTACTTTTTATAAAAAAATAGCAATTTATAGTTTTCTTAAGACAAAAATTTTGCTTCGTAAGTGATGATAAAGTAATTTCTAATAAGCTCACTATTTAAAAAAATCACTATATTGGAAATCTTCAATAAAAAGGACAATAAATGTTGTACTTTTTTCTAGAAAAGAAAACACCATTAGTTTTGAGTTTTTAGGTTTCTTTTTATTTTTTATAAGTTTTAAATTTGTGTAGCTGTAGTCCGAAAATAAAAAAAAAATATAAAAATCTTCGGGCCTACTATGGAACGAACATACAGAATAAGATGGAACGATGAAATTGATTAGCTTGCGCGTCACAAGACGATAGTAAGGTACATACATATGTATGTATTTAAAAGCGCAACGGTTGACATGATTGGGCATGTTATCCGCATGCCATTTCCCGGGAATTTCAATCTGAAGATTTCCTGCGTCCGAAACGGTGCTTTTTCATTAATCAGCTAAAATTCAATCTTGTAGAATTTTTTTAAATTAAATTGCGTATAATTTTTATACAAATTTTTTTGTTGATAAAATGAACTTTTTTCACTATATAGGCTTCCAAATTGGCTGTAAGTTTTCAACATCCAAGTTATTTGCAAGTAAAGGGATGTTCACATACATATTTCATGTTTCTAGCCCCACTTTCCTCCGCTGCATTTCGTAACCCATTTGGAAAAATGTTTATTATATATTATAAATGTCGTAAAAATGCTTAACCCACTATTTCTTAAGAGCGTTACGCAATATATGAACAGCGTGAGTGAGTGTGTGTGAACGTGATTGAGCGCGAGCGTAAGTTTGCGCCAATTAGTAAATTTTTAGAGTAGTTTTTTCACTCACGCTCACTCACGTTCACTCATACTCACTCACGCTAAATTGTTTTATGCTTATATTCATGCAAAAGACTTAAGAAACAAACTTATTGTTAGGTTTTTTTCGTTACGGAATTTCTTGATTCGATCGCCGCGCTCAAAGCCCGTGATAAAACCTATGCAATATCTTAAAAAAAAGATGCTGAAATGCAGCTAAACAAAGCTAAGTGGTAAATTCGATTTCATTGTTATTTAATACATGAAATATGTAGGCATATAGTTGAAAATTTTAAAACCGCATTACCGCCCATGACGATCCGAACAACAAATATTTTTATTTTATTTCTTTTATAATCCAGTTAAAAAAACTTAAATTTCATAATAAATAAAATTCATACCTTATTAAATGTACGATTTTTATTCCTGGCAACTGTCTGTTCTTAAAAGAGCCTGATATGTTGTTGTTCTGTTTTTTTCTGCAATGAAAAGAAATTGAAATCATTAGAATCTTCTTACTGGCGAAAACAAAAAAAAAAACACGAGGAAACTGGTAAACAAGTTATAGAAATGCATTTCATCTTCAGGCAATACACAAAATAAAATTAAATAAAAGACTACATAAAAAAAGTTTTAAGTCTTGCAGATGATAGATGATGAAGTTATGGCGGATGTTATAAAAAAATAAAAATTAAAGAAAAAAAAAACTTATCAAATTCTAAAGCAGCACTCAATGTTAGTTACACGTACTTGAAAAGACAGGACGAGTTGTGGCTAAAGTAATCATTAAATAGGTTTTGCTCGAGACACACTAGTGTTTCCGCTTAAATAAAATTACTCTACTAAATGTGTATGGGATAAAAAGAAAAAGTTTTTATTGTCTTAAATAAATCACTTCCAGTAAGTTTGCTCGATCAGGTTGAAATTCGCTGTTGCGTCGCCGGTCGGATAGGTCACAGATTTTTGGTAATATGTATTTTTTTTCTCTGAGTTTAAACAAATTTAAACAAATATTCAATGTCAATCATCACATGTCCTGAACGAAACGAACAGAGTCAGTCACAAGTACCCTTTTTTTATCAAAGCAATTTAGTGAAAATTTCAATCATAAAATTGATAAAAAGAATTGTGTGAAAAACACACAAAAACACTTGAAGTACTTGAATTGGTGCTTTTGTGTCTTTTGTATCTTTTGTATCTTTCAAGTGCAATAACGATTTCTAATGATTTAAAAATCAATTTATTGAAACAAACAAAACTGTAATGTTAAATAGCACTCGTATGTTAAACGAGAAGTCCAATTCAATATCTAATAAAGATTCCATAAATAATAAAATAATGAAACAATTACTGTCACAGTGACGAATAATGACGGACAGATAAAAATTCATATTTGACGGTTGAAAAGAACAATAGTATCATTTTTGTTTTTATTTATTTACATATTTATATTTCTTTTCTAACTAACTTTACATAAAAAATAACTTTACATAAAAAAATAATAAAATATGGTAAGAACTATAAACAATAAAAGTCAAAATAAAAAAACATTTAAACGAAAAAAATACTGCAACGTTTTGTAAGACATGCCTGAGTGCATTTGATATACGAGCTTGAGTTGAACGAAAAAACATAATTTCCAAACTGTAACGGATGTATGTACATACAAACGTACTGAATTTTTTTTTTTAAGTACAAATGTAAGTAGAAATGTTTTACACAACTGTGTTGGCCAAAACTTTTGCAATTTTCACTCCGGGGGCCCAGATTTTTTTCCTCAATTTCCGGGGTTTCATCTCCAAAATTCCCTTATTGCTTTTCTTATGATAACAAACTAATATAAAAATATTTTTTATATTTGTTTAATTCACAACCTCAGTCGTATGGCGGCTTATCGTTTAAAAAAATACGATATTTGTTTATGTGCTTGTGAACAGACAAATTTGATGTATCGTCATTTTGACGTATTTCAAATGTCAATTCAATGTAGTCAATTCATTGTGAGTAAATAATTTAAGTCGAACAACAAATTTCTTTTTATCAAATAGAAAAGAACATGAAATTAAACCAGATATGGGAATTATAATTTTACGCGAAATATTTAATAACTTTTTCGCGACAAACAATTTTGATTAAAATGATTTGCAAATTAAATTGAATTGAATGAAGTATATATATATCATTAAGAATGTATCTTCTGGTTTTACTTATCACATATTTAAACGATTTTTACAAATTAATCTATAAAACATATAAAATTCAAACGTATAATTATAACACACTTTTGTATGAAAATTACCAACAACAAAAATACAACAGTGTATAATTAGACGATTACACAACATATGCAACGGTAATACGAGCTTGTGAACTGAACAATTGTCAGCTGGAAATTCTTCAATTTAATTTTGTTTAAAATATTTCTAAAGTTTTTTTTAAATTAAGAAATTTTGCCAAATCTCTCATTAACAAACAGACACGTTTACAATTCAATTCGAGATCAGAAATTAAATTAGCAAAAAGTTTTTATATTTTATGGGTTGAGCTAATCTGTATAGACTGGTCTGGTGTAGTTAAAAACTTTTTTTATATTAGATATCGGAGTATATCTCGAATAGTAAAGTAAATTAAATTGAATTAAGTTTAATATTTGCATTAAATTTTTGAATTGAGATATTTTTACTTTTGTTTGCAAGTTTAAGCTCCGATCTAATCTATTTCCATTTGTTGTACACATGTATTATTCCATTGATGCTTATGCCGACTGATCAGCTGATCTTAAACTTATTCAAAATAAATTTCAAAGCCTACACATTTAAATATTTATACTCGTACTCCACATTTGCAGCTGTATGTTCTCATTAAGTTCACGAATAGCATCTTTGAGGACTTGAACCGATTGTGGGCCATTGGCATATTTATCTTTGAAGTAGTCCCACAGAAAAACGTCTAAAGGTGTTAAATCACAAGATATGTGTGGCCAAAGGTGACAGCCTCTTCGAGAAATCACACGGCCAGGAAAATGTTGACGCAAAAAAAGCAATTGTTGTGTCATTACTTGTGCAGCACGTCACGTAGCGCTGTCTTGTTGAAAATAAACATCGTCCAAAACAATATCCTCTAATTCCCGACATACAAAATCATTAAACATCGTTCGTTAGCGCAATCCATTCTCCGTAACAGTTGCTCGAGCCTCAATTTCGAATAAGTAAGGTCCAATGACCACGTGGGACCGAAAACTGTACCAAACATTCACGAGGATTCTTCGTTTCATTAACTGGTCGCAACATCTCAAATTTATGCACCAGTTTAACAATTGCTGGCCAAGAAGGTGCTTTACGGCACTCCAACAACGCTTTAGTTTTGCGAACTGTGACCACGAAATTTTCAGCCTTTTCGTAGTGAATTTTTATAGCCTTTTTATTAATTTCGTAGTTTTTACTTGTCATCTGTCAAATAGTTACAGGTTAAGTCATGACGTCTTATTGGAACACCGTGTACTCTTGCTGTTTCAGCAAATCAAGGGCGAGGCAGGGTAAGCTTTCTTCCAGCAGTGTTAAACCACCCGGCAAAATCCTAGGAAAAATCAACAAAGGCAGAGATCGAAGGAGTGAAGGCACATTCTAATGATTAATTTCTCTTATTATAAAATCAGGAAAAAATTATGCTTTCCAGGGCAGTGTTTATTTCGACAATATGGTTATACGTGCAATATCACGGCAGAGAATGGTCATCAGGCCTCGAGTCACAAAAAACGAAGGCCTTTACAACGACGCCCTTAAAATTACTTCACAAAAAAGGTTTAAAAAAATGCCATTACAAGACGAATAATTTTATAACTCTGCTGCCGTATATACTTAGGGAAAGCCGCAACTGGTTTGACATCTGCTATGAGACAGTGGGTCCTCAATAAGCCTCACGTAGGAAATTTTGCTTTGATATAAATCATCTCATTTATGAAACGTATAAACAACAAGTTTCTATTTTTATATAATACTTACTATATAAAATAACTTATACGGTGTACGACAAAATGCGGTGTACTTTTTTTCTTTAAATCCTACTTATTTGCTCCATGCAATTTTCAATTACATATCTGGCTCCGACTATGCCGGTTACACTTTTAATTAAATGTAATCGTATATAAATTCGAAAAATCTTGAATGAGTCATTAAAAACAAATAATATATCTGCTAATTTAGTTCCACATATTTTGACCAACGCTGTAAAATTGTTTTAGGCTGATCTGACAACAACAATTACATTTGAAAAAAAAAGAAAAAAAACAATAAAATGTTAACAACAAACAAACAAACAAACTTTTTTTTAAAACAATTTTCCTGCCACAAAAAGGGGTCAATGGACGTAAATCTAACAATTTAAAAAATATACTAAAACAAATAAAATAAATGAAATAATAGCACAGCCAGCCAGAGCCAGCCAGCCAACAAATGAAATAACATTTTCAACTTCAACATTAATTGAAATGGCCATTGTAATTTCTAAAGAATTTTAAACAATTAAATTTTTCGAATAGACTAAGAAAAGTGAAGTGAAGAAATTAAATTGTACGAGTTTTTTTTTGTTGTTTTTGTTTTCCGTCTATTATTTTTTTGTTATTGTTCTCTTTTCATTAGAATTAGAATAAGTTTTTAAATGTTGAGACTTTTTCGATTGCGTGTGAATGCGTGTGTGTGTGAGGATGACACAGTTTTTAAGTTCTTATCTTGTAAATGTTGCAATTAATGGAACATTTTTTTTAAATTTTATTATGTCATCTTATTTTATATTCGTTTTACATTCAATGCAACAACAGGCTGCTTTAAGTAAAGCTTCTGAAATTTTGGGAATTAAGTATGTAATAATATTTAGGTATGTATATATGTATGTAGTAGTATGCCAGCAGTTCAAATACTTGGCTGAGTCCATTTTACTTAATGCTGGCTAAATAATTTCAGGAAGTGTTCCTTGCAACTTCCAACAAATTCATTTGGTTCTTGAATCTATTTTTAACTTTTCAAGCAACTCGTTTGGCAGCTTGTGAAAAATATTACAGTACAGTTGACACAATTGAATTTTGTACTCATATTGAAAGCACATACTGTCATATGACTTTATGACTAATCGCAAGAAATATCTTTATTGTATGTCACCCGTCCGTCGATCAAGTTAATTATCCTCAATAGAATATGGAGTGTAATTAGTCATACGCCTTATCATTGTGACCTTAAAGCGTAACATTATTCTATGCGAAGAAGATACTTACATACATACATACACACATACATATATAAATAATGCTAAATTATATCTACATATATAAATAGGCAAAGACAAATTTTTAGATCCCTTTTTCTCTTTTGTTTGCCAACCAATTCGCTTCATTCTTTTACCAAATAGTAAACATTGTTGAGCTTTAGTGATCCGATTATATATTATTTAAATCGGTTCAGTATTAAAGGAATAAAAGGCTCATAAAGTTGACACCACTACAAATGCTAAAAATACACACGTACACTCATTCACTTATGTAAGTATTGGTTCAAGTAAAAACATAAGCAAAGCAATGAGAGTGTTTAAAAGTACCTAAATACATACTCGCATGCGTATGAGTAATACGATTTTTTTATAAATGTGCGTATTTATTTTGCAGTCGCGTATTCTTCTAAAAATTTTCGCCTGGTATAAAATAAAAATTAAGTTGTATAGAAATATGTATTTGTAGACCTTGTTGAGTCTAGCAAAAATTTAAATTTCAGTGTGACCGTTGTTTTGTCAACAGAAATCTAAGCCGATTGTGTAACAACTGCAGCTTATGCCTTGTTTCCACGGTACGTGCTTCGCTCTCTATCCCTAATTATGAGCGAAGCAACTTGCTTCGACATACAAAATTTTGTGAGCGATCATACAAAGATGATCTACTTGGCAAAAGAAAAAATTTTATACACATATTGCCCTATTTAAAACGAAGAGTTACCACCCCATTGCATTTTTGTCAAAACGCGAGCTAGCACGAATTTCAAAAAAAGCTGATACCCATATTTAATTAAATCGACTAAGGATTAAAATTAACATATTTTGTCATTTTTATTACAAACAACCCCGAAAAAAAAATTCAAAAACCCTTTTTTTACAGAATATCCTTAAAAAAAAGGACATGAATGATCGGCCTTGGACAAATTGGATATACAGTTGGACGCGCCTTAAAAAACCTTTCTTATGATATCCATACAGTTTCTCAAATTACCAAAACATGCAAAAATATACCCATTTTCAAAATGGTCCAGTTCACGAGAGGTCAAAGCTAGAGCCGAAATAGTTTAAATGTCATCACAAAAAATACCAATGTTCATCTTGAGGGGGTACACCTTGCACGAATTTCGCTTCCATACAACTTGAGTCGCTCTAATGTACATATGTATGTGCATACATATGTATGTATCTGGCATACGATCATGCGCTGTAGTTGACAAAGTTCAAAAGGTAACTGCAATTTGTTAAAACTTAAACGCTTCAAATAATTCAACAATTGTTTTACACTAATGGAATTAAGTTTTAAATTTTCCTTGTTGCATTTTTCAATTCTTTGCTGATTCTGCACTACAGTCAGTATATGTACGTTTTTTTTGTTGTTTTCCTATAATAGTCCCACAAGTATACAATAACATCTTTTAGTGAAAACAATTACGCTGAAAACAAAATAACAATGAAATAAATACAATTATTTATGTTGAAAAAGAGAAAAAAAATCCAATAAAAATCCATTTGTTGTTGTTGTTGTCTTTCTTTTCTCTTGATTTTAAACAAAACAGGAGGGAGTCATCCTCAGTTTCATCCAGTAAATTTTACCATTCATACACGAATAAAGGAACTGGCGAATGCATACACACTAAATACAGTACAACCTCTATAAAACACACAGTGCAATGTTTCGCACAATCTAGAACTTTTACATCTGTAGTCCGGATGAGAGAACTTTTTTTTACTTATTTAAATAGTTGTTCGCTATTTTACCGGTAGATACAACACACATCTGTGTATGAGCAAGAATATTGTGTCGAAGAGTATTGTGTCTAAAAATCCAAAGAAGAATTTTTTTATATAAAAGCTAACAGATAAAATAAGAAAATATGTGTCTAAAACTTTGAAAGGATCAGGTATTTAAGTTCAAACCATTTTAATAATTTGTTAATTAAACAGTCAATTAAAAATTAAAAGTTATTTAGGGAAAAGTAAAACATTGAGACAATGGGAAAATCGTTTCATTTGCATGTGCCTGTTTTGAAAATGATAATACAAAGCATAACAAGATATCACAAACAGTTTTGGAGCTAATAATTTTTCAGGTGTTAAAAAAATGTAAATTTCTAAATAAAATAAAATATCTAAAAATTTTGTGGAGAGAAGTTATCAAGCGATAATTCTGCTATGGAACAGTTAAAAAAAGGTTCTCAAGAACTGTGGAAGCAATGGGAAATGGCTGAAGATCAAATATATAATGCTGATGAATATGTGCTATTTCAGAGGGCACTTCCAATAACAATATGGCTTCATAGTAGTGAGAGATCGGGTCCTCCTGCAAAAATACGAAAATATGATGTTACTTTCATGCTCTGAGCAAACGCATTTCAGCAATTGAGATCCCCTTAAGTGTTGGACGCAATTAAAAGCATAAAACATACGGAGGTGACAGAACGGGAAAACTATACACATGTGTGCTATTTGCGACTCACTCTATACGCACAATTATCGAAAAAGAAATGAAAAAGTTATTTGCATTCTCTTTGTTATTATTTTTCGCGTACATTTGAAAAGTATGTAATATTTTGTATTAAATATGATAAAAGACCAACACATAACCGCAGTATAAATTTATCAATGACTTCTCAGTTCAGTAAAAATTAAAAAAATCTCAATTTTCTTGAATATAGTATAAGCATTTTTCGTGTATAAATTTTGTATTATTTTTTTTGTTTACATCCCTTTATTTGTAGTATTTTGTACTTTATTTCTGATTTGGACTTTTTGCAAATGTCATTTTTTACCTGTGTGTTAGTAGTTTGAGTATAAAGGAAAACAAAATTATTACTGATCCTAACTTTCGGGTTTTGTTTTGTGTATTTAAACAAAAATATGTTCGTAAGGGGTCCGCCATCTAACGTTTTTTTCAACTAGTGCTTATTTCGTGAATGGTAACACCTAGCTTATGTCTGATTTGACAGATAATTAGTTTTATCCTTCCGCTAAACGAATATGGTTGTGTTTTCGCTTCGCTAAGTGGGCCTGCGATCGACTTACAGAAGATGCCGATTTTGCCAAAAAAATCATATTTTCAGATGAAGCTCATTTTGATCTTGGCGGGTATGTAAACAAGCAAAATTGTCGCATTTGGGGCACAGAAAACCCGCACGCATACATTGAAAAGCCGACGCACCCAAAACGAGTCACTGTTTAGTGCGGATTTTGGTCCAGAGGCATAATTTGGCCATTTTTCTTCGAAAATGAGCAAGGAGTGGCCGTTACAGTCAATGGCGATCGTTATCGGGCTATGTTGAACGAATTTTTGTTCACAAAAATTTAAGAGGAGGATATTGGCAACATTTGGTTTCCACAGGACGGCGCTACGTGCCACACAGCCGAAGCTACACTCGATGTTTTGCGCCCTGTTTTTGAAGATCGCATTATCAGCCGCAGAGCTGATGTCGTTTGGCCACCTCGGAGCTGCGATTTGACACCGTTGGACTATTATTTGTGGGGTGCCGTCAAAGATAAGTGTTACGCCGACAAGCCAGAGACAATTGACGCTTTAAAGGACAATATTCGTGAAGTCATTTTTGAAATACAGCTGCACCCAATCGATGTGCTTAAAAATTGGATTGATCGTGTAGGCCACTGCATGGCCAGCCGAGGCAGCCATTTGAATGAAATTATTTTTCATTATTAACCGGAAGGATTGTACTTTCAAATAAAAAAAGAAATTTGAGAAAATATTCAGTAGTTTTTTTATAGCATTTTCAAAAAAAAAAAAGTTATCTGGCGGACTCTTTATTTCAAACAATAACGGCATAGTTGGGCAAAATACATGGTTTGCGGTATTTAAAATACAAAATACTTACATTTATTGCACGTATTTCAAATACAAAATACTTCCACGTCATGTATGTATTCAAAATACACCTCTTTATTCAAATAAAAAAATACATTAGATAAAACTAATCAATTGTTTCCTTTCATAGATATTAGATTTTTGAATGTAGCATCAGACAAACTGTTTCTTGTTGGAGAATAAATAAAACCTGCTGAAGGAATTAATCTTTCTACAGGTCCTGATGAGCACAAACTTGTATTAAATTCTATGAATACTCTTTTTATATTTGCATAGCTGTCAAGAGTAATAATGTCTTTGCTCTTGTCACTGAAGAAACTGACAAATTCCAACTCCAAAATTTATGTCCTAGATTCACCATCATCCCTATCTACGAAAACAACAAAATCATCGTCGTTTGTAAACTACATATGTATGTATGTTTTTAAAATACAAAATACTGCCATTTTCTGTATGTATGTATTTAAAATACAAACTACTTCTATTGATTGTATGTATGTAAAATACAAAATACTTGCAGGACATGTGTTTAAAATACAAAATACGTAATTGCATTTTAAATACATAAATACGTATTACAAATGCATGTACATATGTATGTACATATTGCAAATACTGCCCAGCCCTGAATAGCAGAGTTCAGTGTTTGATGAAAATGGTCTTGCAAAAGTGCAAGCGAAAAGTATTGTGTTTTCTTATGATATACAACAACAAAATAAGCGAATCTTCTGTTGGATTTCTTATAAAAAAAAACTACAATATTCTGCATTTGCCCTTTTGCAAGATCATTTGCATCAAACACTGAACGCAGCTAATATATTTTTTAATAACTTTTAGTTTTGGTTTTTAGATGTTTTAGAGTTTTAAATTTTTGTAACTGTAGTCCGGATGATACAGTAACCCCGGCAAAAGCTTAAACAGTATACATTTGTTCAGATTAACGAGGTTATACTGTAATTGCAAAAGCACATACACAAAATAAATATAAGCACCCGTACATAATACAAATCTACATAATAAATACGTGCAAGTGTATACATAAATATTTGTAATTGGACCAGGGGGATGGATGATCTTTTACATCGTGTTATTGAGTTAGTGACAGTTTTTTATTTATTTATTATTTTTTTATTGCCAAAGAAAGATAAATTTAAATCCTATGGGCACATTCTGCTTTTCAGTGTGTATGCAGTGTAGTGTGTCTTTATCAGGTTTTTTTCGTGAAGTTAAACAAAAAAAATCAATTGTCTAGTTTTTGGGGGTGCTTTAAAGACAAAAGATGAAAAGGAAAGAAACAAAATATGGTATCTACATACAAATGCATGTATCTAAGTATGTATATTAAACGAGTTACTAATTCTAACCTACCGACCGACCGTGTGGTACATTAAATTTGAAATCACTTTTAAGGAAAAATCTAAATTAAATATGTACGTACAATATTTGTGTAGGTATTTAAAAAACCATTGATTTAAATTAAACCACACCCGTTTGTTGCCTGAAAAACGGCACAAACACAATAATTTTGTCAGTACTTACACTCCTTTATGTTCGCAATAAACATTCACATAAAAAAATCGTATCCCAGATTAGTTTTATTTACGGTTAAATTAACGGTACTTTCAACGACTTCTCTCTCTAATACACATAGAAACACTCACACACGCACATTAAATTATATATTTTTATTAATGTTTCATAATTTACTTTTATTTGTTTTTCTTTGCTGTTAAGCGAAACCAATTTATGTTTGTTATTTTTTAGCTTTTAACAATTATTAATTCTTTTATAAATATATTTTTATTTATTTAACATCAACAGAGAAGTTTATTTTATGCGAAATACAAAACATTTGCCATCCACGACTTTGCAACGAATGGAGTGACACAAAATCTTTGCAAAACAGCAGAAAAAAACTAAGAGAATAAAACCTGTACTCGATGTGCACTCACTGATGATACAAATGCATACATACATACATACATACAAATGTTTGCATATTTTTATGTTCAAACTTGTATCCAATAAGATGCGAGTGTTGTCAAATGTTGCAAGTGCTAATATTGAGGCAAACTCGCAACAATAGTTGTTTAGGTTTCAACGCAACACAAATCGGAAGGACTTAGACCGGTATTCCACGCGCAAATTTTACTTTGACAAATTTTGGATTCTTTTGTTGTATCAATATGAAAACCAAACACGCAACCACATGCAAAAGGGTCATAGCGAGCGCTTACACGAAGTGTGCAGCGGCACAGAAAATATGCTGGATGTCGGTGAACCTGTTTAACAAGACCCTAGACCGCTCTTAGAATTCAATATGATTCTACAGCATTGAAGCGCAAAATTTAAACTGGCTTTGTGATGTTGCTTATTAGTGTGAGTGCAGAAACCGATATTTCCCAGCAAACACAAAGTCAAGCGTTTGAAATGTGATTCCGCATTGTATTACCTTAGGAAATACTTTAATCCTTAAAATTAAAAAACGCTTCTTATCATAAAAATTACAAGAAAAAGAAAATCTTTCTCCGAACCACACTTTTTTTCAGAAATTAAAATGCTGTTTGCTTGAAGTAGCAATTAATGAAGAGGAGTCTGAAAACCACAAACTTTTGTTTACTGTTTTCAAAAAGGGTTACTTTTTCTTTCATATTAATTTTATTTGGTATATTACAATGAAAGGTACTAAAATGCCTTTTTAAAACATCTTCCCTCTAATTTTTAAATGTTTTATAATATACATATTAGACATTGCATATTGTCAAAAGCTTTTGCAATCATACAATATCTTTCGAATTGCTTTATTCTATTATTTTTTGAAAATATGAAATGACGGCTGGATAAGTAGTCTTTGAAAATGTATCATTGACGACAAAATGAAGAGCATAAGAATCTGACGAATGTGTGTACATTAAATAAATGCTCTAATTATAATATTTTAATTTCTTTCTTAAGTCTATAAATTTACAATTCTTACAGACTAGATACAAAAAAAAAATTTTATTTACAAATATATACAGAGTAAGCAAAATATATTACAAGTTTTCAATTATTTAAAAAGTACAATATATTACGTTTTATAACATTATTATTTACGGAGAAATCAATTAAAAAATATTTGATAACATAAAAGGGGTTATATGTTACCAAATGAATTGTTCATAATAAAATATTTTTCGCATATCATCAATTTAAAATGAAACGCGAGTGTTTGCTGGATAACTATAAATAAAAAAATATATAAAAAAATGTCGCTTTCTCATCGACGACTAAATGAAGAGCATAAGAATGTGTGTGAAGAATGCACGTGAGATAATTTCCGCAATTGTGGTATGGGCTGCGCTTCAATGTTCTACAGGCTTCCACAGTTGAAGCTGGCCTCGGCTTGATTCTTTCTGAACGCAGTTTTTCGGCGGCCTTCGTAGTCATGATTCCGTGACCGGTTATTGATGAGGAAGATCCCCGCTAGAGAAGGTTGGTTAAATATGTAACGGCTGCTTGGTTAGAGAATACTAGTGGCTAGTTCGGACTTGGACCAACCACATATCTGCTATTGCTATCCAACAGAAGCTGCATCAGTAGTTGCTGATGGGCGAAAGGCTGCTCTAACCAGGTAAACTTATTAGGGCAAGACACCATTCGCCAGCCAATTGAGCCTCCACTGTTTAACCCGGTTAAAAAAAAGGTCGAGAGGCGTCTTGAGAACTATACATATTTCATGTACATATTTAATAACATTAAAGGAGTTCAGTGTTTGCTGAAAATGGTCTTGCAATATCGTGATTTTTTAGCCAAAATAGCGATAACACAGCTGATATACCTGACTAAATGTCAATTGTGTAAAATTAAATTTGTATTGATAATATACTCGTAACATGGCTGATGCCAAACACTACAGCTTTGTTTGTATGATGTTTGACATTTGTTAGAGGTTCAGCTGTGCTAACAGTGCCATCCGATTATGTACAAGTTTTGACAGTTCCCTAGGTATTTTTACAACAAATTTTGTATTGTTGTAGAATCGTTACTACCTTGTAGATCTGCCTTGCGTTCTGCTTGAAAATGCTTTTACGCTTATAAAACGCAAAAGAAAAAACTTTGCTTAGCATTACTTACTAAACTGGAAACCCGGCGAGAGAATACTTGCAACGCAACATAAGAGAGCTTGGAATAAAATTGCAACCAGTGATGGGTTGATTAAAAGATATAAATTATGTTTCTTTTAATTATTGGATTATAAAATATATGTCCACATGTGTTCTTTATGTACTTAAATGAGAATTAAAAAATTTTTTATAATACAAAAAAATATTAAAGTTCTTCCCTTTAATTCCATCACTGGTTGAAAATAAACTAAAAATAAGAGTTTTTTTAGGATTTTATGTTTGCCATGATGCACACAGAAGTCAGCTACAGATCCATATTTTTTCAGATTTGAGATACGATACAACATATCATTGATGTCTGTGGGTGATAATCGATAATAACGAGTTTATGTACGTGCCTGCAACAAATTTGGCTTAAACACATAACAACATACATGCGCATGCATACAAACGTACATACATACATTGCAAACATGCGTACATGCACAGAAACTTACAAACATGTATGCAATTTGCTTGTACACATATTAGCAAATTCTTATTATCTTTCAGTAAATGCACTTGTATTTTCCGTTTGGTAAATTAATATTTCTGTGTTGAAAAGGACAATAAACAAAATCAATATTGATAGCATTGGGAAACCCCAAAAATTCGTCATTTAAATGCCAAAAAAATATATTCTTTAGCATTAAATTTTGGAATATTAAGTCTGTAGAGAGTAGAGATGGGATCGTGAGTAACGTTTCACTTACTCTCATGTACACTCACGATAAAAAAAAATTACTCATGCACGCTAATGCAGGACCTTATATTTTTGGATCCAGTTCATTCACGCTCAAGTGAGTGGAAAACAAGTTAGTCACATTCAAGGAAACTCACGCTAACCAAGGTCGTCTACCTTTCATCTTTTCAGCTGTAGTGCAAGTGCCTCATAATATTGATGAGTCAGTGAGTTAAAACTTTCAAACTGCACCTATGAAGCCACCTGAAAGGAGTTTCCTTATGCTTCATGTTTAATTATTTTATGACTAAATGAAGAAAGCTTCGTGTAATAGAGACACGGTGTCCATGGGCCCGAACATAAACCTAACTTGCGTTCATTAAATGACATCACCCGGCTAAATTAAGGCGTCAAAGGGTATACATATGTATTTGTTTTTAGCATTGCAACTCATCACCTGGTAACCGCTAAACTTTCTCTTGCTCCTAAAATAATACAGTATCGCCCTTGGTTTCTTACTAATAATAATCCTTTTTTTTATTATACTAAAATTAATTAAAAGTAGAAAAAATAACAGAATGCACTAACTCTAATTATTTATCCCAGTATCCATAGAATTGGTTGAAGTCACGTGCTGTGTTTTCAAGTTTTTTTTAAGGGCTTAAAATTATTATTATTTTTTTTATTGTTTTGTTTGGGAATACACTCTTGCTTGCAGACGTTTCAGACCAGACGTCTCCAGTAATCAGAATTTATTATTACAAACAAACAGCTGCCAATAATCTGGCGTGTCTTGTTTGTCATTTAAACTTTGTGGCGGTGGTGCATGCAACATCATTATTTTAATCACTAGTTAAAATCGATTATTTATTTTGTGCAATTTTTGAGGGATGTTTTCCTTTTTGTGTTGTTTTACCATAAAAATACTGAAAATAACAAATGATGTGTAATAAAAAGTA
Organism: Gymnocheta viridis; assembly: GCA_956483585.1. NCBI lineage: Eukaryota > Metazoa > Arthropoda > Insecta > Diptera > Tachinidae > Gymnocheta > Gymnocheta viridis. The sequence continues at coordinate 120,823,313 of OY101442.1, forward strand.
CATAACACAGTGGGACCGAATCAAAAATTTTTGCAAAAAAAAATCAGCAATTTCTAAATGGCTGCTTTGTTTGAACAGGCTTACAATTTTTAATTACCTCAGATAGTCTTCAATGCATATTCGATGTATTGCAATGCATCAATTCATGCTTCACATTGATGATGTAAAAAAAAACTATTGCTTATTAACAGGGAACCCGGAAATATGCTCTCACAAGAGGGTTTTATGCACATTAAATGTGCAGTAAAGAGTGAAATTATGCTTAAAAATTCTAAAAAAAGAATATGGCATAATGGAAAGATTACATAATTTTTATTCAACAAATTCAATACCATTTGGATTTAAAATAATATAAAAATATAAACAAGAAACAAAACGACTGAATTAAATAAAAAAAACTCTATTTGAATTTGTATGGGGATCTTGACATCAGAATCAAAAATTTTGGATAAAATAAGACAAGCTTCTTATTGGCAATTGTTATGGCTATAAACAATAATATATTGACTGGGATTTTCAAATAAAAAGCTTTATATGTTACAAGTAAATAAACTTTTATACACTTTTATAGTGTTCTTTCAAGGCCTACTGATGAAATAGGGAAATTCTTAATAGAAAACACTCCCTTAACATCATGTTTTAAAAGTGCTTTGATTTTACGCAAATGTAGACTGGAAATGAAATGTACATTGATGGCAACACTTTTCAACCGATCGATTCTTTCATTCCGTTTGGTAAAACTATGTAATATGCTCTAAAAGGGTGGAATATGCTCTATGAATTCGAAAAAAATAACAAACAATATGCTCTTAAAACTGACATATACGAAAAATGCAGAAAAGAGTCAAATATGCAAAAATATGCACTAACAAATTGATGCCGGAGTTCAGCAAAATTTCTAAATTGTAAAAATATTTTATCTCCGACTCTGTAGGATGCTCCATAATAAACATACAATTGCATATTTGTGGATTCCGTGCTTATTAAGGTAGCTATTTTGATTATTAAGGATCATATTTATAATTGTAGTCGAGAATTGGGTCGCCACAATGGAACAAAAGCGCTCAACAACGACGGCTTGCAACGGGGCAGAGAAGTTTGTGTAGGCAAAAGAGTCCTGTGAAGACGACCTGGAGTCGAGGGAAGATAGAATATAAAAGAGGGAATATTTGGTCCGAAGACCGGTAATACGACACCTGATGGATCTTTTGTGCCATAGATCTGTAAGTAGAATTATATCAATATCTGTATGATACACATTGGAGAAGTTCGACTAATATCATCCGAACACAGAAACTCAGAATGAAAAACACGCCTTCTACTTTTACATAAAACGATACACTCGCAAAGAATGTGTGCCGATATCTCATCATCCTCTAAGCATAAACCACACAAGGCTGAACGAACTTAGTTACTTTTCCAACCCCCAAGGAGAAGAATAGTAAGTCTACATGTTAATATCTGCAGTTCCAGAGCTAGAATCGGTTGCCATTAGTTAGAAACCGATTAGGTGCTTTATATTGTGACAGGCCCTTTTTATTCTAGGTGAAAATCGTAACAAGGAATATGGGTACGAGAACATGTGTACTGGCGACATATGTTGAATTTTGAAAATGAATTTTTAACAACAGTTATGATCTGAATGCAGCAAAACTTAATGAATATTACAAAAAATTTGTGAAAAATATCATATCAATCGATGTAAGGACATGCCTGGTCATCACATATCATCAGAATACTGCAAAAAGTTGCCAGCTGCTCAAAATATAATTTTTATCGATGCAAGGATATGCCTCCGTACACTAGTAGGTAGCGTACTAGACTATTAATCTGGGGGTCGCAGGTTCGATTCCTGCCTTGACCCTGGGTGTTTCTGCAGACAAGCCAACATGGCTTCGCGGTTTGTGTTTGTTCTTTAAAAAAACATCCTTAATTTAAAAAAAATTGTATCTGCAATGATGATCAGAATGCAGCGGAAATTCGTTAAGGTTTCTAAGATTAAGATTTTGACCTTTTTTTCTTCCAATGATGAGTGTTTTTTTTTCTCAAAAATGTATTTTGTTCCACTGTGTATACAAATCTGAAGAAATAATTTTCGCTCGTTTGCATTTGAATTCTCTTGCAAATAGTGGTCATAATATAACATTTCGGTCCCGTAGAGGAACAATGAGGAACCCTGAAGAAAGCTCTTTTGTGAGATGTTTGATATTCACAATAACAAACTATTGACAGTTGCACAGACAAGGCGGCTATCACACAAAAGAGTTTTCTTCAGGACCTGCCATCGTACCATCGTACAGTATCAAATCCTTACATTATGACCATTATTTGCAAGACATTTGAAATGCTGACGGACTTGAATTATTCATTCAGATTCGCTAAGCCGCTTTAAATCATGCAATAGTATGCACAGTGGGAACAGATTGAAATTTTGGGAGAAAAAAATACAGCCAATTTATTGTTCGAGATATTCTCTTAATTTAATTTCAAAAAGTAATCGTTTGTTGTGAGTTGAGCTAATCTATATGCCTACATTTCATTGGTGCTTATCACAAATCATTAGAAGACCTGAGAGGGTTGACACTAAAATAAGGTTTAAGGCCTACTGATGATTTGGACTAAGCACCAATGAACTGTTAGCATATCACAGTACAAAACATGATTTTGGGAGTCAATTCTGAGAATTGCACGGAAAAGTAACCCCCAGACAAAGAATTTCAGCATCATTCGTTTTGTCAAGTCGGCTGCGTTAAGCTAAGTTTAAACGATATGTTGAATCAGCATATTTATGCTGAAAAATTTGTTACAAGTGCTTGCATATCGTGTAAACGCAAAATTTTTTCAGCATACGTATGTTTAACAGCATTTGCTAACACTTTGTTGACAATACCAACAAACGTACGTTGGTAATTTCACCATATCGTTTAAACAGCATATTATTAGTGCTTATAAAATTTCCTGCGTATGCTGACAGATATGTTATTTGTATGCATATGCACCTCGTGTCAAAGCACATTCATTGGGAAAATTGAAATGTTTAATATCATTTAAAAGTCGATGAAACAATAAAAAATAGAAAAAGTCGCCCACATTGCAAAAAACTCGAAATTCTGCAAAAAGTTGTAAATTTTTTTAAAAATCCAGAGAAATTTGTAGCCATGTACCCGTGTAGCCTTGCTGTTGTGAATGTGTTTATATCTTAGTTTATCTCAATTTTGTACTTGGTAAGTTTTGAAATTGCTGGTGATATTTCCTCCGGCGGCATCATTTAATTTAATTTTTTATTTATATTAATAAATTTTATTGCAAAAATTATACGCATAAGTACATAAGTTGAATAATAATTAAAAAGTGCTGCTAAACTCACTAATTTCACAAGCAAATGTTTATACGACCGACTTAGCATATGTACCACCAAATAAAATTCAACATATCGTATAAACACAAAAATTGTATGCTAACTCTTATGTTGACGTTTCATTTGCTGACATATGCTGACATCAAAAAAAATTGCTGCTTTCGACATATCATGTAGACGCCAAACATATTGAATATGCTGATAGAGGCATTTGTTATCATTTTCAAGCATATGAGTGTTAGCATACATATGCTAATTCAACATATCGTCTAAACTTAGCTTTATATTAATTTAATGGCCATAAGAAGATTTTTTTCAAGGTGGATTTTTACCACTTTTTCTATATTTTAACACGGTTATATCTCGGTATACCGTACTTGTTGTTTTCCATATTGCCTCGATATCTTCTTTCAAAGATTTTCAACAAACAAAAGTTTTTGGAATATTCAATGTTCTTCTGGTTTTAAAATGGTTATTAAATTATTAATACAGCCAACTTTACAAAACGAATGATGCAGAAGTTCTTATTTTTGGAGCTACTTTCACGTGCAATTCTCACAATTGAGTCCCAAATCAATGAGCTTAAAAATGTTGTACTTTGCATAGACTGACTACCTCCACCCACAACAAATGAAAACTTTTGTTAAAACTTATATTTTTTCTTATTTCCCTTTCAATTTCAACAGCTGCAAAAAACTCATCAACTTCTGCTTAATGACTTACTTCTTAGCCAAAAACTTTAGGTCTGTTGTGTGCAAGCCCACAAAGTATTACCCCAAATAACTGCATGTAACACCTTGTACAACAGTTAAAGCGAAGTGAACCAAAAGGGCCCAAAAATGAATTAAATCACCTATTGATTTTCTCTAATAGCCACCACAAACGCTTTCATTACGAAGCCAACAGTAGTAAAAAGTCGTCGTCGTAGAATTAGTACAAAAATTGCAACAAAACAACAAAGAAAGTGGAAAACAATGCAACAACATTACAGGAGAGATAAAAATAGGCAGGTATGTTATGTACATACATACATACTTACATATGTACATATGTATGTAAGCCGCTGTTGTACAGTTGTAAAACTCACATGTAACGATAAAAATTAAACAAATAAAAACAAAAAATGAAATGAAATGTGACATATGTATGCGAACGCGTGAAAATTTATGATAAATATTATTTACTATCTCTCACCCACCACCTCTCAAGACGCACACACAAACTCACGCTGGAACAATTAAACGCACTGAAGAAAAAATAACCTCAACTTAATCGATAATTACACCGACAAAAAGTAAATAAACAAATAGTAAAAGCAACAACAGACAGACAGACAGGAACATAAAGCACAAACGCAGCACAGTGACATACTGAAATAATAAATAAACAAAAACTAAAGGGCAATAAAAAATTCTGTAAACATCCGCTCGCCAAGTCAATACATTTTGGCTGTTAACAAAAAACTTTGGTCTACGCGTCTGTCAGTGTTGCCAGAGTGGCTCTTTTCCTTATAAATCCTTTTAAAGATTTTAAGTTAAATTTATTCTTGTCCTTTACATCAAAGAAGGGGGTCGATCGCTAAATAAGTAATAAGCTAAATAAGATATTAAATTGTAACTTCTAACTCCGCGATCACATTTAAATCAAATACGCACAATAAATAAAACAAGAACAGGCGACAGCCGACGCAATCAGGCATATTTTATTTGTAACACAGTGCAACAAGAAAAACCAGCCTCTACAACTCCAATGGGAAATGAAAGTAGACCATTAAGTAAACAGAACTGCCAAAGGGTTTTGACACGAAATTTCTTGCACAGTGTAATTAATAAAACATTAAACACTTGTGTAGATACGAAATAGGCAATTATTAATATCAAAATTGTCTACAATACTGGAAAGTTCGTTTGTTTTGTAGAATTGCTAGATCTTATAATGGTCTGTCGAACGCTTTAAAGAAATTTGACCTTTCCTATGGTACCTTTAAAGCGAGGCTTCGTCAAGAGTTGTTGAATAATGAAATGTAGCAATTTGTATTATCTAGAGTTCAGTTTATGTTTTAGCCGATTTATACTCGATCGTGTTTGGCTTTATTTGTTTTTGGCTTACTACATATACATACATAATTGCAGCGTATTATATCCTTCTCAATTAATACATTAGTGTATCCTGTGGTCGACTCAATCGAATGCATTCTAGAAATTAATATTAAACATTTACATAAATACATACCAATAATATATAAAAACAAAAAACATTCTAAATATTTGTATAAACAACTTAAAACTCTGTCTCGTTTCAATGGAAAAGCAAAGTAGACAAACACACATGCACACTTTGCTTATTTTTCCAAGTTGGAGCTCATACATGCATGTGTAATAAGTATGCATGTGTTAGTAGCAACTTTAAGTGCCTATAGCTTCTTAAATATCGAACGGATTTAAATTATATTAAAAACCCGCTTAAAAGCATATAAATCTTTCCAAACTGTCAACATTTTTCCCGAGAAGTATGTTTCACATCTCTTCAAGTATTCTTCCTGGCGTTGGAAAAACTCCTTCGCTTGTAGCTGAACTAGATGGTACACACAGTATTTGTTTAGACAATTTTTGTAGAATTGGAAGATCTTTAGCTTTTTTCCAAAAACTTAAAATTTCTAGATCTTGTTCGTCTGTGTGAATGCGAATGAAAAAACGAAAAAGAGTTCAAGATGTTTTTCTTCCAAATGTTCGCCAGTCGAAACTCGGATTTATACTCCTACCTTGCCTCGTTCATTCTCATCAGTACATTAATACATACCGGCACAACGTTTTATGTCTTCATGGCAAAATTCGAAACCACGTACCTATTAAAAATATGGAAAAAATGTCAAAATCGAAAAAATCACGCAAAAAATCTACTCATGCACGCTCACTCACGTTAAGTTTTTTATACTCACTCTCATGCACGTGAGTGAAACAAAAAACTGCTCATGATCATGCATGATTCACGCCAATCACGTGAGTCGGCACAGCTAATTATAATGCTCTTACTTGTCTTGTGGTTTTCAATACCTTGTGTAATTTGGTGGCCTCTTCTTTCAAATCTTTAACGTCAGTATAATTTTATATCATATTATCCTTATATATTGTTAATTTATTTAATTTATCGTTATTTTCATATATTTATATTGATGTTTATATCTTCATATATTTTAATTTTGAATGTGTTGTGCTTTAGACCTTTTATAATTTATGAGTTAAGGAATTGCTCGACTTGAGGTCTGTCTCTATTGTTTAATCAATAACATAAAAATAAAAAGTCCTCTTTAAGTTTTTATATCATTAATTTATTTTTTCAATATTTCGACCAACTTCAGGGAAATAATATTTTATTTTAATATGTTGTAGTGTTGTCAGTTGTTCATACTTGTAAACTTGTAGGTGCCCTCGTATTAGCAGCAACTTTAATTGCTTATATCTCCCAAAATACTGAAGCGATCTTAACCAAATATATATTCTGCACATCTGTAAGCCAATATCTTTAAAATGGATTGAGTTTACTCAAAATCGGCTGGCTGGCTGGCTGTATAATGTGAGCATAAGCTGCATTACACAAAATGTTATTTTATATAGATAAATATGCAGAAGCAGAAATGGCGGCGGCAGTAGACCAAACTATTCAAAGTCAAAGAAAGTATACTTGGAGAGTTCAAAATCTATTTTTTGTATGAAAATACTGGTTTTAAATCTTAAAGGATGTACTTTATTGAATACTATATTCATAGCATGCGGCATTATCTTTACAATATAAATTTTAATGGTAATTTCAATTTCTTTTTTGAATTTTCTATGGATTTAGAAAAGAGTTTATAATAAATAATAAAATGTTCACCGGCAACACCTCCATATAAAGTATCTTTGCCGGTATTTATGCATGCGTGTCTGATTGTCTGTCTCCTTCTGAATAAAAGTGTTTGTAATTATGGTCAATAACATGCAACCAAGATAATACATTAACTTAAAAAAATAAAATTTGGTAACAATTATGTTGATTAACGATGTGCGACCAACGACGATAAAAATAAACCAAAATTTAAATGTCTAAATGAAAAAGAAATAATATGTAATAATAATAAAAGAAATTAATGTTGACAACTGCCGAAATACTCGATGGATGCCATTATTTCGGTATCATTTAATGTTCAGTGGTAGAAATTTTTTTTGTTAAGAGAAACAATTTTATGAAATTGAAAGATTTTTATTATTTTCAATTAAATACTGGCAAACAAAAGGGTTCTGAAATATGTTTATGTAATTCAATTAATAAAATAAATCAAAAAGAGTAAAAGTGCCGACTCGCCTGCCTGCATTCGCTACGGTTGCTGAGCGACATGATGCTGGTGTTAATGCAACATACACAACTTTATTAAGCTTTTAGGTCGTGTTGAAAGATCAAAAGATCTCATTGATTACTGATTGCCACTTGTAACAATAAATTAACCGATTTGTAGTTAGATTTTCTACATTAAAAGAATATTTCTTATTCTTAAGTCCATTCGTTCGTTTAGTTTTTTTAACAAACGATATTTTATGAACTTTATTTTTAATAAAAAGAAAATAATGATCGTTTTCCATGATTCTATAAAAAATAGAAATTTAATTGTAAGGGTTTTTAACACAATTTATAAGAAATCAAACAAAAATCTAATAATTTTATGACTGCAGTAACATTATTATTATTTGGGAACAAAGAAAAAACAAATCAGTTTTAACACAAGAAAATGAATCAATTTATTTCTCTAGTCTAAGCCCCCGTTCGATGATTACATTTGAATTTGGGAAAATAAAATATTAGGGTGGTATATGTTAGTAAGTGGGTTCCTTCTCATTAGATTTATTCCATAAAGATCTTAAACACTCGTCCAACAATACGCAACCTATTGTATGAGTTGTATGTTGTTTCTAAGTCCGAGTTTAGACGGGCGAACATTTGAAATATTTGGCAACATTCCATTATTATTATTATTTGCTTTTTCACATTTTTGTCTTATTTGTGCAGTGTGTTAATTTCTAGTGTTTTGTTAATTTAAATAAAATAAAAAAAAATTAAAATGAAATAAAGTTTTTGAAAAATTAATTAAAAAAAATTACAAGTATGGAAAATTAAGAAGAAATCTGCCTATTTGAATATAATTGGTACTGTATTGGTGAAGCCATGAAACCAAACATTTCTTTTTCCAAAGTATTTTTTATTTCATTAAAGGCCCGAGCTTTTTTTCTAAGGTGCTTGGATCACACACTGTGCAGATAACACAGTGCGACAAAAAAATACCTGGGATGTGATATTATTTTTTTTTGCAGGTGCTGTCGAGTAGATCAAGAATCTGTATTTGAATTTTCTGGGACAACCCCAAAATCTGGAGATACGGGTAAAAAACCGGTTTTTCATACCTCTATGCACTTATAGGTCTGTAACTTAATTGAATATTAACCGATTTTAAATTTTAAAATATATTTAAAATATAAAGAAAAGACTGAGGCCTTTAAAATGATGTATATGATGTTTATGTTACTTTCAAAACCATGTTAGTAATTTAACCGCAAAGGCATTTTCCGTTCAATTTTTTTCGCTATTTTTCATACTCGGACATGTTTTTTTGTAGTATTTTGTAAGAGAAGCCTATTTTTTATACATATAGTATGAAAGTATATTTTGTAAGGGAAAAAATGCTACTTTTGTTTTTAAAATCCGTTAAAAACTAATTGATTTGTTAAACTTTTTATAATATTGGTATTTTTTTAATAAAAAAAACGATGCAATAATCATAATCCATAAATATCATTGGTACATCAGTGTTCGCCAAACTCTTTATATTCCTTGAAATTAAAATATTAAACAGTGACGAAATTTATATGAACGATTGAACATATTGTTTTATGTGTTCACCACTCCAATATTGTTCGCTTTATTCTGAATAAATCTAAATAAAAATTATGTAAATTGAAAAAATGTGTTTTAAAGTACAATTGAGTTCCAAAAGGTACAATTTTTCAAGTTATTTGGTACAATTTTTAATTTCCGGATGCCATCCCTGCTACATACGATATGGAGGGCTCAGAGCTGAAGTGAACCAATTCACAAAACGACAATTTGAAGATATTTTGACTTTCAGTAAATGTTCTGCCATAAATAAAATATACGTAAAATGAGAGCCATCGACTTGGATTTTTTGCCGTTACCTTAGGAACGAAACTTTATTGTACTTAGTCCGTCACAGAACTAAACAGAGTTAAATTTTGCGGAGAATTTCGCACAAGTTTTGAAAGTATTCTTATTTTATAACTTGGTTACACTTCAGCTCTGAGCCCTCCATATAAAATCAAAAATTTTTTTTCTTATCAAACGGTATTGTCGAAAAATTTTACTGGCAACAACGAGTGCCACCCTAATTACTTACACACACATCCACAACTAAAATGCATAATTCACTGTAAATTATGTATACAGATTATTTTATTAAATGTCATAAAAAAAGCTTCTTATCGCACACACTTACACACATCAATAAACTTTTTGACTTTTTTTATTTCCATATTGTGTTCGTATCAATTCAACTAAATTCAATTCATGATGATAATCCTGATGGTTACACAATGAATAAACGAGTGCGTACTCACTTGTATGTATTTAAATTCCAAATGTATTTATGTGCAGCATTTCCAGATCGTAATTGTATTGAATCTCTTTCTCCTTCACCTCCTCCTCTTCCTCATCATCATCATCATGCTCCTTCTTGACAATAATAAGAAAATAAAGAATTGCATACAAATTCAAATTCTTTTTGATTTGTTCGTTCGAGTTTTATTTACTTATGTAATAATTAGTTATTGTTGTCTGAGAACGTTTTCACTTCAAAATGTGGGAATAAAATATGTAATATGAATACAATAAATGCAATAAACGCATAATTAACGTATTCTGCTGGTTCCTTCTGCGGCAATTAATAAAATGAATACAACAGCGTCTAATACTCGTATGGAAATCAATATAAAAAATTTTAAGATTGACCTGTATTTGAAGAAGAAAGAAAAATAAAATGTGTTAATTTGAATCAAATGTTTTAATATGATTCAGGGTCTTATTTAGTAAAACTGAAATGTTTCTAAACTTTAGAAATTTGTATGGAAAAGAACTCAAATTGCCCAAAAAAAAAGTTTGGGAATTTTTCATACAAATTTGAAATGTTTAGAATCGTTGAGGAAATTACTATTTGATTTCAGTTGAAGCACAACGCTATTTTTAACTTCCCGCTATAGGAAGTTACTGATTTAAGCCCGATTTTCATGAGATTTCCCCGTTTTGAAGTTTTGGGGGGTCGATTCTGACTGATTTCGAGAAGATATCTGAATGGATGGATGTATGTTTTTTTTCATCAAAAGACACTGGCAGTGATGGTGTTTGCCAGGACTGCGAGACTTTAACACGCTAAAACACACCTTTGCACTGACCCAAACGTTGCCCGTGGAACTACCGCAAGGCTTTACGTCACGGGGTGGAATAGGTCCTAGACCCGATCTAAACCATATCGATTCTTCTACGAATCTCTTCTAACCTACGAAGTTCCATTAGAACCAATTTTACAAAATTACATACACACGTCCAGTTATTCAAAGATTCCAACATGATTGGAACTATGTTGTCCGGTCTAATGCTACGCACTAAAACTTCTTCTAAATACGCCCTCCCACTAACAAATCGTGGACATATGAAGAACACATGTTCGGCATCTTCCGCGACATTACCATCACAGCTCGGACAAAACGGAACACTGTCATTTCCGAAACGATACAAGTACGACCTAAAACAAGCATTTCCACTCAAAAATTGTGTAATGTAGAAGTTCAAGTCACCATGTCTCCTTGCTAACCATGTCTTGATGTCAGGTATCAGTAAGTCCATCTTCCCTTATCAGCTGCTTTCCATCGTTCTTGCCACTTCCGTAGGCACAAATCAGTCACAAAAGCGGCCTCGTCCGAAACAGTTCGGAATGCGCTATATACTCGCGAAGCAGCCAGCCTTATACACGGGGTATATCAGACGCACATCTGTAGAATGTCTCAGTGCGCCTGACTATATAGTGGATGCATATAGGATAATACTCCTTACTACACTAGTGACCAATTTTCTCTGCAGATATTTAGGACCTCTTACCGGGACAAGTGTAAGCATGTCTTTGATGCTTTGGAGCCAATATACTGCAAATGCTCATGAACAGACAGACGACTGTCAATTATGACTCCAAGGTATTTCAGACACTCCTTGGACTCTATGCTACACGTGCCAATATTAGGCTATTTGTTTCCCTAGCCTTACGACTGACCTGTCAATTAAAACTGCTTCTGTTTTATGGTCTGCTAGAGTTAAGCCCATTGATCTCAGCCAAGATCTTACGATCTGAATACTGGCATTTGCAATCGTTTCCACCTCTACTAGCTCTTTTGATACACATACTAAGGCTATATCGTCTGCAAATCGAACTATATTTACCCTTTCAGGTAGATTTAACCACAAAACTCCATCGTACATGACGTTCCACAGCAGTGGGTCTAGTACTGATCCTTGAGGCACCCCGACAATGATCTTGCGTCTCCTAATACGCTTATCAGTATCATGAACTAACTCTCTATTCCGGAAATAGTCCGAATGTATGTACTGTTTGTGTATGTATGTGAGTATGTATGTAAACATCTCATAGCTTAAGAATGGCTTAACAGATCGTAATCAAATTCAGCACATTCTAAAGGCATTGAGCACATTTAGATGTCGTGAGACATTGATCCGATTTAATTCCGTTGATTTTTGATTTTATTGCACATAAACTTTAAACTATTATCAGCTCTTATCATAAAAAACACAACGTCGACTGTTGCGAATTTAATAAAAATCGGTTGGTCCGTTCAAGAGTTATCGCTTTAAAAAAAATTACGAAAAAAAAACTTTTTCTTTTAGTAACTTATAAATGATTCGTGCACTGTTCTTTGTGGACTTAAAAAAACACACCATTCGCTTCAAATTTAATCAGAATCGGTGGGTACATCGGTTGGAGAGATATTGTCCTCAAAATTTTTGAAGAAAATTATTTAATTTTTGCAACGCCAAAAGTTTTCGTTAAATCAATTTCCGATATTTTTATTGAAAAATTTATAAACTTTCAACCGCTTTCAGGCTAGTGGGAAGTTTTGGGGATGGCCTGCAAGATCAACTGAATCCCATATTTTTCTTTTCAAATGATTTTTCGGTTATTATTATCAAAATTTTGTAACTCTTAAAACATACATACATACAGCTGTGTTCAAAATAATAGCAGTGAGGATACCTTGCATCAATTTTTATTTGTTAGTTTAGTTTTATTAGTTTTATTTGTCTTACTGTTCGTTATGTGTATCACACAGTTTTTGTTTGCCACATGCGAATTATTTCTCCTCCTTCGCTGTATCGTGCTCACGGGCAGGGGTGCCAGTAATATTTTCAGAAAAATCGTCAAAATCGTAAGAATTTATAACAAAAAGTCATCAAAGAATCGTCACTTAAAAATCTTCTGTTTAATACAACAATCTTTCGTTTAAACATTAACAATTCAACAAATTTATTATAAACAACAAAAACTTTAAACATTTTATACAATTCAAAGCAAGATTTGAAGAGATTTTGTATCGAAACTTTCCAAAATAAACTTAAATTTTTTTATATATTATATTTTATATTTTAATTTAAAAATAATAAAATATCAAAATTATCTTATGTTTTTCGAAAGCCGTCGTCCGATTTGCTTGCAAATGTTATCAATAAAAAAATACCAGAATTTTTATATTTTTGAAATAACGTTTGCTGGGAAATAAAAAACACATACACTCAAACACGCATACAAACATGTAACTTGTCGCAAACGTTTGTGTTACACAAAACACAAAACAACCCTTCTTCATCAAATTGTTTGCAATCATCATTCGTACATGTACATGTTACATGCGAGTATGTTTTTGGGCTTTATTTTATTAGAAATTCTTTTAGAAGACCATTAGAAATAAACTGTACCTTCTAATACCGACAGTTGGGTTGGTATCATCAAACAATCTTGTTAGCGGTAGATCCAAATAGACGCAATTAAAATGAAAACAAAACTAAATCGAAATAAGTATGTAAGTAGTAATTTTCTTATACAATATGTTGTTGCAGCTGTTTGTGGCACGTACTCATTCTTTTAAACTGTAATTAATGCTGGCATCAAGAAAGAATCTTCGTATTCAAACCACTTTTAATGACACGCATTCGAGTGGAAAATGAGGAGAGTGCTCTGCTCCTAAGCCTTTCGTTTATAGTATTATTCTAGTATCCTCAGGAGGAGGTGCATGTTCCTCTCAAATAGCCCTGTCCAAGAAGGTGAAATTTAATCTTCTGTTGATTATGTTCCTTGACATACTCAGTACTTCCCTACTTGCCAACTTCATTCAGTCCAAATAACAGTTATAACTGATGGTATGCTGAACGTCCCAGCTAGCATTTCATGAAATTAATAATCATATTCGAGTCTTTATTGACTCCTCAGCTCGATTAAAATAATCATTTATGCGCTCATTTTCTGATCATAAATGATACTTTCGTCGGTAGAAAATGGTACCCTACGTACGACTCCTCTTGAAGAGTCTTTATTACCCGCTTTTCAAATCAGTTTTGACTCATTTTTTAGTCATTTTTAATCCGTATTTGTGATAATTTTTTAGTATTTTTTAACCCTTTTTTTAATCTTATATTCTATCGTTCGGGTGTCTTTTTTGAGTCTCATTTTAGTCTTATGTTTAGTCGTTTGGGAGTCTTTTTTGAATCATTTTTTAATCTTATATTCTATCGTTCGGGTGTCTTTTTTGAGTCTCATTTTAGTCTTATGTTTAGTCGTTTGGGGTTTGGGTAACATCTATAAAATCGGAGTGTAGTTAACACTGGCAAAATAATCAAAACGAGGAGGAGAGACTTTCATTAATTAGGTTTACGTTTTGTTTTTTTTGCCGATTTTGAACAGCTATCCGCGTCGTAACGCATTGTGAAAAATGTTCAGAATAAGTTATTAATTCCGTAAAGAAATTTTCAACCGCCCTTGGATGCGATACGTAATATATAAACAGCCCCTAATACGCAGCACTACCGTAAAATTGTGATTGATTAATTAACAGCTTTTTTCACAAAGTTATGACATTTTCAGACATGACTGACTTCCCTGTTACGAAAATTGAAAGTAATGTTGCTTACGTCCGTCAATTTGGCGTTTTAGTTAACAGTCTTAATTCCAACTTCTCTTTTATGTCAGTAGAATAAAACCAAGTTAAGTTTGTGCACTGTGGTACATATTCACTCGTACTTTAGAAAAATATATATGTATTCTCAGACACTAATCAATAATAATTATGTTGCAGATTGCTTTTTCTGTTTCTGTAATGTAATATTGTCCTTCAGGGGGTTAGTTGTTTTAAAATATTCCTAGTTGCCGTTTAGTGGTTGTTGCGAATAAGGGTTGCGTTGATGACTTTGTTGATGACTGAGTTGTTTTCCCATCGTTTTCGAAATGCATTTGCATTCAAATTTAGGAATATTTTTTGTTGTTTTATTTGTATTTTATATATTGCATGAATGCAATATATGTATCTTGTAGAGGGTGATTTTACAAAATCATTCACTTTCACTGGGATTTTTCGTACAACTTGAATATTTTTGTGTCACCCTTAATTGTATATTTATTTTATTTATTTATTTAGCATTTTTTTCTTTGTTACTAAACATATAGAAAGTAGCTACGCAAGCATTTTAAAAATGCATTAATAAAAATGCCCAGTAGCCGGGTAAGGGCTATTCTTTTAACTTCTCAGAATACGTTCGTTATGGGCGAACGTGACCACGCATGATTCACGCTTTCCTCAATCTTTTCGAGCGTGCATGAGCATGATCATAAAAAGGCGGTTGGAGTGAATGTACAATACAATTCGAGTTTAAGCCAGAGATGGGCACCGCTCACGTTATTGGCGTGATTAGATTTTTGTTTCAGTCACGCGAGCGTGCATAAACGTGAGTATAAAAAAATTGAGCGTGCATGAGTCGATTTTTAGCGCAATTTTTTCGTGATTTTTTTGCTTTAATATAATTTTTTTCTTTTTTTAAATTTATTAATCGAGATTGCCTCGGTATCTTTTTTCAAAGACTTTTAAAAACTCAACAAACACAAGTTTTTGAAAATAATTTTTTTCATTTAAATTCTATTATTTTTTTTAATTATTTTTAAGTTTTTTTTCGTAAGTATATCGCGATTATCACTAACTTTTTTCCACTCACGAGAGCGAGCATTAAAGTGAAGGTAGTGGTGCATGAGCATGCATGAGTAAAATTGGTTTATCATTTTACTTCTAGCTTAAAACATACACATATGTATGTATGTATTTGTTTGAATTTACCGAGCCCTGTAATTCTTTTTTTGCTGCTTAACCGACCAGGAGAGCCTTTGTTGGTAATCGAAACCACAAACTCTAGGGCATTACCAATCAGCTTACCGAGGTAGCCATTTTATTATTAGAAAAATATATTTTAAGACCTTTTAGGTTTCCGTGCCAACAGGAGGACTCTCAGCATTTCTGCTGCACATGCACAGTGGGGTCTTGATCGCAAAAATAATTGTTACAAATATATATCTTCTAAACTACTGCTCCGATTATAAAATTAAGTAGGCAAAAATCATAGAAGAGCTTTCAGAAAATTAAATTATTGATCACCTTGTTGAAATACATGATGAACTACAGGGTGTCAAAGTTGATTACTACATGTTTTAAAAATCGTAATTTAAGGCTCGAAATTTTTATAAATATTAACCGATTTCGTTGCATTAAAATGAACTGTCATCGTACAAGCTGGGGAAAGACATTTTCCGTAATGCTGCGCACGTCATCGACACCAATTGCCCGCCCACTTTTATGGAATGGATTGAAAATTTCACATATTCAAGCCATCTATCAATAGAAATATTCTACGAGAGATAATTATTTTCTTGACAAGAATTTTCTTCTACGATTTGAACGAAGTTTACTTACTCTGCTAAAGCATTTCAATTTTCTTGGCTTTTTATAATTCGGTTCTTATTTTCATCAGCCATCCGCCAATGCGAACATTTAAATTCTACTGTTCAGTCCTTTTATTATCGACTGTTTTGTGAATAAATATTTTATTTGAAAGCCAGCAATAAAAAGATTAATTTAAGAAATTAACAATAGTTAATTGCCAACTCATCAATTAGTATTTTTACACTTCGCAAAATCATTTTGTGTTACAATGGTTTTAATTTGTACAGGGATAATAAGAAGGCTAATGTTTTTATAAAGAAACAATTGGTGCTAATTAAACATATTACGTTGTAGCCTTGAACGATTTTTAATCAATTACTTTTTTATTACAGTCTAACTGATTTTCGTTCTCTAAAAATAAATCTAATTCGGCACAGTAAAATAATAATTGCAACAAATCCACTTCGAAACAGAGGGACGGACTGACCTACGGATATTTAATCAAGAATAAAAAATGTAAACAACTCGACAAATCCTTCCAAATACAGCAAATGTTTTTAAAATTGGTTCAATAATGGCGGATATCTGAGGAAGCAAACTGTAATGTCAAAAAACGAAGCAAAACGACTTGATAACCTTCTGCTTTATCTTCATACCGGGTAATTAATTACAATTTCTTCAAATCAAATAGAAATTTTAAATCGCATTAAAATTTACTAATTCTACATATTTCTCAATTTACAAAAAATATATATTTTTTTGCCACTAAATTACAACAGAAACTATAAAACATATATGTATGTATATATTCAAACCACAATGTGTCAAACAGAAGTTTGTGCTAAATCAAATAACACAAAATAGAAAAATATATGTAGTATGTATACACATATCGTTTCCTTAATTGAGAAAGGGCGTATTTAACATTCACACAATTTCCAATTATTTTGGCTTTTTCTTTTCAAAAAAATGTGGAACATTTTTTGCCTTTTAATGGCTTCTTTCCCTGTACTTTCAAAAAGTCCAAAATAATACCGATTCATAAAAAGGGAAAAGACCCACCAGCTATAGGCCGATAAGCATCTTTAGTTTACTGGACAAGATCTTTCAAAAAATTATTCATAAAAGATTAGTAGATTTTGCTGATCGAAATAATATTATTAACCACCAACAGTTTGGATTCCGCAAGGAACACTCTACCGTACACCAAATAAAGCGAGTTGTGAATTATATCGAAGTCAACAAAAGGAATCGCAAGAGTACTGGCGTTGTTTTTCTCTGGCACAATGGAATGCTATATAAACTCAATTCGTTAGCTGTCCCATTGTATTTGCAAAAATTATACAACGTTTTTTAAAGAACCGCACATTTGTTGTGTTTGTTGACGGAGAATTCTCAACAGAAAGAACAATCCCAACGGGATTGCCACAAGGATCAGTATTGTCAACTACACTCTACTCCTTATATATGTCTCGATGTTGAGGTGCACAGAAATCAGGAAGCAGAATTTTATGCTGATGACAGTGATTTTATATGCAGTGGAAAACTTTCAAATGCAATAATCAAGAGAATGCAAGAGAGCCTTCCTACCACAAGCCAAAAATATTTTAATAAGTGGAAAATAAAAGTAAATGATAATAAAACGCAGGACATAATATTTCCATTTAATAAGTCACCAAAACGTGATCTCCATCAAAGATGATATTAAACATTTAGGTATCATTTTAGATAAAAAAAACTTAAATTCAAACAACAAGTAAACTACATTTGTGATAAATATATAAAGTGTGCACGTGCTCTTTACCCCATACTTAATAGAAGGTCTAAGCTCAACCTTGAAAATACGATATTGTTGTATAAAATGTGTATTCGACCGATAATGTCTGATACGGCTGTCCAGCCTGGTTTTATAGAACTGCTAAGAGACATTCAAAAAGGCTCAGGTTATTCAAAATAAAAATATAAAAATAATTCATAATCTACCCCCTAGATTCGCCACGGACGTACTTCACAATAGATTTAAATACAAAAAGATAAACGCTTTCGCCAATGATTTGACGCTGTCATTTAATGAAAAATGCAGATTTGTCTAATTTTGAAACAACAAGAAATTTACTAAACGGTCGGTGAGAATCTTTTGTTAAAAAGAATCTTACTATAGATTGTTTTACCAAATTTCATTATAATATCTTCAAAGTTAGTAAGAGGTTTTTGTGGCAAATTTTCCTCAAGACGGTATTATTAATAGTTTCCTTATTCAATTATTAGTTTTAATTGTTGTAGTACGCTTAAGTAAAATCTCATAACATTGTACCTTATTTAGCTTATAAGATTCGTGAATAAAATACATATTTTAATAATAATAATAATAATAAAATGATTGCATCATCAATTATGAGGCTAAATTTTTGTCGTAAGAAAACTTTGCAAAGCAATTTTTTTTTAAATTAAATGTTAAATTTTTTTAGAAAAGAAAACGGCATTAGACAAAAAACTTATTAACAGAATTATACAAAATCTTTTATATAGTTTTAGATGTATAAGAAATGCACAAACAACACTAAACTGCAATATTTATAGTTAAAAAATTCTGTACATATTTTTAAGTTTGAAAACGCCTTTTCTATATTGAGGTAACGATATATAATTTTTTTTCGATCAAATGCATACATACATACATACATAAATATATTTTCTACTCCCCCACCAATTCATTCATAGTTACGGAAACTAGAAACTCCAACAGTATCATAAACCATATTTTATTTGTTTGTATGTATTTCATTTTGAAAACGCTGAAATCAATGTTTTCAAATGTCACTTAATAGCTCGCTCCGCTTTGAAATCATATTGGTTCGTGCCAAAAAAAAAAAACTGAATTTTATATTGTTTGACATTTGTGTTATTTAATCCTCTTATTTGTATTGCGATTAATACTCATTCAACGTTCTTACAATGATGACAATGATTTGTCTTTAATGGAGCAGATGTTTCATTTTCTTTCATGTGTAAACTGTATTCTATAAAAGGTTTGTTTTTAATATTCACAAGGATGTTACTCGTAACATTATCCTTTTTATTAATAAAATATTAAAACAAACTGTTAGGCTTGGTAGCTTAAACTATACATAATTCATTAAACTCTCCGCAAATTATTGATATTAAAATCTTGTTATTTATCGCTTACAATTATTCGATTTTCAGATAACAGTAGAATACATGCATACATATTTTCAAAGTAAATATGCATGTATGTACATATGTGCATGTAATTTTTTAAGTATATAATGAGAGGACATACATACATATCTAAATACTGTCAAACATCCATTACATATGAACGTGCATGTATTAATTAATTAAACAAAATCGCATTAATCATTTCTATTTTATATTTTTATTCGAAATCAGTGTTGCCATGTATTTTTTTCAAAAAACTGTAAAAAAAAACTGTTTTTTTAAGAAAAAACTGTTTTTTAAAAAAAGAATAAAAAACAGTAGAAAAAACTTTACTACGTGCATTTTGAATTCAATTGTATTTTATTTAAACATAAAACAACATAAAAAAAATTAAAAACATAACATAAAGCATTTAATGTACACAGAATAAAAAAATTTTAGTTATACTCCAGCCAGCGCTTTCAGCTCGCAATTACAAACTTTGCAAAAAGCCATATTGCTTTCACTTTTTTTAATCCATGACTTTAATGAAGGGTGTTCTTCCCACGATTTAAGGTAGTTTCCAAATTTTCGTTTTTTTGATGGCTAAAATATAAAATAATAAACTTCTTGGAATACTTTTTTCGTATAAATAATTACCCGAGGGGGAGAATCCAAAGCGTTAGCACTCGAATCATTAATATTTCCGTCTCTACAAACTTAAAAAAAAAATGATTTTATTTATTGAAAAAAAAAAACAATTCAAAAGCGATAAACTTACAATTTTTTGTTAAATGTTTATCCATTTTTAAAACACAACACAAGAGAAACGTCAACGAAAACAGGCAGAAACAAAACAACATTTCAGGGTTTCAACACAAACAAATGCTAAAAAGTGAGTTAAAACTTAATACACAGTTGCATTCAATGGGTAGTATTTCAATGCCAAAAAGAGATTTAAAACTAACTACACAGCTGCATTCAATGCGTTGTATTATTTTTTGCTGAAACATTTTATATATTCCAGTAAAAATAGAAAATTGAGCAGGTAACTGTTGGAAACTGGAAAAACTGGAAAAAAAAGGTGGAAATCGAACAAAACCTGTTTTTATTCATGAAAAACTGAAAAACTGTTACGCATCCTAAAAAACTGGAAAAAACAGTTAAAACTGGCAATATGGTAACGCTGTTCGAAATGAAAATTCATAATGTGCATATTCTTGCCATTTATATTATAAAATATAAGTACTTACTTGTAAATATGTACAATATCATGAAAACTTACATTATTTATTTTCGTATCGATTGAAATACAGAACAACGTTCACTAATTGTTTATTTTTTTTTAAGTAACGTGTCTTTTTACTTATTGGTGAGTAAATAATCACTGGCGTTAATAAATAACTACTGGCGTTTAATTAATACTACATATTTGTTCAGTTTAATTTTTATTATAAGCAATTTTCGAATTAAAAATTGAATCTTAATTAACGCTTCCAGGTAGGTTTTTTTTAATTTTTAAACTATTTTGCATTTGCGCATAATTATTTGACTTGCTTAGTAAAATTATTTTAAAAAATGTCTTGATAAATACTCTTACATCAACGTAGAAGTTTGTAGAATTAAAATTAAATTGATTATTTTCACTAAATTCAACATAATTTTCGATGATTTTTTAACATGCCAACTTTAGAGTAAAAAACAAAATAAAACTAAAAATTTTAAAGCTTTGAATATCACTTTAGAAGGGAGTGTATGTGAATAATTAAGAATGCTTATAGTTCCTCAGCTATAAATGGCTGTTAAACAAACAAGCTAATACACTAACGAATGTTGGCAGCTAAACATCCCAGTTGGCCACGTCTTCAATACATCTTAAACGACGGCTAACTACTGACAATAGTTCAATACGATCTTCGACGAAAATCTTATACAAATGAACGCGACAATGTGGCTCAGCTTGTCGTCGATCACTGACTTCATAAGGGATAATAGCGTCTATATTGTTGTCACGAACTTCTTGTTTAAAGCTAAAAAAATTAAGGTGCTTTGTTTATGCGACAAATTTTGATTTTCAGAACAAGTTCAAAATTTTGACTGATAGTTTTCGGCAACACGATTCACTCATTTAAAAAAGAGTTCCGGAATATCTATGCTATCAAATTGTGTAGAAAATATTATAAAAGACATGTCGTCGGTCACAGGTTAACAACTCTTAACTCGCAAAAATATCGAATCGTGTTTTTGATGCCAAAAGACTGTGTTTGTCCTTCTGCATGCTAGTACATTTCATTAATATTTAAAACAAATTTCCTTACCTACTTCTCCTACTAATTTTGTTTTTTTTATTTACTAATAACGTTTTTTTTCTCCTGAAAAGTACAAAAGAACATGTTAAGAGTTGTCAACCTGTGACCGACGAAGTGCTTCTGTAGCTGAGGAACTAAATAAATCGAAATTATTTCCACGGACATTTATAGGGAAGAAGTTAAGAAATAAAAGAATTGCTTGAAACTCTGTAATGTGGAAACTCAATTTTACTTCCGGACAAAAATTAAAATTGAATCAATTCAAGATACCGTTCTCAGTTTTGGGGATTTTTCGTGATTGGTGATAACAATTTCGGGAAAATCCGCAGGAGATTTTTTGGGGTAAATGTACTCTTTCGCTGGGGATTTTTGGGGATAATATATTATTATAAATCTTTTTAGACGGCTTTTAAACAGTCAAAGTTTCCTTTGCAAAGTTCTTATTTAGCTGGGAGAAAGACAGAGACGAATATTTTCTTTTTCTGTCTTTCTCCCAGCTGAATTAAACTTTGACTATGTAAAGGCCGTCGTATTTAGTTTTTCCTTTTTTGTATTCAAACTCATGTATTGACAAATCATATTTTTCTCCTTGATGATGGTAACATTGAAAAAGTCTCAGTATATGAAAATTTATGTGTGGTAAGTCTAAAACTATGTGTTATTAATTGTTGTGAATGTCAACTCATAAGAAGAACAAAAACAATATTGATTGTGATACAAGTATAAACGAAATATTTTACAAAATTTTCAAGCATAAGAAAACACAATGCTGAATGAAGTCTTTTGTAACAAAAGAATTTGAAATATTACGGTTGCATCAAACAAAGTGTAGTGCAATTATTAAATATGTGTGCTTCTGTTTCGTTAATATTGCTGACTCAAAATTTTCATTCGAGTCCACAGTTGTCTAGAAACAAATGGCTGAGTATATGCGTAAAGTATTTCAACAAAGAAAAGTGCAACATCAATACCGAGTTTCTGGACTTACTTTTAGAAGAGGTAACTGCAGAAAAACTTTATAAAGAATTAATCAACAATTTAAAAAAGGTAGGGGAAAAAAATAATAGCTATTGGTACAGATGGAGACAATAAATTCTGCGGACAAATAAAAAGTTTGTAAACATATGTATTTCATATCTGATAATCCTGACATGTACTTGTAAAGTTCACTTCTTGCACTTCTGCTGTTCTTCTAAGGAATGTCCAGTTGACGTGGAATATTTAGCAAGGGGAATTTTTTGTTACAGTTCATGTCTGAGAATTTACAAATTTTTACTGCAGAAATTTTTTGTAGCAAAATTTAGTAAAACAGAAAAACATACGATTCAAAAAGTAAACAAACAAAAGTAAGAAATCAAAAAGTATACAATTTGTGAAAAGTGTTTAAAAAAGAAAAACTGAGACAAAATAATGAACATTAAATTAAATAAATTATTTTTAAACTATTCGTTCGTTAGACATGTATGTATGTATGTACATATGTGCCTTTTAAAAGGAAAGGAATGTTGTAGAAACCATTTACAGCCATTTTCGTTGTTATTTCGTTATTTCTTTGGAGTTGTGAAAACGCTAAGTATATGGTTACTTAGTACCGCACTTGCTTTTAAGGTAGTCAATAGCAAAAACAAATAATCGCATACTTTTGAATAAATTTAACCAGACACAAATTAGGAAAATCAAATAAAATGAAAATAAACACATGTAAACGATTATAGAAAATAATTTTTTATATTTTCCTAAAATATTCGTGCTATAATAAATATTGAATCGAGTACCAACAAGAAAAAGAGTTGAGTAGACCTAACTGTAAATATATTTCAACACTATATTGTTTTGCAAACACCTGTTTCCTTAATCTTACTAATTTTTACAATTTTTCCGTTCGCGTACTTTTTTGGGCAACTGCTTTTTTTTGAGATTAAATTTATAAGTTCACTCAGTAATTACTCATTTACAACATTTTACTGCAAAAGTACTCGAATGCAGCTATAATCTTTTTTGGCATTTCTCTAAATATATGAAATCATTTAAAATGCTTTTGTGGCATTTAATGTTGCTTTTGGATTTCGTATATTTTTAATTGTACATATTTGTTAATTCATCCTTGAAACGTTTGTTCGAGGCTTCAGAGTCTAACTCTTGATCGGCATCTGAAGGTAAGTCTCCCTCGTTATCGAAATAGGCGACGATATAACTGAGAAGCGAACTCCTTTGTTTAATTTATGAAAGATTATTTAAGAAAATTCTCGCTTTTGGAGAATTTCCAGTACTGAAATACAGTATTAAAGTATTTAAAACTATTATGTGACGTTCATTTATTAGTGTTTGGTCTGCGATGGATGTCTACTAACTCCATATCAAATATGAGGCAAAATGTCAACAAAACTAAATAACGTTTTTCACATATGCACATACATACATATGTAGTTTCATATCTATTGCACGCCACAAGACCAATTTAATTCGCCCCTGATACTACCACATAAAATTATTTCGCCATAACTAAAAACACCTAGAAATTTTACACTGAAAAAAAGTTACTTGGAAAATCAACAGAAAACGTTCGTCTAAGTTTTAATATACAGTAATTTTTACTCAGGTGCACAATAACTTTACACGAGTTTTTGTGCAGACAGGTCAAAAATACTGTAATCTTAAATATATTTATGTATGTATGTACGTGCAAACAAATTAGATGAATTTTAATGATGACAACTTGCGATTTGTGTGACTTGTTTGCGATTTTTTTCTAATAGCAAATGGCTTTAGTAACTAAAGTTTAGTTGGATGTGTAGGTGAAAAAGTGGCCACCATATTTTTTTTAATGTGTGCAGCTAATTTTGATTTTTTATATGAAAATATTTTAAAACTGGCAAAAATATGAGAAATATGCAGATATACAAAATGCACTTAAGTAAAAACGCAGCTAACATCGTCGATATTGTAGCAAAATCGCCGGCGAAGTGAAATAATTAATAAAAATGACTACACAGCTTAACACATTTAATGCGCCTAATTGACATCAGAGGCGCTGCAACACTCATCTAAAAACTAATACAATGTGCAATCTCAGGGTTGTAAAAATTAAGCCTTCTCACTTTCACAATCTGTTCTCTCTCACTACCCTCTCCCAAAGAAGGGAACCCACCTACTGGTTGGTAGGCATACTAATTGCCTGAGTGTTATTTCGCTTTAAAAAAATGAAAAAACCCCAAAAATTTTGGGTATTTATTTCAAATGTGCAGGTACTAAAAGGGCACTTAAAAAAGGAATTTGTATGAGATTTTAGAGAATAGTGACGCAACATATTAATTTTTTGCAGTTAAGTCAAAAGTGCTCTTAACCAAAAGGCAGCTAAATTAAAACTGCTGTAGTAAAAAGAAATTTTATTTGAATAATATACAAATCGAAAAAAAACTTCGACATTCGAAAAATTAACATTTTGAAAAAACCGACAACAGTATTGTAAAAAAATCAATTTTAAGAACCGGTTGAAAAATCGAATCGATCGCCCTGAGCTGCACCCTTCAATAATCAATTACAATGTGTTTTTAATAAAACAATTACATATGTAAAATATTGCTGAATATCTAAAAAAAAATAATTTTGGGAAAAAAGTGTGATTATAAATGTAAAAAATATGACAACGTCTTAAATTTTGCCTTCAAATAAATGTCGGTCGGTCAAACTTCGTATCCTATCATGTCTCAAGATCAATAAAAATACTAAGTTTCAATTGAGAATTTTGAGTTTGACAAAGCCATCCCAGAATGAAATTTTTTTTTTCGTTGTCGACTAAACAGTCAACATTATCTATCAAACAGACATTTACGCCAAAATCCTTGGACCATGAATCAATAATCTATTTCCTAAAATGTATTTTAGATATGACTACTGAACTGACTAAGTATAATGATAAGAGTCCTTTTAGACAGAGTTAGTTTACTTTGACAAATTTTGTAGAATTCTCTTTTAAAATTTCTTCGGTGTTTTTACATCGAAAATCTTCAAAATGGATTTTATTCAAAAGTGATTTTATTGAAGCCAGATTCATTTATTTTCTTTAAAATACAACAACATAAAGTACAGTAGTTTTGATTTAGCTACCTCTTGGTTAAAAATACTTTTGACTTAACTGCATAAAATTAATCATCTCTGTCAATGTTCTTTAAAATCCCATACAAATTCCTTTTTTCAGAGCCTCTTTGCACATTTAACATAAATGCACAACATTTTTGGCATTTTAAAATTATTTTCATACAAAAAATCAACGTTAGCTGCGTTTTGACCGAACTGCCCAAAAATGTGTACATATTTTCGGTAATTATTCTTCCTAAACCTTGTTTAGGTGCATTTTGTATACCTGCATATTTGCCATATTTTTTTCAGTTTTAAAATATTTTCATATAAAAAATCAAAGTTAGCTGCACACATTAAAAAAATATGGTGGCCACTTTTTCACGTAAACAATCAAATTTAAGCCATTTATAATTTAAAAAATCACAAACTAGTCACACAAAGCGCAAGATTTCATCATCAAAATTCATCTATTTTGTTTGCATGGATGTATGTATACACATTTAAGATGACAGCATTTTTGACTTATCTGCACAAAAAATCGTGCAAAATTGATTGTGCAGCTAAATCAAAATTACTGCAGAGTGAAGTTCGATTATAGCAAGCTCCGCGGCACCGGACAATTTTGTTATTAATAGTCGAAGTTCGTTGAAATTGTGGAATTTGTTATAATTATTAAAAAAGTTAGAAGAATTGAAGCTTCTAATTCTTTAATACAAAAATAAAAGGATACTGTGTATGAAATAATACCAATTTTTGATTAACAATTTTAATTTTTAGATTTTACTGAGACTTTAAAAATTAGATCACAAAGCAGATGAACTAAAATAACATAAATTATGATAAACTTAAAACTATAGAGCCCTACATGCTTAGTTAAGCTTGATTGAGATATGAGATTTTACATCAATAGGCAAACATAAAAATTATATTGCTCAAAAGTATAATAAAAATTTACAAGGACAGATTAATAGTCAAAATGAGATCTTATGGTAAGACTTAAAACTAAAACAACATATTTACAGGAAAAACTAAACTAAAAACAACTTCTATCCCCTATTCGAACCTGGAATAGAATGAGACTAAAACCCCATTTTGATTAAATAATTATGAAATCGTTTCAAACAATTTATGCTTAAGCTTTTTTCTGTGTATTTTTATAAATCATAGTAAAATAATAGTGAATTTCATCAACGCGCTATAAGTTTTTATTTTGAATATTATATTCTTCATTATTTAAAGTGATTTTTAATTTTTTATTACGGTCCTTAGCTCTTAACGATTATTTTTTGCCAAAAGAAATAAATATGTAAATATGTAACTCGTATCTTATTGTAAACGTAACGGGGTAATCTCATGTTTATTTTTCAAACTTTATGGCAGCACTAAATAGGCCGCCACATCGCTATGCACTGCATAGAAATAAATGATCTCTATATTTTCCTCAAAGTATGCAATGCATTTCGACTAAAATAATAAATCGTGTACTAAAACATGTAAACGGTTAGCACAGCTTATAACCCACGACAAATGTCTTGACTCATTTTGGGTTCAAAACCAAAATAATATTTTTAATATGGCTGTAAGAAATTAAATATGGAAATGTACAGTGTTTGAAATAATTTCTTAATAAAATTAAATAAAATCCAAAAACGCCCTGCAGAGAAAAACAATTTAATTTTTGGGATGTTAAAATGCACTTAGTCTTGTCATAGTTGGGCAAAATACATGTTTTGCTGTATTTAAAAAACAAAATACTTGCTGGTCATGCATTTAAAATACAAAATACACCATTTTTATTTCTAACCAAAAAATACATTAGATAAAACTAATCAACAAATCAATTGTTTCCTCTCATAAATATCAGATTTTTTAATGTAGCATCAGACAAACTGTGTCTTGTTGGCGAATAAATAAAACCTGCTGAAGAAAATAATCTTTCTACAGGTCCTGATGAGCACTTGTATTAAATTCTATGAATACTCTTTTTATATTTGGATAGCTGTCAAGAGTGATAATGTCTTTACTCTTGTCACTGAGGAAACTGACAAATTCCAACTCCAAATTTGGGTTTCTAGATTCACCATCATCCCTATCTACGAAAACAATAAAATCATCGTCTTCTTTACTGGTGCTACTACTTCTAATATTTCCAGTTGTCATTTTAAGTTTTTTTGTAATTTTCCTCCAGAGTAGAAATTGCAAGATTTTGGATTCTTACTTACACATCATGTATGTATGTATTTAAAATACAATATACTTGCACGTCATGTATTTAAAATACAAATACAAAATACGTATAAATACGTTTTAAATACGTATTTCAAATACATGTATTTCAAATACTGTCCAGCCCTGAGTCTAGTGCGAAACGTTTGAAAATAAGTTGAGAATTGTTGGGAATGTTGATTCAAATAAGTTTTTCCCGCGAAATGAAAAAATTCCAAAAAATTAAAATATCCAGTCGTCCTTCAATAATGCAGACATTTTTAATACACCATTCTCTAATTGTATAAACAAACCTGTGAATAAGACCCCAGCAAAAACTAGGAAATGACTTCCATAACATATCGCTCCTTTATTGCAACGTAGTCATATCTCAAAAACGTGATTTTTGAGTTAAGATTGCTCTAAATTTTGTGTAAAAATTCATACAAATATCTTGTTTACTCACCTCTTGAAAGAAGAATACTTTTTCTTTTTCCATTGATGTGTAGGTAATTTAAAAACTTTAAACTTGTTTTCTGACGAACGAGTTTTTTGAGATTTGACTACGTTGCAATAAAGGAACGATATATACATACTTACATACCATTTGCATTACAGTAGTTATATAATTACTTACGAGTAAATAAACAAGTAATTTATTATCTGAGTGGCGCGGTAGCATAGCTTGCGCTTATCATACACTAAATAAGCAGTTCAACCCTTGGCAAAGCAACAATAACTTTAAAGCCCCGAGTTCAATACTCCAAGAAGATAATTAATTGTTATTGTGTTTTGTGTATTCAATGACTTCTGAATATTGTCGTTATTTGCAAGCGAAGCTGGTAATCGAATGACATGACCATGTTAAAATGGTCGCGTTCATAAGACGTAGCTGCTCAGCTCAACTGTTGAGCCCAACAGTTACGTCTTAGAAACACGTGAGCCAAGATAGCGTCGACGAAAAAGCGTCGATTATGTGAATTCGAAAACCGGGGAAAAATTGGGGTATATTGGGTATTTTACGCTTAATATCAAAAGATAGAGTCGATTTTGGGAATTAAAACCCAAAAAAGGGGGCAAAAAAATCGAGGCTGATTTATACCAGGAATACCTTACATGTACCATATTAGAGACCTATATATTCTGAAAGAAGACATAAAAGATTTAGGAAACAAATTGTCATACAAACTTTGTTTGATAAAAATATTTTTTATGAATAAGACAGTTAAATTTTATCGGATTTCACACACGTGTTTTTAGAAAACACCAGTTTTTATGTTTGCAAGTTACACAGATACGTACACGTGTATCTATCTATGTATGTGTGCATGTAACATTTCTGTTTATTAAAGTTTTTTTTTCTTTTTAAAACGAGTAATTAATTATTAACAAGTACTTTATTTTTTTACAAAATAAAACATACTCAATTTCTTAAAAAATTGCATCATATTTTATTTTATTAAATTTATTTCAAACGATATTTGTCTAGTTAATTCACTATTTTCTTTCTAGTTAATTGCATTAATAATAGCGAACAGAAAATATCAAAATAATGTATTCCATGAACTTTAAAAATATTGTTTAAAATTTCGATATTTCTATTTTGAAATTTTCATATTCATGACACGTAAGAAGGGCTCATTAATATGATAATATTCTTAAATCGTGCATTACTTAATCTAATAAAATATTGCACAGTGGGCATGTTTAAACAGTAATAATTGTTTTCTTTGTGGATTCTGGTGGAAGGAAAAAAGGATATTTATCCTTTAACACGATCAAAATATGATTGCTTTCAATATGTTTATAAAGCCACCAAAAAACTTAAGTTTGATCTGTAACCATGTAGATCAACAAGGGAGTAAAGCTTTTAGAATATTGTCTGCAATGGTTAAGCTGCAGACCTTTGCAGACAATATTCTAAAAGCTTAACTCCCCTTCTATCGATGTTCCAATTTGCTAACGATCCCAATTAGTTGTTTAGAAGTTGTATGTTTAGTATGATTTATTTTCTAATTCGCCCCACTGTAACATTATTTAATGTCTTATTTAAGAAAAAGTACATCTGTTAAGTACGAGTATTATGAACAAAACAAAATGCAATACAAATCATAAAATAGCACATATCGTTACCTTAATTTAGAAAAGACGTGTCTAACATATTACAAATTGTTATGTTAGGAAACTAAAAGAGCTTCGACTGTCTTACAATTAATTTTAGAAGGTTAAGAAATGTAGTTCTAAAACTATACATACGACTCTTTTGTAGTTCTTCTATTACAGATTGTTCTTTTTCTGGGTAGTTTTTTTATTTATTTTTTGTTAACAATCACGGCGTAAGTCGAGGCTCCATAAGTTTTTTGAGAATTATTCCAAAGAAGGGTGGATTCGTAAATGCAGTAAATTTGTGCAATCTGTCTGCAAACTATTGCACTATTGTACTGATGCCTATTGTTTGCATTAAGAAACTTTATACAAAAAGTGTGCTGTTTGTTGGTCTTTTTTGAACGCCAAATTTTCATTATTGTGTAGTTATTGAATTTACGAACGTACCCGAAGAAGTTCTTATCGGTTACATTTATTTAAATCGGCAAGATCGCCTTTGCTACTGCATATGATCACTTGTTGTTGAAATCAGTTGTTGTTGAAATCATGTTTTGTTTTCAATATTTCTCGTTCTTTACAAATCTTTCGATAAATAACGAAAACAAAACATTGAAAGAATTCATTTTTTATGACAAATCATTTCTGAATTTCATTATTATTTTATTGTTATTCTTATTGTTATTGTTAATTCTCGTATTTTAAGATTTTATGTACATATTTTTGGATTTTCTTAACAAGATAAATAACAAATAATACAAAACAAGATGTGAAGCTAACAAAGTCTTTTTTTTACAAAATTGGGCTTATAATGGAGTGCATTTGATTAACAACAATAAGACAATTAGGCTTAAAGACTCATATGACAGCCCCATTGTTTTGGTTCTTAATTTATTTTTTTATTTTTATTTATTTTTTTTGTATTTTTTATTCTAACGTATTAATTTAGATAGCTGTTGGGCAAGTTCGAAAGTACTTAGATGCTCACTTTAATAATTAAATAATAAATTTAGCTAAAATTATTGCCGTTAAAGAAACACTCGATAAAAATTGATTAGGATTAATATTTATTCCTGAGCTGCGTCGCAAATCTGGTAATCTGGAGAGGGCATGTATTTGGTCAGTGTCCAATTCGGGATGATAATTCCAATCAATTGTACTACTTTTACAAATTTTGGCATAAACTCTTGCTGATACTTTGGCAGTTCGCTTACGTTCGGGATCATTAAAATCGACATGATATAAACCGAATTTTTCTCTGTAATAAATAACATAAGAAAATTAACACAATTGAATATGCAATTAATAAATATAAATCTTTACTTACGTAAAGCCTGCCTTCCATTCATAACTGTCCATCAGACTCCAGGCTATGTAGCCTTCAATATTGGCTCCATCTTCCATGGCATCTAACACCGCACTCAAATACATGTTGATGTAATCAACACGCGGAAGGTCCACCAAACCTCCCCTGTCACTAACACCATTTTCAGTCACAATAATATTCGGATTGTTGTACTCTCGTTTAATCCACATCAATAAATTGTACATTCCCTGGGGGAAAACCTGCAATATTGATTAGAAGAAAAATAACATGTATTGCAAAACCTTCAAGTTATAAAAAAAAGAAAGAAGTAAACAAATGAATAACACTGTGCAATAAAACTTAAAAGTTTTTCTAAACAACAAAGTTCTAACGACTGATTCTGGTAAAGAGGTGGGAAAAAATATATGTACGTATATCGGCGTTTTGAAAGTTCACACCTGAAAGTTAAAGTTCCCCCTTTACGCACATTGTTATAGTGAATCGCCATAAGAAATGCTCTAATCCTTACATTTTAGTTATAAAGAGTGTTCAGCAGTGGGACATTTTTGTAAACATTTTAAACCTCTAGCTCTTTGCTGTATGAGTTTTTCCTACCAGTTCCTGAAAAAAATGTCTTAAAAAAGATTTGTTATGAAATTCTACGATAGATCTTCAAATACACCAAGGCTCTTGGTTCAAGTTGAACTCCAGAAATAAGTTAAAACTTAAAATCTTTGAATAGTTAAGTACGAAATTAATCCTTGAACGCTTTTTAAATTTTGATTTATTTCTGGTGTTTCCGTTGCGATTTGAGCTTTCGTGTTTTGAGAGACTTCTTGTAAAATTCTATGAAAAATATTTTGTTGTTAAACATTTTCACCCGCTAAATCCCTTCTCAAGCGTACTTTTGTCTCTTTCTTAAAATAGAGACAAAAAACAGCCATAAATTGAGGATATAGAGTGTTCAAATGTTACACTAAAATATGTGTCTTAAAATTATGCTAAAAGTCTTCAAAGACATTAAAGCTCAAGATTATGTAATTAATATCTGATCAACCCCAAAGCACGAATTAAAATTATCAAAAAGCGCAAAATCACCCTAAAATGCGAATCGTCCGAATTATAATAATTATTATTAATTTTGAAATGGCAACAAATTACACTTAAAATTTATTTTTAATCCTAATAACTATTATAACGTACACCCTATCCCCTCGAAGGATCGGTTAAGGTTTTTACCGACAGCTCTAAGAAAGGGGACAGAGTCGGCGGGGGTTTCTATGTGGAAAACTTCAACATAAAAGTTCCATTTAGACTTCAGGATGGCTTTAGTGTCCTGCAAGCTGAAATTTCTACTATCACGCGGGCAAGATATCTTAGGTATTATAGGATCTCTGAGGATATCATTATATTTACTGATAGTAAGGCAGCCATCGCCGCCATAAATGGTGTCTACTCTACATCCCTCGCGGTTGTTGAATGCCTGTTATCTCCTGATGCGATAGCGAGACATTCAAGAGTTACAATAATCTGGACTCCAGGACACGCTCACTGTCCTGGTAACTGTATCGCGGATGGTATTGCTAGACAGGTTGTGGCATTGGACAACTCAATGACTGGCATTCCTCTATCAAAATGTAAGTTGTTGATTCAACGCGAATCGTATCGACTTGCTCAACACAGGTGGGAACACGAAGGTACCTGCCCAGTGGCTAGGCCAACGTGGCCCCACTACGACCTGAGCAGGACATGTGATCTACTCAGGTTCAAGAAAGGTCGGATGCGACTATTAGTAGCAGTGATAACTGGGCACTGCAATATAGGGAGACATGGAAGATAAATGGGTCTTAGTTACAACGACTATTGCAGGAGTTGTAACGATGAAGAGGAAGAGGAGACTGTGTTTCATCTTCTATGTCAATGCCCTGCGCTAATAAGCGCAAGGAGTAAGATACCCGGCTGTAATACTTTGTCAGATCTAGATAATCTAGCAGGTATTGGGCTACTTAAACTATCCGCCTTTGTAGTGAGAAACCTGGTGGTTAGAAGAGGCGGCGGGACAGATGTAATTTCTTGTCTCACTCGCTCTAGAGTATCACAACAGGAACGAACTGACGGACCCAAGTGGGCCACCATTTGAATGGTGGCTGCCCCATTAACCTAAACTAACCTAACTAGTATTCGTACTGTGTTCTTACTAGAGAAGGGCACCGCTCATGCGTGCTTTCGAGTGAGCACTCATGATCGTGATTAGTTTTTTATTTCAATCACGTAAACGTGCTTGAAAGTAAATATAAAAAATCTGCCGTGAGTGAATAGATTTTTAGCGCGATTTGTTAGCTTCATTTTAATTTTTTTCGTTTAATTTTTTTCAATTATTTAATAATTTTTCCTGTATTTCGTGAGCGTGATTGTGACTAATTTTTGCGTAAAATTTTTTTTATCGTGAGCGTGAGTGAAAAATCACTTACTTACACACTTTCCTAGTGAATTCCGCAGCCCACAGATGACTCTATTGTATTTTTTGTTTTGCCTTTTTTAATACAGTTGAACCTCTATTATCCGGCTCGCACGGGACCATGCTTAGCACGGATAATCGAAAAACACGGTTAATAGAAATCATATAGAAACCCAAAAAATCCGTATTATTTTTATTAAAACGTGAAATTTTATCGTACAAGTGTCTTAAGTATATCCGTATAAACTACATTTTTATTTGTAATACAAAGATTCATTTATTTGAAATGTTCTTTTAAAGTAGCTTGCCTTTTTGCTTTTAATTGATCTTTAATCAAATGAGTTTGTATGCAACATACATACATGCATTTTATCTGGGTTCTGAAATACCTGGAGAACTATAATAACCATAACGAAAAATGGGAATCACCGAATTTGAATTCTGTGTCAAAATAATTAACTGGAAAAAAAATTTTGTTTCACGGATAATAGAGATAAAGCACGGATAATAGAGGAATAAAAAAATGCACGGACGATAGAGGTAAAAAAGCGGTTAATAGAGGTTGTAAAACAAAGCTGGGAGCATACCAGTTAATAGAGCCCCGGATAACTGAGGTTCAACTGTATTTGTAGGCGGTTGGTCTGTGTTGGGAGAATGTTTCCCTCGGTCTCTAATATCTTATATTATGGTCTGACCTTGTCAAATGCAAAAAATTTTTATGAAAATCTGTTAGTAATCGTGATTGTTCCCCACAAACTACACACGCTTAAAAACGTTGTGCTTTCCTTAAACAAGTTCTTAATTAATTTCTGGGTATTAACAAAATGTTTCTAATTAAAACGGTTTTACATTTCAAGTGACGGTTTTTAACTTCATAAATACAAATGTACATAATACGTACTTGGAAAAAACAAATTGAAAAACAAGTTTCGTGTTCTTATCCACTCGATATCTGTTACCCACCCACCCACACAAATTCCATCATCTGGCCACTTTAAAGTTTGAAAACAAACAAAAAAATAATTGGCAAAAGCATTCGATCGATATTCACATTTGACTTATCACCATTAATATTTTATTCGCTTAATCTTTTATTGGCACTTGTTATTACTACAGTTAAATATTATTTACACTTTAAGAGCTTTTGTTTGTCTCGTTCAATAATTACAATTAAAAAAACAAAAAAAAAAAGTTTAAGAAAATTGAACAGATGGATGCCATTGGCAATATGCAAATAATAAATATACTTTTTGCATTAATTAACAAATGCTTATGTAAATATGAAATTTTAAATAATTTATTTACACATTTGTTTGGTTAATGATTTACTTTTTCAAGTTTAAATCAAACTGGATTTAAAGCAAGGACTTTGAGTAGACTGCATTGCAATTGCTCAGATCTCGACGTTTTGAAATTGTAAGAAGGAACTCGGATTCTTTTTGGTGTGCTGTAATTTCGAAAAAAAAAACAAGTTTGCCTTTTAAGTTTCAATACACTCACACGGTGTTACTAACACACTCATCTATATATAAATAGACAAAGACAATTTTTTAGATACCTTCTTCTCTTTTGTTTTCCAACCGATTTTTTCATTCTTTTACCAAATGGTAAACATTGTTGAGCTTTAGTGACCCGACTATATATTATTTAAATCAGTTGAGTATTAAAGGAATAAAAGGCTCATAAAGTTGACACCACTACAAATGCTAAAAATACACACGTACATTAACTTATGTAAGTATTGGTTCAAGCAAAGCGATGTGAGTGTTTACATACATATGTATATGAGTAATAAGATTTTGTTTTATAAATGTGCCTGTTTGTATGCAAATTTATTTGATTTATTGTGTTTTCCGGGGGGAAGGGAATAAGTAATTAGGTAGTTTTTGCTGTTTAAATGAATGCAACTAAAATAGGTATACGATCTCGATAGCCTGAGGAATTCCATCTTTGAAGTTTTGCATCGATTGTCGGCCATTGGCGTAGAAAGGTCTTACCTTTCACGCAGCTGCCCAAAGAAAAAAATCTAAAGGTGTTGAGTCACAAGATCACGTTGCCCAATTGTGATTGTTCCTCTTCGAGAAATCAAACGGCCAAGAAACTTTTCACACAAAAGTGCGATAAAATCGTTACTTTTGTGGCATGTAGCGCTGTCTTCTTTATAATAAGTGTCGTCCACATCAATAACTTCCGGCCATACTGTGCGTTTATGGAATGCCCGATTGCCACGACGAGAAATGGCCAGACCTGGGTTTTCCTCAACACAATGTGCTACAAATCGTGAGCGACGTGCACATCATCACATCACTAATATGTAACAACAGCTCCAAATTTTCCTCCAATTTTACAGGTGCGTTATGAGGACCTAAAAATGCTTTAGCTATGCGAACTGTAGCTGCCAAATTTTCAAAATTTTGAAAGAAATTTTTTTTTTTGCATAATTACATTTAAAACAAAAACAACATTTTAAAAGATCTTTTTGT
Source organism: Gymnocheta viridis (assembly GCA_956483585.1). Taxonomy (NCBI): domain Eukaryota; kingdom Metazoa; phylum Arthropoda; class Insecta; order Diptera; family Tachinidae; genus Gymnocheta; species Gymnocheta viridis. The sequence continues at coordinate 120,859,853 of OY101442.1, forward strand.
TTCAAATGTAACAATTCGAAAGAACACATTCGTTCGATATCGACGAACAGGCAGTTAATAAATTTTTAATAATGACGTAGTTTTTACTTGTCATCTGTCAAGTAGTCTCAGGCTGAGTCATAACAACTGTTAAAATGGAGGCCTATTTAAAATGAAACGTGTTATCGAAACACGAAACACAGCCCCGTGTTAGATTTTAATGATTTTTAAAGCTTTTTTCTAAAAAAAAATTTTAAATTACTAAAGAGAACAAAATGTATTGAATTTTACCTTTAGCCAGACTGAACCAGATCCCGTCCAGTTGGGGTCTTGAGTCTCGACTACACCCATATCGTGATTGAAGGATGGCACTGGAAATTGCGCCGAGTTATTGTGATCATTTTTGGTCACCAACAGTGAAGTGTATGTGTTGATGCCAAAGAAATCCGAAGTGCCTCTAATACGTTGAATTTCTTCTTTGGTGAATTCGGGTAAACGGGACTTTGTAAAGCCCTGTTCTTTGCTCAGATTACGTATACGTTCAATCATTACAGCTGGGTAATTGCCGTGATGGGAGAATATAGGATGAGCAAACCAACCCAACTAAATCCAATAAGAGAATATATATAAATTTTATTTCACTGTTGACAAGACTCTGGAAAAAAAAACTTACATAAAACTGCAGAGATCTTTCAGAAGCTTCACGGTCCTCGTTTGAGCCAGTCTTAGGTTCGGGCCAGCTTATATCTACTGTTATGCCGATACGACCCTTTTGCGATTTTTGGTATTCATTACGATACATATGCACGACTTCGGCGTGAGCCTTTAGCAAATTATGGCCACATAAATAAGCCGGTATGCCTGGGTAATTATAAGATGGTGCCAAATAATCGACACCATAGCCATGCTCGCACACATGCCAAGGTTCATTAATGGTGGTCCAAATTTTAACACGATCACCAAACATCTCCAGCAATAAACGTGCATAGTCCTTAAATAAAGGTATTATTTCGGCATTGGTCCAACCGCCCAGTTCCTGCAAACGCTGCGGTAGCTCCCAATGGAACATCGTCACCATGGGCGTAATGTTGTAGTGCAAGAGCTCATCTAATAAATTGCTGTAGTACTTTATGCCGGCAGTGCTCACATGATTCATATGTCCAGTTGGCAAAATACGAGGCCATGCAATCGAGAAGCGATACACTTTGACGTTTAACTCTCGCAGCAATTGGACATCACGGCGCCACTGAAAATATGCAGATAAAAGAAAAACTAATGTAAGATATCCGACAGATGTTTATAAATAAAATGACAAGATAATTTTGTGTTGTTTATAACGTCCACTCTAACAGTAGCAGAGTTATAATTATTATTTGCAATTAATACGGACACACCTCCCAGATTCGATAAATTAAATTTGAACTAGAAAAACATGAGCATGTGCTACTTATTAAATGCGAAAGACAATAATGCATTTAAATTTACATACTTACTCGTACTTTGTGTTTAACAAGTTCAATACATTTTTTAAAACTTATAACCAGATAATAAATATTAAAAAAATCTTAACTTGTTAATTGAGGTCACAAATGTTCTATTATTATTTAAGTAGTTTTTAAAAATGTTCGTTCGATAAAATTTAAAATCCCCCTCCTCAAGATTTCAATTGTAAATCAACATTTTCATCAACATTCTACGTAAAATATTGAACTATTAGTTTCCATCCAATGATACTAATAATAAAGTCATCAACAAGTGTCAACGGTATTGAATTAAACACTAATCATTTAATTGACTCTGTTAACGTCATCAATTAATCGCATCAAAATGTCACTATTTTAATACGAATAACTTCGTTGGAAATTTCAAATTTTATCTGTTTAGTTAGTCAATTGTGTGCACTTAGAAGATAATTTTGCATTATAACAGACAGACAGAGACACAAGTTGTTAACATTGAAGACAAATGAAGTCAGTAAATGTCTTTCAAAAGCTAAATATGTGCAGTGCATGATAGAATAATACAGGTAGTAGCGAAGCTTTAAAGGACTTTTTTTTTTTGGTTCGCAGCTGTCAAAATTTGATTATGTTTTACTAACACACACCCACACTACTAAAAAAGTACACTTTCCCATTTGTTTCAAATGCAACTAAGAAAAGGAAAAGAAACAAAATTCTTTATGGAATTGTGCTTTTTGACATTTTCGAACCTAAAAGCAATGTTGTTGTAGCTTCGACACTACCGGTATTCCCCCTTATTCCATTTAGCGTCATCAATTCGAAACGATATCGTTTTGTATCGGTATGCCCATAGTCAATATCAAGTTTTATCGATAACTATCGATGTATTTTTAGTATGCCATTCTCAACGTTAATACCGGCATCAATATAAATTGGCTCTGATTTTGTCGTCAGTCTTAGTGTCGAAACAGTTTGATTCGTTTTGATTTTTTTCAATAATCTTAAGAAATCAATAATTAAAGAAATGGAAAAAGAAAATAAAAATTACAAACACTGGTCAATTCAATATGTTAGTGAAGTAGATGGAACATCCTTCACTTGCCAAAGGTTTTCAAAAAGGCAGTCTTGTGGCTAAAAGGATTGTTGCATGACCAAGACTTTAAGAGAATGTTTGGTGGAATTTAAAACTTAAGGTGGAAAAAAATTAATCACAAATAAGGCAGAGTGCACGTCTACTGGAGGCGGAATTTATAAACAAATAATACTTAGCCCCCTGTAAGAAGCTGAGGCAATCATGCTTCAATTTCAGAAGCAACTAAACCTTGAAGGAGCTGTTCAGGGAGTGCAATTTACTGAATGTGAGAATTCAGAAGTAGAAGCTCTTCTCAGAACGTCGAAAATTGCACCCGTTTAAAAGGAAATGAAAAATCTACGTTGATGTTAAAGGAAATTAACTGGAACAAAAAACATTTTAGTTGTTTAAAATTGTCAAGAAAATTTTTGAATTAAAAATGAAAACAAAACAAACCAACTGTCTAAATTATTAGAGATGTGCTTTAAAAGTCGATAAACAATCGACATCGTTACATTGCTGTTACGATGGTACAGTGCTTTAAATTTCCTAGCGGATGTCGCAGTGTTTGTTTGTTTGTTTTTTTTAATCATAAAGTTGGCTTCTTTAAATATATTGAAGCCCAGAGATGACAACTAGGAGTTGTCATTGAAGGCAAGTGTTTACCACTTTATCTTACAAATAACGATGTCATTATCCTGAAGTCAATAAAAAGTAAATGCCTACTTGGAGTATTTTCAAGTAAAGGGATTTTTGCACAAATCCGTATTCTAAGCCGGATTAAAAAAAGTATTTAAACAACTTAAAACTTATGAGCTCTCTTTTGTTTACAAAGTATGTATAGAAAATGCTTCGTCTCATTTATTTGCAAAATCAAATTGTACAAAACCACATACACACTTTTTTCTATTCTTCAAGTTGAAGTACATGCATGTACAATAAGTGTGCATGGATTAGTAGCAACTTTAAACACTTATAGCTCCCAAAATACTGAACCAATTTTTACGAAATATAGATTGTGCACATTTGTGAATGAACATCTTCAAAATGATATAAGCTTTATCGAAATCAGCTCACAAAAAATGTGTTTACCTATTAATTTTATAAGATAATAGAATATGCTTAATTCTTTATTATACATTCGATGTCCTTGAAAATCGCTACAGAAATGTTGCCATGAATGCGCAATTACCGCTGATTTAAAAAATTAGTAGACTCGTGATATTTACATATGTAAATTATAGTTCCGACTAGTGAATCCAGCGGTAATGATGAAACAGAACTGGGGCTGACGTTTGTTTTCCATATAATTTGACATAAAATTTTGCCAGAGAATGTGGTCGTGAAATAGAATCTATTTTATTTTTACAACGTTTTTTCTTATACTCTCAATTTTAGACACTCATTCTCTCGTGTTTTCATGAAATCAAATAAATTTTTCATACGAAAAATGCAAACAAAAGAAAATCAAACAATAATAAGAGATTGTTTGAAGTTACTGCCGTCGATTTTGTTATGGGCCACCAAGCGGTTGTTCCTGAAGTTGCAGACTTGTTCTGTTTCATCTTGTAGACCGCATTTTAGTAAGTAAATATTAATGGCCTTATTCACAAACGATTAATAAAGTTAATGTGTGCATTAAAACCGGTTTTCCCATATAAAAATCCAACATTAACCCTACAATAACTTTATTAATCGTTTGTGAATAAGGCCATAAGCATTTACATTATATACATATACAATATACATACATATATACGATAAAATACAAAAACATTCTAAACATAAAACTCTGACTTAGTTCTCTTTTGTTTACAAAGTAGATATAGAAAAAACTTTGTCTCATTTGTATGCAAAAGTAAATTGGACAAACACACATGCACACTAAGTTTATTTGATGCTGGTACATGCATGTGAAATAATAAGTGTGCATGGATTAGTAGCAACTTTAAACGCGTATAACTCTCAAAATACTAAACCGCTTTAAATAAAATTAAGATTGTGCACATCTATGTAAAGAGCCCCATTAAAAACATATATATCTTTCCAAAATCGGTTTAGTATTACGGCCGCAAAAGGGATTTAAAAGAAGGTGTTTGCCTATTGATAATATAGAAGATTCTACTGAAATTAGGAATAAATAAAATATGTGCATATGTACTTATATTACTTTAATTATTCAAATTGTACATTTAAATGTGTCGGCTGTGTGCATCTTTATAGTTTATTTAGTGATGAAACGTAGAAAATGAATCAAATTTTATTAACAATAAAAAATTCTCCTGAAAACGTAGGTAAAAAGCTGACGAAACATTGAGAAAAATGATGAAATACTCGTGATTTACCCATAATTCGCCCAAATAATATAAACAAAAACAGTAAACATTTTGACATTGAAATTGAAATGTGAACAAAATGTTCCTATTTTCCTATACACGTGTTTCTGTGATTGCGTTTCTGCTTATTAACTTCTGTGACGTAGATGCGCAGAAAAAGAATGTTTTTAAAACTTGAATGGACCAGCAGCATTAATCACTGCCGGTACTTGTATGAGCGGTCAGTGTGCGTACTTGGCTATGCCTTCGTCACATAAACAAATCCAACAACAATTAACAACAAAATACCACACTAATATACATATCAGAATATTCATGAGTTTGATTGATGACTTGCCCCAAACTGATCTCGGAGAACCCACGTTTTTAGTCATTATTTGCTTCGTAGTTAACGCTCTAACCACTTCAGCCGACCGAACCATTATTATCGATTACTTGTAAACATGTCAAATCTAAAGTCAGTTGCTTTTGTTCATTGAAATTCCTTTATTACTTTAATTATATGAGATAAATAATATAGCTACATTTGTATATATAAATAAATTTTTTTTGTATAATAGAATTTAAAATATGTTGAATTCTCATTCATTCTTTGTTCAGAGAAAAAACATTTCTGCCTTTCCTTCCATTCTTGTTTAAATAATTATTTTTTCTTTCATCCATCAAGATGTCAATAGAAGAATCTAAAACTTTCCATTTTCTATCAATTTTATTCACGTCTTTAATTTTTTAATTTTTATTCGGAGTGAAGTTCAAACGTTTCCGTACGTAGAAAATCACATCTCAATAGCCCGAAAGAAAAATTCATTCAGAGCAAATCCAATCAAACGTCGCACAGTGGTACCAACTAGAAAAAAAGGAGAATAAATCTGTATCTTTGAAACTTGAGATCCAATTACAAAACAATCTATGTAAGAATCATAGAAGAAGGACCTAGGCTTTGAGGATTTTCTAACTTGAAGCACCCTGCTGAAACATACGGTGGGCTACAGGAAAGAAAATATTATTTGAAAATTTAAATTGACTTTGATTTTTTTCCACGACTACATGAGTTGAGTTCAATTAAAAATTTGTTCTGCATATTATTAAAGTTTTTATTAAAAATCATATAATATTTTCTTTTTAATTTTATCTTTGCTACTATTGACAAGTGACGGACTAAGTGAAAACGTGTTTCATTCCTAAGGTAACGATAAAAAACCCAAGTCAATGGCTCTCATTTTATATGTAATTTATGGCAGTTCATTTACTGAAACTCAAAATATTTTCGAATTGTCTTTCTGTGGCTTGGTTCATTTCAGCTCAGAGCCCTCCATTTATGTCTTGCGTTTAAAATATTATTTTAACTATAGTCCGGACGATCCACTAATCCGGACAGTAGCTGAAACTATATTTGTCCGGATTATGGAGGTTGTACTGTATAAGAAAAGACTATTGGCCTTATTCACAAACGATTAATATTGTTATTGTAGGTTTAATGTTGGATTTTTATATGGGAAAACCGGTTTTAATGCACACATTAACTTAATTAATCGTTTGTGAATAAGGCCATATGTATCTAATAACATTATGAATATTTATATGAATTAAGCAATAACAAACATTTTTATGGACTTCCCAAAAATTATGATTTTACAGATACGAGGCTAACGCAGAAAGGGGACGATATTTGTTGTTACGAAAAAAAATTTTTTTGTTTAATTCTTATCGTAGAAGCTTAAGTGCTCGATTAACTTAAATTTAAAATAACTTTTACTAGAATCTAATAGCAAGACAAACGGTTACCCAGCTCTGACTTGTTTGAAATCCATATTAATAAGTTTTTAATTGTTATTAAAATAGTATTTCCTTTCTCATATTTGACATAAATCTGTAAGAGTAAATATAAAAAGTAGACAATTTGTTATTGACTTTGTATTGAATTCCTCAGTACCAAATATTTGTTATTAACAATTAATTAAAAATTATCCCTTGGCTGCATAAGTAAATGGCTGTTATATATAATTACTGCCATTAACTGTAGTTGTTTTTTTTATTTTTTCCAAATGAAATAAAATATATATACTCGTATAGAAACCTAAGCACCTGTTAGTACGTATTGTGAAAATCCGCTTTAATTTCATTTACATATTAAATCTATAAAATCTGTCATAATAATATAATAAATCGGTATCATTAAATTTTTCAAATGAAAAGAAAAAAACAAAAAAACAGACAAATCTTACTCACCTTTGTGTTAATAGAAACTATTTAATTTAAAGTTTGCAAATTTTTCCAAAGTAAACAACAGAAAATTAATTAAAATTCAAGTGTTTTAATTGAAATGATGGGTGATAAATTGTTTTTGTTTGTTCAACTTACATGGTGATAACTATCAGCTGTTATGTCGGCATTTGATTTATCAGCAATCTTTTCTGGATGATTGTGTGTCATAAAATCCCAAATAGATTCACCTTTATCATCGGCATTCCAACCGCCTTCAATTTGATAGGATGACGAGCCGACACCCCATAGAAAATCTTTGGGAAAACGGCGAATAAATTTCGTTGTTGATCTATAAAAATAAAATAATAAATTGAAATATTAAATTGCAATTACCTTGTTAATATAATTTTTAATTAATCTCAATTAAAATATACATTTACTTTTACTTATTTTAATTAGATACGATTACATATTTGAAATCTCAACACTTCCTTTCTTCCGCATTGATTGCGACAAAAATGTCGCAATCAATAATGTCGGCTAAAAAAAAAACTTAAAATAATTAAAGTTTCAATTTGAAATTAATTAACTTAGTGATGTTTTTCAACAACACAACAAATTTACTAATAAAATGTTAGATCAATTTACTAACAAACAGTTCTTTCAATTCTACAACCTGTTTCAATGAATTTAATTTCCTTTTCAAACATTTCTATTTAGCTTCAAGCCGTACATATATTGGTTTCTTTAATCCAAAGTGATTAATTTTTTTGGCTAAAGTTCGTAACATTTTTTATTCAGAAAGAATTGGACATGAGACAACAAAGCAACAAGGGAAAATTTTAACACCAATTAATTTCAACTTACACGGCAGAACAGAAACAACGTTGTTTTTCGGGAGCCGCTACACTCCCATCATCAGTGTTCATGTGTGTTTCCATGTATCCGCCACTGTTTAGGTGGCTCGGTTGAATGTGATTTCAAATTTGTATTTATACAAATAATGTCTAGAAAAAGGATACAAGAGTTATTTGTATTATTATTTTTGTTTTTACAGTAAACACTGTTTTACCACTATCAATATTCAAATTTTACCATCACTAATTAACGTTAAATTAACCCCTTGTTACATGTTTGTTTTATCTCATGTACCATTTTTTCTTTCTAATTTTTGTTTTTACTTAAGACAAACTTTTTTGGTTTGATTAATACTTAAGTGTTATTGCTTTTTGTTTTTTTGTCAACTAGCTGAGTTTTTTGATTTATTTGATCAATTTTAACTAGTTATGTGACAGTAAACATTGCAATTGTACATATATTGTACATATATTTGTTTGTCTATTTTTTATGTTTCAATCTTTTTTTTCAAATCCAGCGACAGCTTTTTCAACTATATTAGAACTTCCGAATTCCTAAATGTTTTGATTTCCGGAAATCGGGAAAAGTTTTGTATCATTCCCGATTATGCACGAATAACCTCAAAAATATCAATGTTATTTAATCTTATGAAACTTTTTATGAAAACAATATTAAATATTAAGTAACTCAGAATTTATATGCTTAAGATTGTTTAGGAGCGAACGCGAACTGTGGTAGATTTTTCTGACCGAACCCGAACCCCAACTCCAAACCGAACTTTTTCTTTACTGAATGGAAACAATATTAATTTTTGTGATTTTTTTAATTTTACCACTTTTCCAGAGGCAAAGTTTACTTTGCAAAGTCTTGAGTTTGTTGGTGAGAAGACGAAATAAGACTTGGATGTCCTCGCAAATTCGCCTTCTTCTTCGTTTGTAGTTTACACATACTTGTAATTGGTTGCATGTGTGTGTTGAGAAGTGAAACAAAGTTTAAAAGAAAATTGAAAAGACTTTGTCAAAGTAAGCCTTGCCTGACCAAAATCAGCCTATTTGCACTATTTGTAAATTAATTATAGTTGTGTCGTTCCGGAACAACCTAGTTCCATTGAACGATTCCCTAATTGGAACGATGCGGACCGATCCAAACGTTCCTTTTTTATCGTTCCGCAATTTCTTGAGGAATCATTAACTTGTTCTGATACTCGTAAATGTCAAAATCAGTATGAAAAGCAAATCCTTGACTCGTCAAGACTGTTCGTTACAATTATTTCGTTCACATATTCTGTACAGTTAGAACACGGTTGACTTTTTGTATAGAGATCAGTGTCGAAGACTTAATGGACAATATTATATTTACAATTTACTTTATAACAGTTATTATTTTTTAAAAATATTTTACAAACGCACTTATAGAACTTTTTTTAGCATAGCCAGAAAATATAAACAAACAATAACAAATTTCATTCGTTCCTACACTGTTCAAAGTAAAACAAGGAACGATGAACGAAAGGAATGACCTAGTTCCTTTCATCTTTTGGATCGTTTGGATCGATTCTAAAAAAGGAACGATTTTGTCCAACTCTAAAATTAATATTTTACAAGGTTTCATTTTTTCGTCTCATTGATGATGTACAACAAGGCAGATCAATAAGGTAGTAGCACTAGAACAGCTGTCTTAGCTGAATACATGTCAATTGAATGAAATGTTGTTTATATAGATGAAATATTCATAATATCATGACTGATTTCAAGCTATCAGACATAATATACGAATTCCGTTTTATATTCTCTTCCGAATTCATCTGTGCCGGCAGTGCCACCCGTTTTTTTATTTGTTTTGACAGCTAGTCAGGTATTTTCTACAAAAAAAGACGTGTGGCACTCGGGGACTGCCGCGGCAAAGCTATTGAATAGAATTTTTTTATCAACTTATGCAATTATAATTATTTATTTATTTTTTATTTATGCAGTAGTTTTCTTCTTCTTCAAGTTTTTTCTTTGATATTAATTCAAGTTACACTTTTTGAGCGTGGTGACCGATAAGAAAACAAATTTTTTAATGAATAAATGAGAAGTTAATATCGTTTAAAATATTTTTATTATCTTACAATACATGTAGGTTATTCAGGAATTTTTATCATTGAAACTATAGGTTTATGGTAACTGAAATAAGAAACATAAATTTTAGACTTGATATCCTCTAAATATCTGGAAAATACCGCTTAAAAACCTTCGAATTGTCTGTTTGCTTGTGTATATAATTTTTTCCTATATGTAAAAATCTGTTCTGGCAATACTGTATGTTAATGAAATCAATAGCATACTTTAGGGTTTAACATACGCTAGGCGATTCAAATACTTAAAAAAAAAACAAAAGACTTAAGAAACAAACTTAGTGTTCGATTTTTTTCGTTACGGAATTTTTTTATTCCTGAGAAATTGAAATAATGTATGTGTTTATAAATGAATATAGATAAGAAAATTAATTAACTGTTTTTTACTAACTGCCTGACCAATTTTCGGTAATTTTAACATCTTTTCATGTTATTCAACATGGCTGTAACATTAATTCTAAATGGCCTAATAGTTGATTCGACATTGATTTCGTTATTTTGACATGACGATTATTTGATAAATAAATAAATGCTATGCAATAGCTTTGCCGCGGCAGTACCCGAGTGTCACACGTTTTTTTTTTGTTTAAAGAACAAACACAAACCGCGAAGCCATTTTGGCTTATCTGCAGAAACACCCAGAGTCTAGGCAGGAATCGAACCTGCGGCCCACAGACTAATAGGCTAGTACGCTATCTACTAGTCTACGGGGATCCCCAAAATCAACGTGAAGAAATGTTGATATCGAGTCATTGTTAATATGTGGAAAAAAACAATTGAATTTACATTTAACATTGTTTTAAGTTAAATCAATGGTTAAAATTGTTGATTTAGCATTAAAATATGTAGATTTAAAATTAGTCACATTGAAATAACATTGTACATTTTATAATTTTACCTTTTACAGAGTTAAAATAACATTTATCAATGTTTAGTTTTGTAATTTCCGTTTTTGTAGTAATAATTACAGTTTTTCATGTAAAATTAACATTGCATATAGTTGAAACAAGATTAACTATTGTTAAATCAACATTGTTATAAACATTAAAAATGGCATTGGAAGACTTTGAAAACACTTAAAACAATGTTAAAAGTAAATTCAGTTGGATTTTTTCCACATATTAACAATGACTTGATATCAACATTTCTTCATGTTGATTTTACATGGGGTTTTTTCTGTGTGTACATACATATCCGCTTATATTTATATTTATTTTTGAGAATGTTTACCGCTGACTTAAAAAATTGGTGGCATGACAGACATTTCGTCTGCACGTGCCATTCATTAATAATGGCATTAAAAATAATGATCATGATCATGGTGAAGCCATTCAAATTTGTAGATGTGTGAATGCATATCAATGTCGCAATATCGGTCAAATCGATTCAACTAAAAAAAAAATTTGGCGAATAAATGTAAATCACTGCCTTTGTGTCACTTTAGCTGATTTTTTATATGACCTTTGTTAGATTAATTTATACAATAAAATAAATAACAAAATATAACTATCAAATATGTACATACATACATACGAATTCATAGCAAAATTTTATTACTTTTATTTGAATTCATAATCCTCTTAATTTAGATTTTTATTGATCATAACTATTTTTGAAAAAAAAAAAGAAAAAAAATATTCACCTCCATTTCGATTGAATGTTTTATTTTAAGACATTAATTGACGGAGCCGGCAGTTTGACTAAAAAGGTCATTTAGAAAAATTCGAAAAATAATTATTGAAAGAAATGAGTTTTGCGTTACATAATTACTGGTCAGCAGTGGCGGATTTAGGCCTGCTTCCTCCCTAGGCCACCCTTTTAGATTATATATATGTGATTATAAACAAAAACATTGATTTTTTAAATACTTAAATTATCGTGTTATCATTTTTGTTAATTTAGCTACTGTTTAAAGCTATAATTACTTTACAGAAGTTATGGTAAATACTCGTACATAAACAGCCCAATTATAAACAGAAATTCCTCATGAAATTTTTCCCTTTTTCCTATATGAATAAAAATTCCCTCATTTTACTTTTTAGTCCGTTTTCATAAACCGTGTAAAAGGGAGAAAGAAATAAAAAGTAGTTATTCTAAATATATTTAAGTTTTGGGTTTTCCCTAAAAAAATCCCTCACAAAACAGAAGGGAGTTTGAATTAATTAGAGACATTTTATCTCGAGAAACCCCTTCTCATGAAACAAATTGCGAATATTTATAATTGGGCTGAAATACTTTTTTCAAACATTTCAAGTTATATCAAATGCGTTCTTCGCTTCAAAAAAAACCATGGTTCATTCTATCTTTCCGGGGTCAAATTTTTTTAACGTGGTTAAAATTTTATTTAGAATTCAGAATTAAGATTTGATTAAACTTGTGAGAACTGCGCATCCTTATTTTAAAATTAAAATTTGTACCTGGCGATATAAAAGTACAAAATTTTAAAAATACAAATAAAATGTTTGTTTTTGTTAAAATCAATGAATTTTTAAAGTAGCGAAAAATGTAGGGAACTTGTTTAATGTGTGTAGAGAAAAAGGGGTAATTTTTTCGATACATGTAGGGATTTTGTTAAATTTATGCAGGCATCATTGTGTATATGTATCATCAAAATAAAAAGTTAAATACACAGGCTTTTTGAGAATATCATTTTATCGCGGGCTTTGAGTGCGGCGACCGAATCAAGAAATTTCGTAACGAAAAAAACCTAACACCAAGAGCAATCGTGGTTGACAAAAAATGATATACACAAACAAACATCACGCTCAAAAAGTGTAACTTGAATTAATATCAAAGAAAAAACTTGAATTAATATCAAAGAAAAAAACTACTGCATAAATAAAAAATTATAATTGCATAAGTTGATAAAAAAATGCTATACAATAGCCTTGCCGCGGCAGTCCCCGAGTGCCACACGTCTTTTTTTTTATTAAATCTGTGGTCAGAATCGATAACCATCTAAGTCGACTTACTAACTAAAAAGTCAATTCAACAATTAATTTACTTAACATATAAAATTTAATAGAATTTTCGTTTTTGTTTAAATCAAATCTTGGCAAAATTAATTTTCGAATTTGAATTGCCCTTACATTATTTTTCCTTTCATAAATTTTGGCGCCCTAGGCCCGGGCCTATGAGAAGGACAAATGAACGAGTGTTCGAGAAGGATCTGCTTTCTAAAACTTTTATTGACTACACGTGTATCACTAAAACTTTACAAAATTTACCCGGATTTGACATAATAGTTACAGATTATGTATGCAAGTTTCACATACTAACAGAAGATTTAGATTCCGTGATTTTTAGAATTGGGCATTCCATACACGTATTAGATCTCGTAAAGACTCAGATGCATAAAGTCTCAGGTCTTAAGGGTTTTTGAGTTTTAGTTAACACTAAAACTCACGTCTACCGACTATCAACAACGGCGTGGCGTGTCTTTGCTGTTTGGGTCCTTGAATTACATCAAACTGATCGGGAGTTAACGAGCAGAATTGCTGCACTTGGGGGATCGTAATTACTTTTTGCATGTACAAGGGACAAATGTGTTACGAACAACCGACTAAAATTTCCCACAGGGCCTGTAAGTACTAAACGAGGCTTCCGAAAATAATTATTTGCAGCTTATTTATGCTCATATTTGCATATGCACGAGTATGTATATCTGCTTGTTATTAAAAAACTGATTCACTGTCTGCACTTGCATTTGGATCTTTCAAAACCAAAATATTCAAACTATGTATGTATGTATGTTTTGCCATGTATCTGTCCATCTATTGGCGCTTGTGAGTTTGTATTTTTTTTTGTTATCTATTGAATTTGTTGTAAAACACCTTGATTTAGTTGTAGAATTTTTGTTGTTTAATATTATTTGTCCAAAGTGAGTGTGAGTACGTACGAGTACATGTGTAAAAAAATAACTTTGACACTTGTTTGGCACTTGTCTTGAAAACTTTGAAATTCATATATGGTTCTTTCATGTCTTTTGTCATTGACGGCGCAAATAAAAATTGGTATTTTTTGAAGACAAATGCAAGTACAATGATTTTTATATTGATATCAGTTGGAGGTTCTTTTTTTTTAATTTGTCGTACTAACAAGTACAATATCATGGAAACATTAAGTTGCATTCATACTCGTAAAATAGCAATACTTTAAAAAGTAATTAAATTAAAATACCAAATTATTGAAGGCTTGATATAATTCGATTAAAAAAAATATGTTGTTTGAAGGTAAGTAAAATCATTGTTAAAAAGTCTTATCGTTAACAATTCAAAGTGAGCTGAAGGCAGAAACGAAATAACTATTCAAAAGAATTAATGCAGAGTTCCAAGAAATTTTCATAGGTTCAGTTTATAGACTGAAGTTCATGGAGAGATCCGAAGACCTGCACTTCAGTTGCGCCTATGTTGTTGTGACAGCGGGTGTAATTTGCCATAATTAGACAATAGCAAAAAATATTACGTACTCTCCCTCCCTGTGGCTACAAATTTCGTTGAGTATTCGAGATGTCTCTTCTTTTCTATTCTTCAATTGATTAAAATTTAAATATCACTGTGTGTAATTTTTTTAAGTCATGGAAAAATAATCATATATGGACACCACTACGTGATAAAAGATCAAAAAAAAGAAGACCCGTGTCTCCCAGTTTTGCCCAAAGTCAAGCACTTTTTTTATAGGTCCCCAAAGATTTGGGGCCTCGGTGTCATTTTCGCAAAATACTGATCATTTTCTCAGGCTCATATCTTGCAAAACGTTCGGAATTTTTGTTTACTCTCTGAGACAAAGTTGTAGATCTTGTCATAAAGAACAAAAATTGTGAACACATAAAATCAAAAAATCAGATTTTTTTTACCTTTTTTCCACTGTTCAGCTCCATAGGTGGCAAACCTTTAAAAATTCAAGAAAACAATCAACTACAAAAATGTACCTAAGATCTTAATAAACAACTTTTTAGAACATATGAACGTCCTAAGAATGATTCTTAATACCGTTTAGGTAGCGCTCAGGTAGCCGCAAAAGTGAAAAATTTCCCGAAAATTTCGTAAAAAAATTTCAACACTCTCGCCAAACAGCATGGCTTATGTAATACGTGAACAGCCCCTTATATTTAAATAAATTTACACCATAATAATACTTGTGCTTCTATGCAAAAATATACATATTTGAGTATGTTCGAAATTTCCAACTTAATTTCGAATTCAAATAAAATATTGAAATGAAAATTTTTGGCTTAAGTTCAAATCTGAGTTTACCCATATCTTCTTAATTTAAGAAATTATATTTAGATAAATTCATTATATTTTTATTAAGAGAGTACTATTTTATTTGAAACAATTTATTCATCAGACTAGCAGAACGGATCAGTACTGATTTCGAGGTCGCTACACCATCTCATCAGCGTTCTTTGTTCTATTTTACCAGTTTTTATGGTGGCTACTAGTGACTAGGAATATCAACTATTTAACCGTATTATTTAACGAATTAGAATACGAAAAGTGCAACTTATTCATTTCTTACAAGTTAAATCAATTTCGGTTAGTACGAAATTCCATCTCTGATTTTTAATTATTCCAAATATTTCATACTCTCTTGCTTTTTTTCAAAGCCGTTGGTTAAATAGTTGATATTCCTAGTTACTAGTATCCACCGTCAAAAGTGGTAAAATCGAACAAAGAACGCTGATGAGATGGTGTAGCGACCTCGAAATCAAATCTCTTAATAAAAATATAATGAATTTATCTAAATATAATTTCTTAAATTAAGAAGATATGGGTAAACTCAGATTTGTACTTAAGCCAAAAATTTTCATTTCAATATAAACCTTAAACAGTTCAACAATTACGAATAAATATTAATTTTCAAATAAAATATTAATTTCAATGAATATACCAACATTAAATGCTATTTTCATATTAAAATTTCAGAATTCTTAAGTCCTCTTACTTTTGTTATGTAATTCGAACGATGGCTTAAATATCACAAAGAAAAAAATATATAATTCTAATTACGAGTATTTATAATGAATTCAAAACCATAATCGAAAATTTGAATTTCGTTTCTAAAAATAATCAAAATTTTAATATTATTTATGATCACGATGTTTCGTAAAAAATTTAATCAAACCAAACAATGAACTCTTTGAAGTGATGTGATATGCATCTTAAAAAAGCGTAATTTTTGCAATTTACGAGTATTGATTGTCATTATCTGGCAATTGAAATGAAGTTAATTTTTAATTAAAAATTTTGCCACAAAATATTCTAATTCCAGATAATTTCAATTTCATTTAATTATCGAATCCTGGCAATCAAATTATTTTTAGTCTGAGATAAAGATGAACTGCAAACTGTTGCGACAGAAAGTTAAACTAACCCATTTGTTTATAAGTATATAAATGTACATATGTATGTATTTCAAATACATAAAAATAATCATGTGTGAATTTATAAACAAATAACTTTTAAGATATCTGGTTAAAATAATTGAAAACAAAAGAAATGGAAAGCTATTTAAAACAAAAAAAAAAAAAACAAGCCACTTACATGCATGCACACGCACATGCATGTACGTCAAGATATGAAAATGACAGATTAATGTAAATATTTATACACGTACATACATACATATGTACCTACTATATCTTAAAAATCAAATTTCCACAAGCACAGAGTTATCTTATTTGCGTAGTGCAAAAATTGGAGAGTATTTAATATTCTTGCAAATAATAATAACAATATTCGGTGGTAGCAGGTAAAATCTTAAGAATTTTCATAATAGCCCATTTCACAATGTTGTGCATTTGAGATTGCAAATTTATGCAATTGTAAATATTTACAATCAATTATGAACGCTGTTTTCTAAAAACATTTTGCAAAACATGAAACTCCTCTCTTCATTTTTTAGTTCGCTCAATCTTCTTTGAATTCTCTCAATTGGTTGTTGCAAAATGACGTGTAAATATAAACTACAGGTTTTTGTGTTGTTTATTTATACAAGAGTAGAAAGTGCACTTCTTTGTATTTTGTTGTTGTAGATGCAAATGCTACGATGCAAGACCATTTGCACAACATTTTGAATTGGGCTAATATGTACACTACCTGCAACCCGTTGTGCTTTCACCACTTCTCTAAAAAGAATTTTCTACACACAGTGCTCTCGCGATAATGTGAACTAATTCAAAGCGTCAGTATTCACATTTGTGAAATGTTTATCTTTTCGAATTTCCTTATAAAGGAATAAAATTAGTGTGTATATACATAAATACATAATGTGTTTATAACAATACTCAACATGTATCAAATTTTCTTTTTTAAACAAGTTTATTTGTTCATTGAAGTGACAAAAAAAATTAATTAATAGCATCTTGAAAGAAATTACTCGTATCCCAGCTAATACAGTTACATTTAACCCATATATTTTTGGACTCCTTTAAGTAGTATAATTCATACTTATGTATTTTATATGTATTTCATATATAATTGTATGTACATATCGCTCCTTTATTACAACGTAGTCATATCCCAAAAAAAAAACTCGTTCGTCAGAAAACGAGTTTAAAGTTTTCAATTTTCACACACAACAATGGAAAAATAAAAAAGTTTTCTTCCCTCAAGAGGCGAGTAAACAAGATATTTGTATACAATTTTTACACATAATGAAGAGCGATAGCACAAATATTTCTGCATTCTTAACTCAAAAATAAATTTGTTTGAGATATGACTACGTTGTAATGAAGGAGCGATATGTATGCATGTGTTAAATAAATATGGAACATATCTGTTCCAATTTTCGAATCCAGAGATATATGGGTTCATATACATATTCATTTTTTGGCTCCGATTTAAGAAAACCCATTATTTTTTCTGTTTTTTTTCCTTTTCTAAAACTTGCAACACACCATTCTCTTGTAGCCCTCGATGATCTAAGCATGCATTGCTTTGTTAAATATTTCTTCAACCCCATTTTTTGTCAATTCAGCTGGCAGGCACTTCCATGACAGAGTCATTATCAGCTTCTACTTTTAAGAGCTCCCACTTGCATCATCTTCGTAAAGATCTTGCTTGATTCCATTCTTCGACAATTGACAATGTGTATTAAAAATTTCGGCCCTAACACTACGCGATAGCGAATATTGTGTTATTTACGAAAACAATTTTTTTGGGTCGTTTGAAAATAAAAACCGCACCCACAAAAGCGATTTTCTGAAATCCCTTAAGAAAAAAAATTTAATAAAAAAGTTAAAAAGTTTCTTAATTATTAAAGGAGTTGAATTTCAAATTTAATGTGCATGTTCTTTTGCGTGAGTTTTTGCCTAAATGTATAAGTACAAATAAAAATATAAAATAATTTTACGAATTTATTGTGTTTTGTGGGTGACCTTTTTTGAAAACCGCGAAAAATTAATATAATTTTTTTTAAATAGTTTTCAATGGACTATTCAACTATGCTTGGGCCATTTTGATATTTGGAACAAATGGGAATAACTTATACTCCTAATGCACATACAAAGAAAGAACTGAGTAAAAAAGTAAACTGATAATGATATCATGCGACATTTGAAAGCATCTGCCAATGAGTGTCATCAATAAAAGTTCAACACAAAAAACTTTGACATGCTATTAGGAAGAAAGATATCGTCCCTATTAGTTTTTCCCACACTGTATTTGCATGTGTTTTAATTTTCGGAAAAAATCCCATTTCCATGCCTGGCAGGTGCGTTAATATTTTAATGATTATTATTATTATTATTATTATTATTATTATTATTATTATTATTATTATTATTATTTATTGTTACAAAATTATTAACAAACTTTTGTGTTATTGATGTTGTTGTGTAAGTTTTGTAAAACCACACTGGAAATTCCATTGATTGTATTTATTATACCCATCATCAAGCGCTTAAAATGAAAAAGGGGAATTTCGAAATTATCTTTATAGATCATTGAGGTTACGAAATAATTTAGAATTCAACGGAAATTAAAGCAATTTTTTAACTGCTGTCCGTTAAGATAAAATTAAATTAGTTTGTAATTATGATAAAAGATCAGCACATTTTTATTTATAAATTGTAATAAAGATAAAGTTTATTGCCGTGCTAAATTTGCCAATAGTCATAAAACGATTTAAGTCAAGGCTTCGAAAGGAGTCAACAATTTCTAGTTTTAAAGAATAAATTTATATATTCAAGATAAACATTTTTAAATGGAATGAATCATTAAGCTTAATAGCCTTGTATAGGTATAGTGTTTGGGCATGGCAGATCATTTGCCTTTGAGATATATTTTGTTTTTACACAACTTCCTCCCTTCGTAACGCATTTTAATTTTTTTAGTATAAACTATAAATTTCGTGACAATTTTTCATACCCCTCTTCCCCATGAGTACATTTTTTGTAACATATGAACAGCCCCTAAAACAGTTTCAACATACTATATTAATACTAGAGATGGAAGCTGCTTACATGATTAGCGTAAATCACGCGTGATCACGCATGATCGTGATTGGTTTTTTGTTTCAATCACATAAGCGTGCATGAATGTGAGTACAAACAAATTAGACGCCCTTTGGGTGACAACGAAAGTATTTAATAAGGCAAAACAGAAAATAAAATCTTAACTAATTAATTAATTAATTGCATAAAGGTTGTAAAGAAAATAAAATAGATTCATATCGAATATAATAATTTGTTTGTTGGGATTTTTGAATAAGTTTCAAAGCCTACTATGCTTATACTATTGTAATTTTTATAATTCTCATTGAGTTTTTAAAAGTTTTTGTATAAGTAAAGAGGTTTGAAACATTTAAAAATTAGGTTTAAGGTCTACTGATGATTTGGCTTTAGCACCAATGAAATGCATGTACATATATAGACTAGATAAAAACCCTCAACAAACAAAAGTTTTTTTAATCTTTGAAAAAAGATATCGAGGCAATCTCGATTAATATAAATTTAATAATTAATCACTTTGGATTAAAAACTTTTAATTTGCACGCCATTTTCTTCGGTGCAATTCTCTCTTGCTCACAAAGTTGCAAGTTTAGTTTTGCACACCACTTTATAATTTAAATTAAACAAGAGTTTGATATCAAATTTACAATTTTATGATTTGAATATAATTAAAAAAATAATAATTTAGAAAACATAAAAAGGGGATTTTTAAAAATATTATTATTTTCAATCTTTTCGCAAATGGTGTTGTCAATCCAATCAAGTGTTTTTTGTACGTGTGTGTGTGTGTGTTGCAAACAAACGTAGAACATAACTAAAACAAATTTATTAACATACGTATGTATGTCGTTGCATTTTCTGTTTGTGACCTGCAAATTCCTTTTTAGGGATTGAAAAATATTAGAGAATTGTTAATCAAAATTAAGAAAATCATTTGATATTATTTGTCTCTTTTGACAACTTAAGAAAAAGCAAATATTATTTTAAGATTTGAACACAACACTTGTGCGTTCAAAAAATCGAATTTTGCTATTGAGAACTTAAGCCCAATAGTTGTGACGACCAAGTGTCATCAATTCGTTTGTATTTTTTATGTTTGCTACACTAGAACTCTGAGTAACTTTTCACCCACGCTCATGCACCACCTTATATTTTATATTTTTGGCTCACGTTCATGCACACTCACGTGAGTGGAAAAAAGTTAGTCACAATCACGAAAATTAACGCTCACGATAAAGAAAACTATAAAATAATTAAAAAAAATTAAATGAAAAAAATTACAATTGATCAAAAACAAAATCATGCAACAATCACGCCAAAAATCTATGAATGCATTACACATTTACTCACGGTAAATTTGTTTATGCTCACGTTCATGCACGCTCACATGATTGAAACAAAAAAGTAATTACGATCATGCATGATCACGTTAATTTTGTGAGCGGTGCCCATTTCTTATTTAAAGCGATTTGGATTTTTTCCATACATACCAGGGAACGATAAAGCTGAACGCTTAACAAAGTCTAAGCAAAATTGTAGCTAAAAAGAAAGCTAAAGTTTGACAGTTAGAGTTCCTCTACGAATGCCTCATTGCATAAAACTAAGTAATGGGCCTTGTTATTTATTATAACTCAATAAATATTTTGTAAATTTATTATTCGAGATATGCCTCGATATCAAGAATTTGGTTTAAGGTCTTCTGATGAATTGGCATAAGCATTAATGGATGATATGCTGACTAGCTCAACCCACAACAAATAAAAAAATCTTTTTGAAATAACTCAATAAATTTTATGATCCTACTCCCACAATTAATATTTTAGATATTGAATAAAATATGAATTGTTTTATTAAAACACATTGAAATTGATCATTCAGGCGTATAGCTGGGATTCCTATGAGCAGTTCATTTCACTGTTGCTCATGTTGATCGAATCATCTGGGAATAAGTGTGTTTATAAATTGTTCAAAATAATTTTGTTATTATGAAGTTTGCGAGTTAGAAAATTAGTAAAATTCTTATGTTGCAGAGTAGCGAATAATTTGTTGCACTTATTTATTTTAAAGTTGTACTCATTTGTATATGAATATTTCTTGATGAATATCTAGTTTTTATAGGAAAAAGGGAACATTTAATTATTTATTAATTTTGAAAGTATTTCCTTTTTTTTAAATAAGTAAAATTTATAAGGATATAAAAACTTTGTAATTTAATTTCTTGTTACACATAATAAAAATATTAAATAATTTTTTAAAACAATTTTTAAATTGTGGTGTTTGTGTTATTTGTTTTTTCTTCTTTAAATACGTGGCATAAATAGTTTTTGAGATAAGCTTAGTACTCTGTTGAAATTTGCGAAAAATGTTGAGCAACATTGATTATTTCGTTTGAAAATTTTGACAACTGATCAGTGGCGACAATACCACGATTTATAACAACTTTATCGGTTTTATTGCCTTGACATGAGCAACATTGTTTTTCTTATAAAAACAAAAAAATTAGTTTATTTAAAAAATTTTAAAGAAATGGACCACAAAATAATTTTAGAAGCTTGTACTGCAACATGTCAATTAATGTAAATCGCAGCTGCTGCGGAGGAGCTCGTTGAAGACACACGTTCTGCAAAACGCACTCACCTTCATTTTATATTATATTTACATTATTTTCCATTATTTTAATTATTTCTGGGCAGCAAACTTAAAATTAAATCCACAACGACTAGAAATATCTGATCAGCTGTTGTTTGCGATTCCGCACGAAATAAGTGGTGCTTACATTATTTCGCAGTTGAAAAATATGTTGCCAGAAACATTTTGTGGTTGAAAAAATAATAATTTCGTATGTTTTCACAAGATGAATAATAGTACAACTTCGGCCATATTATTTTTGCAATTATTTCGCATGAATCTTTTTTATATGGACTTTTGACAGCAGTTCGCACGAAATGATGAACAGAATACCATGCTATACACTATAATATTTAAAAAAATCTGTAACAAGCAAAGCTATAATGTTTAGTAATGAAAAGAATACATAAAATTAATTTGAATATCTTGCGGCTTACGTGGCTACTGAACTTTAAAAGCAAAAATATTTTAGTGCAATGAGGCTCGACAAAGTGATTTTTTAGAAGTTCGTTGGCAGGAAATCAATTTTCTAATTCATCATCCCTGATACATGCATATGGACATTTAGCTTATTTTTTCCGATTTTTTATGTCATAATAAAAATAATCTTGCCAAGACTAATTGAATTTGTTCGCTTTAACAACAGGGCACGGTTTATCATATTTTCTACGTCACATAACGTCACATAACATAGTTAAATGTGGGTATTGTAAATATTTTCTCTGTCACATAATGTTTTTAATCTAACTTTTTTTCTACAACTTACGCTTCTGCTTCGGAGAGTTGACGATACTAATTCTTGCAAACAAACAAACTTATTTGATCAACAGGTTGTAATCTATGCTATTACTTACGCGGTTTAGGGGATTCCCCAAATAACAGAAATGTGCGTACTCATAAAATATTTTAAACTTATTTAATGATTTTTTGTTATTAAGCCCAATTGAATTGTTTATTATATTTTTTAATAAAAGTGTTTTTAAATAAAAACTAACAATCTTAGACAAATTTTTGTTGATTTAAATTTGTAGTTTTCTCTTGGCCGGACAGCCCCCTTGTACGGACACATTTTGACGATCCCTTCGGTGTCCGCTCTAGAGAGATTCCACTGTATATATCTCCAGATTGATCCCATTCGTTGATTGGGGATTCAATGTCGGCCTACAAGTCTGTCCTACTCTCTGTTTTTTTTTATTATTATAAACAGATTTGATTTTTTTCTTGTTTGTTTGAAAGGATTCTGCACTTCAATTTTTTTTAATTTTAGATCCGATGCACTTCTAGACTTCTGCACGTCTGTTCGTCTGTCCGTCTCTCTGTTTTTTATAACTAGATTTTGCTTTAGAATCTTTTTTTTATTAATCACTTAACATAAATTTTTTTTGTTAATTAATTATAATCATCGCTTAAAAATTCCATTGCGTACTCATATGCATCACATGCAACACATTCATGATGTAGCATTTACATGCCAATTTTATTTATTTTTTTATATTTTTTATTTTAATACTTATTAATAACATTAATACAAAAGTAGCAATTTGCAGTTTTTTTAATGAACTTTATATTCAATTACGTTTTTTTCATAATTCCAATTCTTGTGTTTTTGTTATCTTTATTCACTTTGATTTTTATTAAAAAGCAATTTCGTAGCTAACGCTTAATTATTTAGTATATAAATTTCAAAGCATTATTTATTTTTCTAATTTATGCATTATTTTGCATCTACACAAAATTTTCTTGCTTAATAGATTAACATAAAAAGATAAACGACTGGATGAATACACTTACATCACCGTAGAAATTTGCAGAATTAAAATTAAATTGATTATTTTCACTAAATTCAACATATTTTTTTTTTGATCCCTTTTTAACACGCCAACTTTTTTTCTTTTCAAACAAATAATTAATAATATAACTTAACTAAATTTGTAAAGCTTTGCGTGTTAAAAATATGATGCAAACACGATCGATCGTTAATTAATATTTTTGAAATACCGCGCCAACAGTTGTGTTGAATTTCACTCTAGAACGGAGTGCTTGTGAATACTTAAGAATGCTTTTATATCCTCAGCTATAAATGACGTTTAAAAATCACCCAAAAACAAGTTAGTACACAAAATAATGTTGGCAGCAAAACATCATTGTTACAGCCACACACACACACACGCGCGAATACACAAACACATACAGTCATACAACTAGAACTTGCTTGTCGTTTTCGTATTTGTTGGAAAATATAAAGTTATAAATAAATAAGCAAAACAAACAGATAAAAAAATAACATTTTAATAATTTAACAAGATTTACATTTTTTCAAATCAAAAAAACAACAAGTGAAGATTTTAAGCAAGAAAATAAAAAATAATACAATAAATAAATACAATTTGATCGAGTTTCTCGTCTATCGGTATTTGTTCATAAAAAAAGCACTTGTCAAAATCACTGCTTTTGTTCTTTTTTTTAAGAATTATGGCCAGGGCAACCGAAAACAAGCTGTAAAAAGGGTTTCATGCAATTGCAAATGTTCAACAAAAAAATATGACGAATCATATACATACAGCTACGTGTAACTAATTAGGGCCACTTTATCGATATTAAAAATATGGTATAAAAATTAGAAAAAAAATTTTGGTGCTTTTTACGGGAATTGCTAAAATTTTAGTATTTTAAATTTTTATACGCAATTTTTCTCAAAATATAATCAATTTCAATTTGGTTTTAACAAAATTATTAATGTTTTATTATATATGTAAAATATTAATTTTGGAAAAAAGTGCGAATAAAAATTTAAAATACGAAAAAAAAAATTTATTTTAAAGTGATTATTTTTCGAACAAATTGGTTGTTAGTAGTTTTTAATCCTAAGTGATTAATTATTTTGTCTAATGTTCGTAAAATTTTTAGTCAGAAGGAATTGGACATGAGGCAATATTCCAAAGGAACAAGGGAAAATTTTAACACTAATTAATTTCAACTTACACGGCAGAACAGAAACAACGTTGTTTTTCGGGAGCTGCTATATTCCCATCATCAGTGTTATTGTGTGTTTCTAAATAATGTATAGAAAAAGGATACGAGAGTTATTTGTATTTACAGTAAGCACTGCTTTACCACTATCAATATTCAAATTTTACCTTCACTAATTAACGTTAAATTAACCCATTGTTGGTTTTATCTCATGAACCATTTTTCTTTCTAGTTTTTGTTTTACTTAAAACAAACTTTTATGGTTTGATTAATACTTAAGTATTAATTGTTTCTGTTCTGCCGTGTAAGTTGAAATTGCTTAGTGTTAAAATTTTTCCTTGTTCCTTTGGAATATTGTCTCATGCCCAAAAAAAAAATTGGTTTGTTTCGATAATATAACATAAACGCAAGGATAAATACAATTCATTATATGTATGTTTTTAGTTAATAAAGAAAAAAATTACAAAGATATCAATTTAGTACTGTGGAGGTAAAAAAGTACTATTTAAAGTATTTTTTTGTAGCGAAGAAAAATTTAATTTTCGATCATTAACATATAAAATACAATTTTCTTCAACTGTTTTTGACATTTCTGCGATTTTATACACAAACAAAATGCCTGCTGTTTTTTGTTATTTTTTTTATTATTGTAATTGTAAACAGACCTGTAAACAGACGATATTTTCAAGAAAGTAATTTTTTTACGTTTTCAGAAAGTAAAATTACAATGAGTCAAACACTGTTGCCTTTTTATAAGACTTGTACCAATCAACAGGATGGTGGCAAAATATAAATATATAAATACTCGTATATTTAAAAAATTATTATATTTTTTCTTCAAATCTATATATAAATAGGCAAGTGAAAAAAGTTAAGAACCATTTTAACTGACTTAAACTCAACGTATTCGCTTGATTTTTTTTTGTTTGATAGATTGTCAATAAGAGCAGTGCAGAATGTATTTTTTTTTCTTTAGATGCTTAAAAATAATATATCTATATATAAATAGGCAAATAAAATTTTTAGATCCCTTTTGCTCCCTTCTTTGCCAACCGATTTTCTTCCTTTTTTTGCCAAATGGGAAACATTGTTGAGCTTTAGTGACCCGACTATATATTATTTAAATCGGTTCAGTAGTAAAGGAATAAGATGCTCATAAAGTTGACACCACTACAAATGCTAAAAATACACACGTACATTAACTTATGTAAGTATTGGTTCAAGCAAAGCGACGAGAGCGTTTACATACATATGTATGTATATGAGTAATAAGATTTTTTTCTTATAAATGTGCGTGTTTGTATGCAACTTCATTTGGTTTATTGTTTTTTTCCATGGGAAAGGGAATAAGCAATTAGGTAGTTTCTTCTGTTTAAAGGAATGCAACAAAAATAGATATAAATAGGTCAAGTAAGAAAACAAAAACAATTGGTTGATTATTGAGTTCTTGTTATAACTTTGATATTGTTTAAACTTTTCATTTGTTTTAATGAAGGTTTAATACAATATCTCCAGTTGTTCTAAGGAATATTTTGGTAAAGTTCCCCGATTAACTGCATTAGCAACAGTGAAATGCGCATAGGAACAAGCTATACCCCTCAATAATCAATTGCAATTTGTTTTTAACAAAATTGTTAATGTTTTACTGAATAAGTAAAATATTAATTTTGGGAAAAAGTGCGAATAAAAACTTTAAAATACTAAAATAGATAAACGTTTAAACTGGCGGTCGAATTTCGACCACTGGGCGTACTCTAGTATATATAAATAAGACAATTCATGCCTTTTTACAGCAATAATCTCATTAAAATATTAACAATAATAATTATTCCCATCTATTGTTTCACAAATTTATTTAAGTTGTAATATTGGTAACTCTAATGAAGTAGTAAGCAAAACAATAAAAATGGAGCTAAAAAATAACTCATCGAAGTAGAAGTATTGCAATTTTGCAACTCTTCGCTTCGAAGACATTTTTAAAATGAACTTTCACTTTCTTATGAAAACGAACAAGAAATTTTCATGAAAGTCATTTATTTCGCCAAAATTTTTATTTATAATACATATAAAAAAATTTCAAGAAAGTACTTTCATGTGTAAAGGCAGCGTAAGCCAGGAAAAATGCAAAATATGCAAAAATATGCTGTTAAAAACCAACTATCCATAAAATATGCTCCAACAAATCGTTGTCCTGGTTCATAAAAACTACTGAAACGGATAAATAACTATTTCATACGTTAACACAAACTACAGAAAATATACGATTTTGCACATTTTGGTTGCCCTGATTATGATACAAAGTATAAGATAATTCATACACACAAAGATGCGTGTGACTAAGAACAAAATTATAAATGTTATTTTATGTACATCCATAAATAAATAAAATATGCTCAATAAATAATTAACGAAACCCAAAACAGATAATGAAGTGCTTAGCGGCACAGAAAATGCATTCCAGTCTGCCAACTGTGCTATCGCCCAGCAGAAACACAATACAGCAAGTGGAATTATTGATTCAGCAATTTTTGTAATTGAGACAATTTTTATCGAAAACATCTAAAAAGCACGTATTTTTTAACAACTTTAATTTTTTTAATTCGAAATAATGTATTATAAATTATTTTGGACGGCTTTTTTGTCGAAGAAAAATTGTTAAATTTGCAAAGTTCTTTCCAGCAGATTTAACTAGAATTTTCCAAAGGCGTCAAACTAAAGGATTTTCCAATTTCTTAAATTAATTTTAAATATGTAATTTGTTTTTAACAAAATTGTTAATGTTTTACTAAATATATAAAATACTAATTTTGGGTAAAAGTGCAAATAAAAATTAAAATACTAAAATATATAAAAGACTGGTTTCTTTTTTTTTTTTTTTGTTCCTCTAATTACTCAGTTTATTTTCATTGAGCATCTCTAGTGTGCTCTAAAGTGATTGGTAATCTGGTGCGGATGCAAGGTGTTCGTGGGAGTCATTATACCCGCCCCTGGGCTTTCGAGCACTGGTATTACTGCATTCACTCCTTGTAATCGCCCTTGTTGGTAATCGAATATGTTTTGGTGGGAAAATATTTTTTGTTATTTTTTTTTAATTACGTTTACTTTATGTATGCATTTTGTATTAATATTTATGGATATTTCTCAGTGCAAGCATCGCCGCTACAACAACAACAATAAAAACGGTTGGCGGTATAGTAATTGTTTGGATGTCTCTTAAATGTCGATCGTGTGTGATGCAAATATGTATGTAGTCTAAGTATCGTTTTCAAAATTAAACAAAATGAACTAAACTTACATTCTTTTGATATTTAATGACTTTATTAGAAATAACAAATATTCTCATTATTTATGAAATACAAGATTTTTCATGAGACTGTCGTGGCTAGCTTCGCAGTAGCTGATCCTGTCAGCCTTAATAGTATAAACACATAGACGCCACCGACTGCAATCTGCCAAAATTATAATACATTCATTTATGTGAGGACGATTATTTGTAATCTATCACGGCTACACAACCACCACTGTCGCCAAATTAGACTAATTTCTATTTTTGTTAGCGAAAACGGCATTTGTTGTCTTGTAGTCGAAAACCAAAAAAAAAAACACCATAAAATAGACACACAAAAATCAACATTTTTGCCATAAAATCCGAGTTTCACAAAAATATCAATAATTTAAATTCACTAAAGACGTAATACTTATGTACATACTCGTATGTATATTAGTTTAGAGCTACGAAAGCGGATGGAAAGTAAAGCTACCTAAGTAGGAAAACAAATATTTTTTTCAAAAACTATTTATTTCTCAACATAGTCTTCTTTTAGCTCAATACACTTAGTAAGACGATATTCAAACTTTTTTATACCATCTGAATAATACGATATTGGGAACCCATTAAAATACGCGTTAGTTTCAATAATCACTTCTTCGTTTGAGATGAATCTTTTTCCTGCCAGCCATTTTTTCAAGTTTGGAAACAGGAAAAAGTCACTAGGAGCTAAATCTGGACTACAAGGACCTTTGGTTTTAAAGTTCGCACTTCTCAATTTGAAGTTGGCTGTATGTAGGCTGACGTTTTATTTTATTTCTTCAGTTGTATAAAATATAACAAACTTTTGTATGAAATGAAATTTTACTTTTAGAAATTTCAAAGCATAACAAAAAGAAGGTGTAAGAAATAAAAAAATTCGAAACATAATTTAAAAAAATAGCTGCAAAGCATTTTAGAATATTTTTTTTATTTTAATAGTTTTACGTTCTGCACCTTTGATAACGAAGAAATAAAATAAAAATAAACCCCGCTAAAGTGTGCTTTGAAATTGTTCACCATAAAATTCCATTAAGCAAGAACAGCAGCAAAGGCAATAACAATGCATCATTACATGCACTGCTCTAACGGCAAAAGTGTCAGTTTTTTATTGTTAATCGTATTTTTCTGCCTCCTCACTCACGGCGACGAAGAGCCATTAAGAACATAGTTCTAAAAAAAATTAAATTTCAATAAAAAATCTAAAATGTATCTAAAAATTTAATTAAAAACTAAAAATTCGATTTTTTACCATTTTTTACAAAAAAATCTATATTCAACCATAAATATTGAAGAAGTACTTTTTAAGGTTCGGTTCTGTGACATTTTTTGGTCTTCATTTTCCATACCTGCTTACTGCTTTAATAAAAAACAATTTTTATTTGTTGTAACTACTAAGCGAACTTGTTAACTAACATTTAATAATTTTTATAAAAGTATTTTAACAATATATTGTAGTTATGAATTAATATAAAAACAGCTTTTATTTGAAACTCAGAATAGACAAATGTTTTTTTTTTACTATTATGAAGAATTGTCTTATAACTGGTTCGAGAACAGTGTTTTCATTACAAACTGCTTAAAATCAGAGGGGGGAATTTTAAACGAATTTTCATTATATCATTGAAGCTAAAAACTATAATTAAACGGAAATTAAAACGTTATTTTTAATACATACATACATACATGCATACATATTCATAAACATAAATAAGCGAGACAAATTAAACAAAATGTATAGTTTATAATTATAAAATTTTTTATGTCTATCAATAAAATTTTAATAATTTTCGTAAACCACCGCCCTAAATGTAACACTGGGTCTTCACGTAGCAATATCCATTGCGGCAATTGCCAAAATTGATTGCGTTCATGAAGATTGTTAGGTATGGACCGCTATTGCCATAATTGCGCAATGATTGCTCAAGTGATTGCTTGAGCAATTATTGCCTATCAATCTGCTGTCATTTCTCTTTTCTGTAGTCAGTGCATTTGCGAATTTGAATTTAGAAAACTAAAAAATGCATATTTATTTAAAAAAAAACACATAATGTAATGAAAAACCGAAGAAATATTTTATTTTTTATCGACAATTCCCATCTTTATGTAAATATATAAGATTATAGCATATTTATAAAACCTCTCGCTATGAAAATTTTGAATTTGTGACGAAGTAATTTTGCGTGTTCTCCACCTAAAAGCAATCAGCAAAAAATCTATCAAAACTCTGCTGACGTTTTTGCTTGTTCTCAGCAATGAAATTGCTACCTGAAGACCCAGTGTAACAAAAGTAAGAAAGCAGCTCAAGGCATGGTTCCCAAGATTCATTTATTAAGAAATGGTTAAATTATCGTTAAAAAATAAATGTACATATGTACATACATACATACATAAATCGTTTGGAATAAAAATGCAAAGTCTGTATTCACCCCCATTATTCTTCCGCCTCTTACCAACAAACGCAAAACTTTGCAAAGTAAACTTTGACCGTTGAAAAGGTTTCTAATTGATTAATTAATAACGATAAAGGAAAAATAAATATTTTCAATAATTTTCAAAAAACTTTTCTTTGTTGAGGGTTTTTTTTAGCTAGTCTATATACATACATATGTACACTAGAGCCCCGACTTGCGTCGTCCCGATTTGCGTCGCTTTTTAAAAACTGTGAGTTGGCGGCAATTATGGCCAGAACTTATTAATGGAGACGTACGAGTAGATGGTGTCGATGATGTTCCAAACGTTAGTAAAAGTTAATTGGCTAATTTAGCTAGAGAAGCAGAATCTGACGGAATGGAGGAAGGTGATATTAACGATTTTTTGCTGTCTCACGATGAGGAGCTTGATAACGAAAATTCACTAGCTATTGATATTCAGCATGTTTCAGAAGAAGATGTCATAATAAGTGATGATACGTTAGAAGAAAAAAAATTAACAATCGCCAATATTTCCAAAGCTATGCAATTAATTTCCCATGCAATGAATATAATTTCTGAAAACGATTCTGACGAAAACCGTAGCACGGGCGTAGCAGCATCCGTTGATCAAGCCATTACTTGTTACAAAGAAATATATCAGGAAAAAAATTCGTTAAAAATTCAACAAACATTTATGTTAAAAAAAACATTAAGACCATCCAATCAAATGTATATAAGTTGTTGATTTAGATTTATCATCTGAAAAGAGCTCAATGTAAGCTAAATAAATTAAAATTTTTTAATGCATCTACTTTTTATGAATATATGTACATACATACTATGCAAATGAATTTAATTTTTGTTATGTTTTTTCTTAATTTATTGTTTTGGTTATTTCTTTATAATAATTATAAACATTTGTTGAAACAAATGAAATAATAACACTTGCTTCTTATCAAAAATACAAAATTTTTTGCTTTGTTTTGAATATGTTTCCCAATAAATTAAATTTCAGTGCATTTATGTAGAAAAAGGTGATTCGACTTGCGTCGTTTCGATTTGCGTCGCGTTTCTCCGGTCACCATTAAAGACACAAGTCGGGGCTCTAGTGTATATACATTTCGTTGGTGCTAATGCCAAATCATCAGTAGACCTTAAACCATATTTTTGAAAAGTTTCAAACCTTTTATCTTATACAAAAACTTTTAAAAAACCAATGAGAATTTAATAAATTACAAAAGGTCTTCTGATGATTTGGCATTAGCACCAATGAAATGCATGTACATATGTATGTATGTATGTATAGGTATATAGCCTATCTAAAAAAAAATCCTCAACAAACAAAAGTTTTTTGAAAATCTTTGAAAAAAGATATCGAGGCAATCCCGATTAATAAATTTAAAAAATATTTTCAATAATTATGTTTATGTGTGTGTGAGAAATGGCCCTACAGATATCCCGACTAGTGCAAACACGCATTTAAAATATACTCCATAAGGTTCAAAAGTAACCCAAATGTATGTAGAAAACATGGTCTATTTAACATTACGATGTCCGAGGGCTGTACCATATAGTCTACGTTTGCAGTACATCGCACTAACCCTAAAACTACTCCATATCGTTAAAAATGGACCACTCACAAGTAGTTTGTTCGCCACGAGTACGATCGTTAAAGCACGAACATTTGTCTTGTAGCAATAAGTTATTGTTTGGAACTGGTATGGTCCATGTTGTAACTAGTCCGTTTCAGATATAACGGACCATGTAGTCCACTATTATCTGCAGTGTACTTCTGTTTGCTTTGTCTATGAAAACTATTTAATAGCTTTGTTCATTTACTTTCCCATCAAC
This sequence comes from Gymnocheta viridis, assembly GCA_956483585.1. Classification (NCBI taxonomy): domain Eukaryota; kingdom Metazoa; phylum Arthropoda; class Insecta; order Diptera; family Tachinidae; genus Gymnocheta; species Gymnocheta viridis. The sequence continues at coordinate 120,892,503 of OY101442.1, forward strand.
GAGTGAGTAAAAAGAAATTTTGTAAAATTGCTTTCATAAATAATAAAAAGTAAATGAACACTTTACCATCCATATCTTAAAGTACCTAGTATCTTGGTACTCATAATATATAGAATACTGAAACTATCAGATGATCTGCGAAAAATTATTAAAAATTTTACTATTAAGAATTTACAAGAATTTTTTGTATCTCAATTTTTCGGTCTCTTTTGACGTTCTCTCCTTGAAAACTGTTGAAGTTGATAAACACTTTTAATTAACAATTATTACAAATGCTTAACAATTTTAAGTAAATGAACTTCTTTATGTTGCTTGCGTACTTGAATAAATATGTATGTACATGTATTTTCTTTGATGCATACAAGAAAATTGAATAAAATATTTATAATTTGTTGTTTAACTTCTTGCACGTTCAGAAACAGACATCCCGTAACTTATTAGAGCAAAATGCTTATTATAATGATACGTCGTAACTAATAGAGATACAAATTTTAACGGCTGAATATTTTCGACTATTGCGTCAAAAAATAAAATGTTTCGCATAGTTGTATATTCGATTTTGTATTTTAATACCATTTTAAAGCAACTGTTCATTATTTTCTTTTTTGTTGTGACTTCTCTATTCTATTTTTTATGTTTTCTACACGTGCTTCTTTTGCAGCACATATTTTATGTAGTTTTTTATTCATATTCTGTGCTTTTTACTTTAATATGGAGCTGTTTTCAGTAAATCGGTAATAAATATAATTTGGCTTACATTTAATTATATAAATATATGTATAATTATTATTTATAAACATTTATAGTTATGATGACCAAGAATCGAATAATGTAAAAGCAAATGAGGACGAAATTTTGCAGAAACTTTTAAAAAAAGTGGAAAAGCGTAAACGCAAGCAAATTAAATATAAGGACGTCGAGTCCTTAGACACAGAAGTTGAAGATGTGAAAAGATTAAAAGCAGATGAAACATTACATCCTACTGAAAACAAAGAAGACGAAATAGATCCAATTTACGAAGGCATTGAAAATGACGACGATATAGTAGACAGAAATTTTAGGGCAGATGTCGACGACACAGCTAGTTTTGCAGTTTTGGGCAAAGATGAAACTAATGTAATAAAATCTCAAAGCGTTGATGTGGTTCTACCGTCATGGTTAGCTCATCCTACTATTATTTCAAATAGCATAGCGCTATATAGTCAGGAAGATGAAACAACTATTTCCCAAATGACATATTTAGTACCTAATATACGTGGCGCTCTAAAGGATATGAACATATCAAGACTATTTCCCGTACAATTAGCTGTAATACCTTGGATTTTGGAATCACACTCTAAACCAACTCCGTTTCGGCCAAGAGATATATGTGTATCTGCTCCCACCGGCAGTGGTAAAACATTAGCATTTGCAATTCCCGTAGTACAGTTATTGTCACAGCGTGTTGAACGTAAGATACGTGCTTTAGTGATTTTGCCAGTTGCAGAACTGGCTCATCAAGTTTTCAAAGTATTTAAAAAGCTTTGTGAAAAAACCGTATTAACAGTTTGTTTACTCTCCGCTCAAGTTCCATTCCGCTTAGAACAAGAGAAATTGGTAGAAGAGTATAAAGGAAAGTACTTTTCCAAGGTAGACATTATAATAACAACACCAGGGCGTTTAGTTGATCATCTGCACTCCACTAAAGGGTTGTGTTTAAAGGAATTAAAATTTCTTGTCATCGATGAAGCCGATCGCGTTATGGATGCTGTATTTCAAAACTGGCTTTATCATTTAGATGCTCATGTTCGAACAACCTCAGATCAGTTGTTATCAGGCAGAGCTGCTCCTTTGTGTTACAATGAACTGGAAATTCTGCAAGGTTCCCAACCCCATAAACTACTGTTTTCCGCAACACTTTCTCAAGACCCCGAAAAGTTGCAAAGTTTACGACTCTTCCAGCCAAAACTTTTTACTTCGGTTTTGGATAGTTTACAAGAGCTGCGCAAGAAATTCGTCGATGCCCATGCTGAAAGCACCATTAATAATAAGGCGAGCGGAGAATTTATAGGGAAATACACAACTCCAGCCGAATTAACAGAAAAATTCTGTATAACAGAAGATAGATTAAAACCTTTAACATTATTTTCTCTAATAAAGGGATATCAGTGGACAAAATTCTTATGTTTCACGAACAGTGTGGAGTCATCTGGAAGGTATCTGCTTTTATTATACGCAATATAAAATGTTAGCTTTAAATATAAATCTTTATTAGATTGGCATTCGTCTTGAAGCAGCTATTCAAAAAAGAGCTTGTGATTGAAGAACTGTCGGCCGCAATCAATGTCAAAGAAAGATCACAAATATTAAGTTCTTTCTCAAGAGGAAAAATCAACGGGTAATAATTATTGTGCAATAGTTTAAATAAAAGCTCAATTTAAATTTCCATTTTGAAAATAGAGTGGTGTGTTCAGATGCATTGGCACGAGGTATAGATATTCCCGATGTTGACATTGTAATATCATATGATCCGCCGCGACATATCAAAACGTATATACATCGCATTGGTCGTACAGCTCGTGCGGGACGCCCGGGAACTGCCATAACATTGTTAACTCAAAAAGAACAGCCAACATTTGATGTAAGTAAATCTAAATAGTTAATATTAAGATCAGTTCGATAAAAATATACTTTCAGAAAACATTGGCTGAAGTTGGCAAAGCTATAATTTTCGAACTGACAGCTTTCGCCGCCATTGAAGAATCGCATGCCCAAGAATATTCTTTGGCTCTTACGGCCTTACGTGAAAAGGTCACACAAGATAAGCGTCTTAAATTGTTGCAAAAAGAGCGAGCAAAGGAGAAATCCATATTGCACAAAGATACTTCCAAAATGACGCTGATGGAAAAACTGCAGGTTCAGGCCAGTACTCAAGTTTACGAAAAAGCTGAAAACAATACTACTTTAAGCGGAAAAAAGAATCCAAGTAAAAAATTCAAACCTAAAAAACAAAAGTCAAAATAAAACAAATTGTATTTTAAATAATCTATTTTTTTTATTTTTGCGTTTCAAATGGTTTCTTATTTAACATTTAAAGTTGTTATTTTACCCTCTATTACATAGATAATTTCAACTCAACGCATTTTAAAATTAACGGACTAAATATTTAAAAAAAATTATTTTCGTATGCTTAACCATCGAATTATAATCATTTCAAATTTATAAGTATTGAAAAAATATATAATTTTTAAAAATATATAAAATAAATAGAGGGTTTAATAATTTTTATTTCGGTCGATTTTAAAAATAAAAATTAAAAACTTCACTTCGATCAAGGGGTGACCAAATGAAAATTAATCTTATATTAGCTGCTGCTAAGCACGGCAAAGTTTTATTTATATATAAAACCAAATTAAAATTGACAGTGTAGCAAAACAAAACATTTATGATGTATTTTATAAAATTGAAACATTTAGATTTCTATTTATCGCGCGTTACAAACAGAGAGCAATTAAATCAAAAGAAAATAACGTTACTGGGTTTAAAAGGCGAGAAAACAACTTGACACAAGGATATATCACAGCCCGTGGAGTGTGCTGTACGTTAAAAGTACAACAGACTCGAAAATAAAGACTAATTAAAAAAGGAAATACTACATGAACTACAAATAATACTCGAGTGCTCGTGTAGTACTCGACCGAGATTGAGTAAGCGGAGTCGAAGTTCTTCTACATAGTAGCGTGGCTCCAGTGTATATACCAGATATACAAAATAAATAAAAGTTGCAAAAAGGCAACTTAAGTATTTCAGAAAATGAATTAAAAAAAAACATGCGTTGTGTCAAATATACATCTATAGTACATAAACAACAACAAATGTGTTTAAATACTAGCATAGATATATGTATGTATGAGTAGTAGTATGGATAGGAATTGCTCATAATAATTACAAGTAAAAATTTTATTTATGATGCATGCAGTCTTTTTGAGAACAATTATAAAATTTCAATGTATGAAATGTACAAATGTATTAATATTTTTTCTTTCAAGAATTATGAAATATGTATCACATTTCTTTGGAAGAAAAACCGAATTAAATACTTGTCTTCGTGCTACTTCAACAAAAAAAGCAAAGTGTTGTTTGTTATTGATCTCACGTATACAAGTTCTTAAAGGGTTTGCAAAAACTGCAGTACTTCTGGGTTCGAATTAGCCACTGAACTAAATTTGTCGGGATAATTTTCACGAATTTCTTTAAGGAGGCCGATAGCATTGTCGTAGGTGTCTTGATCTACGAATTCCTTCTTGAACAATACGTGAATAGCAATGGCGAGTATTTGTTCGATTGATGGAGCAATTGTGTCACGTGATTGAATGTACAAGAGTTTGAAGCATTTAAAGATTGAAGCATTTTCATCGAAATCTTCACGTAATGGCAAATGTTGCAGCAAAACGGGCAACACTTGATCCAGAGGCACTAAGTTACAGTTCGTGAGGATAAGGCGAGAAATGGCTCCACAGATGTTATCAAGAGCGGCAGGTTCCTTTTCGTTTGCAATAGCTTGGGACAATGCCATTAAAATATGAGGATACGCTCTGCAAATATTAATTAAGAAAATATATATATTTAAGCTTATTGATGATTTGTTCTTTGGATATTTTTTTTTTGTAGATTTTATAAATTTTCGATTTCTTAAAAGACGTGAAAGCAATTTCATTTGCATTTTGGAAAATGTGTATAAAATTTGAGCTATCTGAGAATATCTCTGAGGGTTTCTCTTTATGGCGATGCGAAAAAATGGTACGAAATCGAACTATTGGTCCAGTGAAATTACTTTCGCATCGCAATAGAAAGTAACCCGCCTTGAATTATTCAGAGTTACTTCGATTTCTGATCGCCTTGATCGTGAGTGGGTAAAAGTTTCTATATATTACTCACTCGAATGATTTTCCTTCAGAATATAAAACCAATTCTCCCAATCCAAAAACAGCGTTCTGACGAGCTTGGTAGAACTCATCGGAGAGACCATCAATCATAATGGGGCAGAAAGTATCGAAATATGTTCCGGTACAATTTTTCAAAGCACCAAAACATTCGGCCAAGGCTCCATACACAAATGCTCTTTGCGAGTCCAGTTCCTCGTTCTTTTTAGCTTTTTGCTGCAAATGCGTTTCAAAGAACCATAATTAGTACGAATATAATTTTACATTATAGTCATGTCTAAGCTTATTTAATTTTGCTTACCAATTTAGAAACAATAATTGGAAAAGCGCGTCCAAAATACATGGCGAATTTTTCGGGCTGCATAGCGTGACCAAATAATGGCAACAAATTACCAGCACCTTCGACAATTGCTTCATCATATTCACTTTCCTCAGCTTCGTCATCATTGCCGGCAGCGGGCTCATCGAACTGACAAGCAATCTTTCCTAATAAAACATCAGTAATGCAAGTGAAAATTGTATCAGTCAACTTATCATCGGGCAAAGCGTTGTGTTTTAACTCCTTCAAGATGTCCGAGAAGCTTTCCAGGGCGGCCAAAACAACCGAAACCTCTTCATCATCACGAACAATATGTCCCAATTTGGGAATTAATATGTTGATGGCATTTGCGACACCTTGTATATCGTTTTGTTTGTACAAGGCAATAATAAATGTTGACAAGGCATCTATGGAAACTTTACGAATATCCTCCTGAGGATGATCAATCATTTTGTATACGTTCTTATAAGACTGCTCAAGATATGGAATGAAAGCTACACCGGTGTGTTGTGCGAATTCCTTGAGAGCCAATATAGCCTCTTCCTTTTCATCTAAAAATGAATTTTCTACACTATAACCAGCGATATTGTCCAAATCATCGTCTTCACCATCAGAATTTTCAATGTCGATTTCGCGATCATCATTTTCCTCGTTATTAAGAGCTGGAACATTGATCACATCTTCCTTAAATTCGGGTACGACTTCTTCAGTTGAAAGTATAGAATCATACAAACGTTCTATGATCTTGGGATACACCGATGCCATCTCTTCATTAACAACTTCGGCCAGCGAAGCAATTAAGTTGTATAAGGAGCGGCGGACATCTGGATCATCGGCCTCTTCAAGTAAAGCCAAAGCAAAGGTCATGGTATCGGTGGCCAAGGGCATAAAGTTTTGCTTTCCAATGGTACGTGCAATAGCAGCCAATGTATCAATGGCTTGAGAACGCAACGACAGAATATCTTCATTTTCGGTTTTCACCAAATATGTTTGCAACATAGCAATCAGTTGCTGGAAATAAGGCATCATATTTTCCTTGGCAGCATTAGCAGCAGCAGAAATAGCACTAAGAGTCAATTCGCGTACACGTACAGAGTTGTTCGGATTCATGGCCTCAAACAGACTAAAAGGAATTTTTTTTAAATAAGCTTTTTTTCGAATAAATATATATTTTGTTCAAACTTACCGTTCCATGAGAAGAGGTAAATGAGGAACTAAAGCATCTTCCAAATTTTCACAGAATGTTTCCAATGCATAAAACATGCGGTCAATGTGTTTGGGTTCCGCACCACCGCTCTATAAAATAATTAAAAAAGAAAATTAAAATAGGTTAGTAGTTTCCTTTTGAAAATACCATATAATTGTGTTCTATACATAATTGGCAAGAAGTGTCTTGCGCTTAATTTGTAATTGACTCATATACAGTATGGAATTCGAGTTTTGTGTAATGGCTGTTGACCATGGCTTAGATGCATCGCTTGTATTTGCAAGAGACCAATAAGCCTTAAAATCAAATGCAGCATTAAAAAAGATTAGAAGAAAACAAAAAAGAGAGCAGAGCCAAAAAACAAATTTTTTATTAAGAATTAAACTCCAATGCTAATTAACAAACAAAAAAAAAACACACGAAAACAAAAAAATCAACACATGCAAATACAAACACAATTATTCTCAGTGCTGCCGCTTGCCCTGGCTTTCTAGCTTCAATTTTAAATAATTAAAATATGTTTAGTTACACGGTAAACAATTGGCTACTCCCCAAAAAATATATATATACATATATGTACATATATGTATAAATAAAAAAATAAATCTGTTCTTAAGATTTCGCGAGGCAACACTGACTAATGCGTCAAGATCTGTTTACTTACCCTTAATTCGTTGCACAATTGTTGTAGGAATTCAAAGAGAATTGGCAAAATTTGTGGAGCAAACTTAGTGATATCAGGTTGTAAATGCTCCGAAAACTGACCTAAAGCAAAGAAGGCAGCATTGCGAACAAGTGGCACGGGGTCAGTTATGCCAACTTTGACAATATTCAACATTGTCTCTAAGTACTTGTTGCAAATAGCTTCCGAGCAACCTTCAGCAATAACAGCCATGCTTAAATAGGCTGCACGACGAGGCAAAGGGTCTTGACCTTGCAAAGCAGGTTCCAACAATTGCAGTAGAGGTGGAATCAATTTCTCTGGGGGCACATTTAAAGCCAACAAATCCATAGTTTGTGTAGCTGTTGTCATTGGATTAGAACTGTCTTCACCAAGGAAATATTCTTCATCATCTACAAGTTTAAAATAATTACTTAATATTATTGCATACAGAAATGTTTATTATGGATACTTACCATCATCACCTTCCGGTTCGGTGGCCATTAAATTGAAGACTACTTGGATAATGGGCTCAATAAGTTTTTGCTTAATGATCACCTTCTTTTTAAGTCGCACCAACCAACCAATGTAGGCAACAGTTTTGACACGAACAGCACTATCTAATTGTACGTTGTTCGATGCCTCTAAGCAAAAGTCAAGCAATAGTTTAATGTTGGTAGTTAACAACTTTGGGGTATAGTCAGCCATGCTTTCCAAAATATCAAAGGCACGTACAAACTGGTCTATGTCTGGCTGTACAGCAAAGGCTTGCAGCGACTTGATTATTAAAGGTATCGATTTTTGGTATGTCTGTTCTGCTGCGTTATGACCCAAAATGAATGGCACCAGATAGGTCATTCCAGTCAGTATATTAAAGATAACTGGCGAGGACATATTGCCACTGGCCTCTGTAGCCATAAGAGCTGCTGTAAACATCTCACACACGGATTCCATGTGAGGTACGAATTGATCGGGAGCCACATCGGTAAGAACAGCAAAAATTGATGAACCCAGCTCACTTTGTTTCGGATCAGCTGAACTGCAGTGACCGTATATGAATTTAAGAACATCATTCATCCATGGATCTTTCTTATCCGCTTCATGACGCACCAACACACCAACAAATTGTGCAATGGCGTTCCGTACAGATTTTTCTTGTTCTGTAACTAAGGCATTAAGCATACCTTGCTTTATGCTTCAAAGTAAAGAAGTCTATTGTTTACATTCTATTTTATAATCTATACCTAGATCTACAACTTACATATGCTGCTGTTCTGGTGGTACCATTTGCCAATGGCGCATTTTGCCCAATCGTTTCTTTAACAAAACTGCCGAATATTGGCGTACCTGAGGCTCTTTGTTTGATACAACAATGTCGCATAATTGCGGTATAGTTTCAGGACGCTTGTATGCTTCTTGCAGATCAGCCGTTGCCTGAGAAAAGCAGAATTCATATACATAATTTTTAATAAGATTATTTTCATCAATTATGAAGGGATGATGTTTTTAAAGTATTTTAGTATACATTAGATAATTACAAAAATGTGTCAGCTTGCTTTAAACTCCGTTTATACAAAGTTCAATATTTGAAATAACACATCAATGTTGGTGTTTTATATTGATCGTGTTAAATAAATATAAACATTAATTTACATCTACATATCGTTAGCTGAAATGCATACCACGTAACTAATAAAAAAATAATTCGCGTTTTTATTAATTACTGTATTTTTTCAAGCTTCTATAATGATTAACAGTCACTTAAACTAATTTACTTATTTTTTAACTTTTTGATGTGAAATTTAAAAAAGGGCAGTTATAAGATTTTAAATTTCAAATAACAAGAGACATACATTGATAATTCCTTGTGATTACAATATTTTTACTTTTGTAAATTCCCAGGATTCAGCAATTTTTTATTATAAAAGTCCCGGAAAAAATGCAGACTTTACTAAGCAAATTCAGTACGAACCGAACAAATTTTTTAAAGCTAAAATGACTTAACAGCATATTCAATTCAAATGTTTTGTTTTTGTTATTGTTTTAAAATAGAAACAAAATACTTTTTATTAAAGTTTGTCGATTTGAATCAAAAGAGAAAATTGTAATTGTTTTAAAAGGTCGGAAATTAGCTAGAAAAAAATGTTTCCTTTATGTTTAAAATTACATACTACATAATGTATTTCCTTTCTTATTTTGTGTATTTTTTGAATTTCATAAGCACCATTTATCATTATTAATCATGCATAAATTATTGAATGTTATAAATATCATAAATTAGGAAAAGTATGAGGACTATTTAAGTATTCCTAGAATGTAATCATGCAAGGAGATTATCGTACTTAAATGAAAACCAATGTAGCCAAATATGTTATTGGAAAAAAAGTACATGGATGAAATAAAAGAAGTACAGTTTAAAGAAAAAAGTACACTGTAACTTTTAGGGAAACCAGATATAAATTTATATTAAATACCTATTAGAATAAAAATGTTTCTTACGGTTTATAAATGAGGTTGTTTATATTAAAGCAATCATCTAAAACCATGTAAAAATTTCATTATGATGTAGTAAAACTAAAGTATAAAGAGCGAAAAATGTACTGCAGCGTACTACTTTTTTAACTAATGCAGAAAGCAGTATATTTGATACAAAGCACGCGTTCCGCTGTAAAGAGTACGTCTGACAAGCGTAATGGATACAATCACTTTGTTCCCTTTAATTTCGATAATTTTTATTTCTTATTAATTAGCACGTGGCAACTACAAGGTTGTTTAAAATAAATTTAAGTCCAAAAATTTTATTGTTGCTTTTTAAAATAATACATATTAAAACTGTTATCATTAATGTCTGCATTCATAATCATTTTTTATTTCCCTTGCTACCTGCATGAATTTATAAGAACTATAATTAGCATAACACTGACATTATACACACACATACATATGTATATACATTTGTATATTATATATTTATGTACATATATACTACATAATTTTGTTCATATCATAGCACCAATACATTTCTATTCATCTATAATGAAAAAAATGCAAAAATTCAAATTCCTTAACTATCACATACATTCGAAAATGTATTTTCGCACATGAAGATACAAATAACTAAATATATGTGTATGGATGTATACATCTATGTACATTTTCAAATACATATATTTACATACATATGTATGTATGTATGTACATATACATACATATGAAAGATTTGTGTTATTTCAAGAGAAGCAAAAAGAAAGCACATGTTTTTGATTACTTTTCCACAATTTCGAATAAGTGATTCAAATTAATTTACTTAACTATTAAACAGTTAAAAGTTGTGTTGCCGACCACACCCCACTATCAAACGTTTTTAAAACAATTCAAATAAAATGACACATCTTTTGGCTGCTGCAATAATTTTAATTAGATTATTAAGCTTGTAACAACAAAAATTCATTACTACGCAAATAAATATGTAAATAACATAACATATATGTATGTATGTATATAATAATTATTCTTCAGGAGCAAACACACTCATTGTTAAAATTTTGGATGATCAATCTTCTCTAATATCGAGGGCATAGTAGAATAAATACATGCATGTACATATTTATTGCACCACGATCGTATGGTTATGCATATACATAAATAGTTGCTTATATAGTATTATTGGAATATTGCATGTCCAAAACTTGAACCAGATTGAATATAAGCCAACGATATGATATGCAAAATCATTTCTATTAATTTTAGTAAATACATCTAATGTTCAAAATTTGATTCATTTGAGGTGTTTTGCAATGTCTCCGATTACATATAAAGGAAATCTTATAGATTTCTTCTCCAGTATTAGTCACTAATTATTTAGGGGCTCAAAATTTTCTACAATTTATTTTCCTCTTATTTATTTAATGGTGTTGTGGACTACTGGTGATGAGATATTTTGATTGTACTTGTAAATATAGAGAATTTTTTTTACATACATATATTCACTGTTATAGTTGAACAGTTTTGTAACTTAATTGCCAGCGAAATTTTATTTTTTAACAGTAATAGGTATATAAAAATAGGGTTTAACTTTCATTATTATATTTATCTTAACAATTCGTTGAAAAATAATAAAAGTTAATAAAAAATTACGAATAAACATCATTACTTGAAATATAGACCCACGTAAGTCCCGGTTTACACGCTAAAACCTGTTATTTTGTATGTGAAAGATGAGAAAAGATATATGTATACAAAATTTGATTCCTTTGTCTTTCTACCAGCTAATTTCAGAAATGAATATGCGAACCTGGTCTAATAAAAAATTCAAATTCGGGGTTTTGTTTATATAATATAAAACGCTATAACTAAAGAAACATAGTTCCGGTTCGCACACTTCAACTTTTGTTTCTCAATTATGAATTCCGTTGGTAGAAAGACAGAGAAAGGTATCAAAAAACCATCACATCTCTCACATACAAAATAAAAAGTTGAAGTTGTGAACCCGGATTACAGATTTTTTAAGGTTCTGCATTTCAGCTAACGATATGCAATACACATTATTTTTCTCTTCCCTTTCATGCTCTTTTATTATTGAGAATTGGTAACCCAAGTTGTCTTTTTGACATACACACACAAAACCGCGTATAAAATTGCTAGATACAAAATTGATAAAAAAAAATCGCAAGAATCTTTCTAAAAATGCCCCTCCACGTGTTTTATAGAGCCTCGTTTTATAAATTTTAAACTAATAAGCGAAAAAAACGTAAGGAGAATGAATTAAAAAACTAACCTGTTTAATAAGATTATTATCGGCACATAATAAATTTGCAATGATTTGCTCCATTTTTTTTTATTGATGTTTCAATCTGTAACCAACTTTTTTACGTTTTTAACCAACTGCTGTATAAAATGAACAAAGTAAACGCAATACCTTTCTTTACAAACGTATTAATTCTTATTGTAATAAACTTTTCTGACTTTCTCAAGCACACCAACAAATATACGTCTTCCGGCTCAAGACGATTGCGAAAGAATAAAAAGAAAGAACAATTATTTTGTCTGTCAACTGGGCTTCGGCAATATTCGTTTCTCGTTTTCTACTACACACGTAGCGTTGCCAAACTTTCTTTCGTAATATTTACGCGCCAAATTTCGATAGCAATATTTATCCAAGTCTTGTTATCGAACTTATTATTGTATGTATATAGTGCTGCCACAAAACTGGTTTCACGTGCATCAAATTTTTTTGGGCGGTAGTTAGAGGGCCTACTTCGCCACGTAGCTGTTGTTTATTCAGAACTCAAACAATATTGTTTGTAAAAAATTGGGGATATAGCATAAAAATTACGCACTTCAGTTACTATTTAAAGAGGGGATCATTGAATAAACAACTACAGTATAAATATGATATTTGCATATTGAGCAACAATTTAGCATATATTAATTTATTTTAAAAGTTAACGCTATATGTCTGTTGTGCACTGTCTTATTTTTAAGCAGTCAGTGCATTGCATAATACAAATGATCAATTATTTTCTGATTCATATTGCAAGAAGTACACATTACATATAGCCAAGCCGGAAAAAAATATATATTTATATATTTTGATTTTTGTTCAATATATTGTGCTACACGATACGTGTATAAATATACTTTGATTGGACGCTTAAAATATATTAAGAATCATTATATTTTACAACAGTTCTTGTTTCGTTTGCTGTCAAACGGCGTAGGACAGAAAATGGGCTGGAAAAAATGGAAGATTTATGTTCCCGTGAGATTGTTTATATCAACTAAGCATATGCAAAATCAAGTTCAAGAGAATGGATAAATAAATAGCGTGCCGCTTATATTTTGAATCAATAAAACTAATGATCCCCTTAATATATGTGTGCTGCCATGCGATTCTAGGGAAAAAGAAAGAACAACAATCTGGTAATTATTTTTGCGAATTTCTTTTCTACATTCAACTTTACACCGCCATTTTTGAACTTCAGGATTTATTTCCTCAGAAGTTTTTACTATTAGAAAAAAACATATTTAAGACTCTGTTGGGATATCATAAAAATAAATGTTATATATTTCAGAATACTGTTTAAGTCATGGATCGTAATGCTTACGAGGAAAGAAAATCTTTGCGAGGTGAGGCCAATTCATTGGGCCATTTAAAGGATATAGGAAAATGTAATAAAAAATTTTTCAAACTGAAATATTTTAATAAATTTTTGTTCCGCAGTTTTCGGTGATGTATCATACGACACCTTCAAAAGCGCGACTCAAAGAAATGGCATGGAAAGCGGAAGAAGACAAAACGAACGATTACATGTAAGTTGTTTGCATCATCATCTTCATATATCTTAATAAATATTTATATCCTTTGCATAAGAATGAACGAATAAAAGCTTTAGCAGCTTTGCAGAAATCTGAAAAAGGCGATGTATTTAAAAGACCTCAACCTGTTAGCAACAATGAAAACTCTAAAGGTGCCATCAATATGTCTTCTATTGTCCCAACAACACGTAAGTAATAAAAACAAAGGAGTTTTTAAAACTGGTTCTATGAAAAAAAGCGTCAACATCGTAAAAAATCATAAATAGTACGTACATACATATATGGTCGTTGAAATAGGTGCAACCTTTAGAAATATAAAAAGCGTCACCGTCTTTAATTTTTTTTGTGTAACGGGTTGAATTCTGGACCATTCGATCTTACATTTCGGCCAAATTAATTTTAGTTTCATCGCTCAAAAGTATATTATTTCATTTTCAAGATCCCTCTCGGCCACGCCATGTCATGGCGATTTACAAAATCTTTTCTCTTCTGTAAATTCACTTTTACAGCTGGAAGATTACTATCTGGCCGGAATTTATAATTTTTGATATAATTAACTACTTTAGATAACATAGCATTGCTATGTACCCATCTGTGATTGGGTTTGTTTTCTTTCTTATCTCTATTGTGTCTCGGGTCAGTAACAATATTTTTAGATCGTCAAATCGAATATGCTATAAATTTATAACTTATTCTGTTCGTAAAGCCGGTGAACAAGTTTCCGCTCTTCAATGGTGATATATTAACTTTTGAAAAATGTGAAATTATTTTTTTATTTACAATTTCATGTTTACAATCGAGCCTATTCATTTGGCCTTATATGATTGTTTAATCTATCAATTGTACTTAAATGTGTAAATATGTACGATATATATATAAAAGTGAAGATCAAAGATGTGGAAAGAAAGAAAAGATTGATGTAAAGGAAAGCAAGAAGATGAAAACGTAAGACGTTCCGATACCCAGAAATAAACACTTAAAAAAAATATAAAGAAAAAAATATAATTATTTATTACTAACCCGCACTACCAGTAAACCGATCTGTCACAAGTTTCTTAAACGTGAATATGGAGTGGGCAAAAGCCTTCAGACGAATTGGAAATGTGTTCCAAGTTCTTCCAATTCGAACTAAGAACGATTTCTAATACGTAGCACATGCTATCCTTGGAATTATCTGTGGATTTCTTGAACTATGGGAAAAAGTTAAGTTATGTAAATAAAATACCGTCTTGTAAAAAAGTAGTAGTAATCTCGATTTCAATTTAAAAATAAAATTGACCAATGATTTTTTCTTTGAACGCTAATGAAAGTGAATTTTATGTTAAAGTAAAACGGTGTTGACAAATAAAACATGTAAAGTTTGTAAAAACAAATTGTACCAAATGTATATCAGGGTACCTATTTTATTGGCCACATGTGTTATAGCGCAAACCGTCACTTTTTTTTCATGGAATTCATCGATGTAATTAAAACGACAAAGGAACAGTGATTAGTTATTTTTTTACTTTTTTTTTAATAATATTGCCCTTAATAACTACAACCATAGCATATCAATAAAATATCTACATACAACATTTTAGCTTTTATAACAATTCGCAATTATAACAATTCCCAAAAAACATAAATAATTGTGTGTATTCATCTATTTAAATCATTAGAGCTGAACCATTCAGATTATGTGCCATTTCGTCGACCTAATGCTATTAATATATCAGACCTTGTAACTGATGAAACTATCAATCTTGAAAGTAGTTCATCATGCCCACCATCAGCATCGAAAGACGTTAAGGTATCATTTGAACCGACTGAAATAACAGGGCGATCTACTTTATACAACTTATCAGTCAATGACATACTTGCTTCCTCGTTTGCTCCAAAAGCGCGCAATCTTTGTGAAACTTTACTAGGCGGTGATATAACCCTGGATTCTGTTGAACGTCCTGGGCGTGGAACACCTTCGACAAGAACTTCTTTCTCAAGTTTTAATGCGTCCAGAAGCTTGCCACGAACTGCAGATATGTCTTTGTCGAAGAATTCCTGCACCGAGGAGTCATTTAACGGAGGCCTTAGTACTTTCTCATTCAGTTCTGCTGGTGCTGGCACTGGTTTGAATGAAAGTGAAAACTTTGCTCCTGGAGAACTCATGCAATCAAAATTAATCAATGATGAAATATCGTGGGCTCAAGAGCGTGCTGCTATACCAACTGCTACTTTAAGTAAACAAGCTAAAGCAAAATTGTTGCGGAATTCCGGCGCTGCTTCAAACGCTTTTGACTCATCCTCAGCTTCAAAGTATGTATATCACTTATAATTTAAAATCGACTTTTATTTCATATAATATACCTTTATATGTTTAGTTCAATTATTGTAGCTGATCCAAACTTTTCAGTAGGGAATTTTTTCAATATGAGATCTGATAATAATATATGGAGTATTGTTCAATCTGAAAGTCCAGATAAATGTCGTACGCCTGTTGCATTAGTGGATGAAGACGATGCTACAGTAACAACAACATCAAATGATTTGGAGGGCTCTTCAAAAACTTTAGTCACTCCAAAAGTTGATAATAAAACATACACACTCTTAGAAACGAAGAAGCCAATGCCTAGAGCTAGTGTAAACGTAACCCATGAAAGCAAAGTTAATGCAAACTTAAACCACGAGAGCAAAGATTCTGGCCACTCTACGGACAGTTCATATCTACTCACCATGTCAGCGATTGATCGTGCTCTATGTACGTATTAATAAATTTTCACTTGCTTAGTTTAAGGTAGATGAAACCTTTTCAAAAGGATTTATTGAAGCTTGGCATGAGCGATTAATCGGTTAATCAATTTACTGATTAATGAAGTAATCGATTAATCAAAGCGATGTTTATTAAAATAATTAACATTTTTATTAATCAAATTTGAACTAAGTTTTTGTTTATTGCAAGATCATTTATTGTCTTCTATTAAATTTTAATATACATAAAAACATACATATTTTCGACTTAGGTAATTTGGACATTCAATCTAACTCTTCCGGTATTGGAATATCCGAAAAATTATTGATGCAGGGAAAAAACTCGGACATGAATCCTCATCAAGAATCGCACAATAGTGAAATCAATGGAAATTTGGTGTTTTCAAAACGGAAGCCTTTAGGAACTGATATCAAAATAAAAGTCAATGACAAATCAATTAGAGACGAAGAAAAGATTTTAGAAAATAAAGAAAATCTAGACCCCAAAACCAAGCGAGTTTCGGGAGGGACTGATTTATGCGATACCATGAGTTTCAGCGAAACGCTTCTTAACTCGACCGATATGAAAAATTTGCAGCGTAGTAGTGCACAGTCACGTTCGCCCTTAAGTCCCATTGACTTGACTGCTCCAATTATACGAATAAAGCAGATTCCTGATGTTGGTGAAGAAGCTGACAATGATGAATGGCCCGGTACTCCAATAATCAGTAATAGACGCATACGTCGTACAAAGTCACCAAGGGATAAAAGTCCTCTGCAAACGAATGCACCTGAGAAAGATTCCCCCGATGCAACAACTCCGGTTAATTCAAGACCTTCACGTGCATATGCCTTAAACAATAAAAACAGATCAGGGAAAGAACCAAAGTCGATGAGTTCCACTCGCCTTGATGGAGAAGATCGAAATTCAAACGCTGTTTGCGATTTCGGAATATCGCCCAATATATCTAATGATCATCGCAATATCAGTTCTATGGTAGTACGTAGTAATACTTTATGTGCTCCCCAGCAGAAGTCTCCCCGAACTGCGAGCCCTACAGTTTTGGACTATTCTCCAGTGTCTTCCCCACGTAGTTATCATTTGGCACAGTTGACCTCACCGACACCAAATACCATAGACTTTCAATCACCGAATCTAGATGCAACACCCAATTGCGATCGTCATTTATTAAGTGCCGGTAATGTTAGGAAAGTTGTTTCGTCTCCCGCCGGAAGTGAATCTTCTAGTACTTGCAGCTACGGCACAATGCAATCCTATAGAAGTGCTATGTCGGCAGCAAGTGGTCGCAGCGTGTCGCGTTGCTCCAGTTCAAGTGAATTCAGCCATCGTGATGGGAAACAAATTCCTTTGAAGGTAACTAATACGGAACTTTCTTGGGGTAGCATTAAATTGCGCAGCGATTCGAGAAAATCAATGCAGATAAAAAATATTATAAACAAACGCTTAGTAATACGAATTGAAGTAAATGGACCTGGTTTTCAAATTGTGAATTCCCAACGAAGCAATACAATAACTTTACACTCGCAGGAGTGTCGTACCATAAACATTTGTTTTTGTCCCACAGTGCGTGGTGTAGCTATTGGAAAGTTGTCATTTTACGCCCCAAGCGGGGCATCAAACATTGGTAACTCATTTTTGGATGTGCCGCTCTTTGGATATGGCGGTAATGCCAGCATAATAGCACAAAATATATTTATTGGACCTGTCGGTTCTCCCTTTGTAACTATGGGAGATGTGTGCGAGCTCTCACAACCTTTGGAGCGGATTATAAGTTTTTATAATAAGGGACCGTTGTTAGGCTTTGCAGCTGTTAGCGTCGACTCAATGGGATTAATGGTGCCCCGACTAAGTGACGCCTTTGAAGTACATCCACGTAAAATTTTAATACCACCTAAAAATGTAGTGGATATCCGTATTGTTTTCCGACCCAAGCGAGATGAAATCAGAAAAATAATTAAAAAAATGGGCAGTGTTTTAACTTTAGCCAACTTGCGAGTCATATGTGGCGATGAACCAAACCGCCAACGTATGGGTCGTTTATTGTCTCAAATGAGTGAAGAAGAACGAGCTAAGCTTTCATCGACAGCTTTAGATATGTTGTGGACAAAGTTTCCTCAAGAAGAAGAAATACACGAATTATATGAAATCAAAGAAAATCCTAGCGTTGCTATGGACTTGGCATCGTATTGTCGCATTCATGAAATTCTACTAACGATTAACCATGATAATGTGGACGATACGTTTGAAGCTTCTTCTCTATTTTTGGCAGACGTTGATGAGACCGTTCTGTTTCGAACCGTATG